>JAGDQO010001443.1:0-600000 GCA_018342035.1 Solanum appendiculatum
CAATAGATCCATGCATAACAACCTTCAAGACAACAATAGATCCATGCATAACAACCAATTTTAGAACTAATTAATCAATACCCATTGGGTGTTACACCCACATCATGCACACACACCCCTAGCGACAAATTTAGCTACTCCTAATGAATGAAATAGAGACAATACCCATTTAGGAGAACTCTATTTCATGCAAAATTGATTAACAAATTTGAGATCAAAAGCTTACAAGGATGCAAATTTGAGTTTTCTTCCCTAGTAGACAAGGAAAGTTCTTAGTTATTTTCTATCACTATAAATTATTCAAAAAGTTTTTCTCTCTAGACAAATGGAAAGAAAATAAAGGTACATATTTACACAAATCCCTTTTCTATTATTAAAGCCTTCCAAAGGAAGCACTTTATCCTCTGAGTATATTTTTGTCCTTAAGCTTTCGCTCTTTAACTTGCACTCTTTAACTTGCGCGACAGAACTCCAAGATTGTTTAGCGCCAAACGCGTCACTACTTCAACCTTTAATTTCTTCAATAACACCCGTGGGGTACTAGGGTCCGTGGAACCCCAATCATGAATTGTATATCACCAACGAGTTGCTGGTGTTTAGGCAGTTTTTCTCCAGTCAAGCTGGTGTTTACCCAGTGAGACACCAACTAGATCCTACGGGACACCGGTTTCTTCGTTGGTGTGCTTAAGTAATTTTAAGCTCCAAATTCTTCTAACTTGATTTTTCCAAGGAAGGCTTGCACACAAGAGAACTAGAGCCTTAAATACCCCTAATTAGCATTAAAACCTGGCTAATTCATGAATTTGAGTTTAATGAGTTGATAAAATACCAACTCGTCACATATTAAAGATATTCCTGGGGTGTGTCTAGCTTACAACATTCTAGGTATCTCTCAAGAAGGTATACACTTGAGGTTGTTACATTCTCTCTTATTGGAGAAGCAATTACATGGTTAAGAGAGTTACTAGAAGCATCTATCTCTACCTAGGTAGAGCTCACGAAGCATTCTTGGAGAGGTTATTTCCTCCAATCACAGGTATCCAGATTAGGGATGAGATCAACAACTTCAGACAAGTTCAAGGTGAAGCATTACATGAAGCTTGGCTCAGATTTAAAAAGAAGGTAGTTCAATGTCCAAATTATAAGCTACCAAATAAGGTATTGCCAGAAAGCTTCTACAAATCATTGCATGCAGTCAACAAATCTGTGGCCAATATTATTACTGAGGGTTCACTAATAGACCACACTTATGAGGAGGATGGTGTTATGCTTGTGATAAAGCTCAACTACACCCCTTATAATTCGAAGTGTAGGCGGTCGCTAACAAGTATAAACCCAACGGAGAGTTGGGGTCGATCCCATGAGGAGAGGTACAAAAAAGAATTCAATTGCGAAGTATGAGTGTGTTCTAATTTTTAGTAGAATCTAAATACGCAAAACGCAACATAAATGAAATCATCAAGTTTTGATTATCAATATCAATAGAGTTTAGTAACCAATTTCTAATAAAGATGATTAACACGAGGTTTTAATCAATAGAGAACGGGACCTTAGGAGTGTGTGAGCAATTGGATATTAATTTCGCTTAATGGGTGATTTCTAATTGCTTTAAGTTGTTGAATCTCAATGGGTAGGATGGATTATAACTACAACAACTATTTATCAATCAACTATTATGTATCAAGTGAGTTCTATCGAACCTCAACAAGCATTCAATACAAAACAACCCAATTCCTTAATTAAACCCACTTTACCAAGCTGGATTGTATCGACAAGAATCAATACAACTATCAGTTATAAACCCCACTCTAATGCATCTATCACAAACAAGCATAGAGATATAAAGTAGAACTAAATTTGCAACTTCAGCTTATAATTGAAAACATGGATAAACAACTGAACCCATTTCAACACAACATGAAATACAACAATTAGAAACACCCATAAGCTAATTTATGTATTCGATTACATATTCACACCCTTAAGGACAAGGGTTTTAGCCAACCATAGCAAAAAGTAAGAGATATTTACCAAAATGGTTTTCCATCCGAATGACGAAGTATTCCATACTCAAATGCTAAAAATTAAGATTAAACCTTCAAAACACAAAGTCTAAGATCAAAACCCTCTAAAAAATATTCAATAGCTCAACTTCGGCGGATCGCTGAATCACTTAGCGAGCCCGACTTATTTTGGCGAATGGACCCACATGCTGAAATGTGTGGAAAATTTTGTGAACGTATAAATTGAAGTTTGAAGAGAGAGTTTGTACTTGATTTCTACCTCAATTGGTTCTGGTACTTTAGGCAATCTAGGTCGAGTTCGCCGTTTGGTTCGGCGTGTCGCTGAAATGGTCCTTTTGTTCGCCAACTTGGCCTAATTCTTGAGCCATCTTGCTGGACTTTTGGGCGAGCTATAGGCTCACTCGGTGAGTCGCCGAGTGGCTTTAGCGAGCTACAACCTGCTTTTTCTTCAACTTTTCCAAAATTTTCTCTTCTTTTAGCAATGTAATGTCCTTGCCTTGTTCTTAAGCCTCCATAGCTGCACATAAACAATTTAACATCTGTTTTGAATACAAAATAAGCATTGAGGACACTATTTCATTAAATAAGAAGCTCTAAATGAGTCAAAACTCCCGACTCATCAACACCCCCAACTTAAACTTTTGCTTGTCCTCAAGTAAAACATGAGATCAATCAGTTCAACAGGGATGTCTACAAGTAGTGCTCCTGAGAAGCAACATGAGAATGCACACAAGGTTCAATTCAAACATGCAATGCTCAAATGTGCACTCAAAGTTTCAAACTCTGACTAGCCGTCATCAATTAGTGCTCATGGTCACAATGCTCGCTTCAAACGCAAATTCATGCCCAACAAAAGTATTCGAATGCCCTCACATCAGGAATAATTCCATGCTCTCATAAAGCCAATCAAAGACTATAATTAAGGAATCGAAAACAACACTCACACTCCCAACTGAGAAAAACATACATAACTTTACCCATAGGCTTGCCCGTATTTTCCAACCAACACATCATTAGGCTTATGTAGGATCAAAAAGGTCTTTCAAGGCTTGTAATGGGGTTGAGGGTCATGGTATGATCATTTGGCTTAGTGACTCCACCTTCTTAAAGCATGGCTCAATTTTTACGCCTTTTCTGTTTCTTTCATACTTTTCACAAAATTTTTGGTGTACCCCTTTTTATTTCCACAACAATCCACAATGGATACAATTTATTCAAATCTTTTTCTTTTCACCTCTTTTTATATGGAGGGGTTCCATCAATTTTCACAAGTTTCTTTCCAAGAATAGAGTTCACGAACTTCTTGCTCAGTTTCATTCTTCAATCTTACCACACCCCCAACTTAGGCTCACGGCCTAAGTTGGTTATTCAAACAAACCAATGCTTCATGAAGGTTATAGGTGGGAGAGATATGGCAATTTCAACAACCGGCTTAAATAATTGTGTTCATTTTTCATCCAAAGAAAAAGGATAGGCTCAAATGGTGCCAAGCTGGGTTCACACACTCACCAGGTGGTCAAACAAAGGGCAATTAGGTTCACTCTCAAAAAATTTATGCCTAAGATCATTTCCTTCATTCACCAATGCTAGTCAATTGGACCAACGGGGCAAGTTCTAGGTATCATCATGCACACCTTTCAAGTAAAACTCATCACACATGGCATCCAAACATAATTGTGGTCACAACTCTCGAGTCAAGCTTGCGTGCAACGGTCATTGCAAGACTGACTTAGACATTCAACTAGTCACAATGAGATGCTAAGAGTTCACACAAGATTATGCAACTCAAATTTCCTCATTGGACTCACACAAACATATCGTTCATCAAGAGCACTATTCAAGTCATCGATTTTGATCACAACCGACACTCAAATGTACAAGAGAACAACAATCACTCATTCACACACTAACATTTAATTGATTGAGAGAAATCAAAGGAAACCAAAACATTCATTCCAAATGAAATCAACAATACTAAAATAACAATATCTCAAAAATGACAATCAACACAACATCAAACAAACATACAATCAAAAAGGGTAGGGTAGGCCTAGATGCCTTCAGCCCACCAAAAAGAACTAAGAATTGTCCTCAATGCAAAATAAAAATGAAAGTATCAACAGAAAATATAATGGTAGGAGAGTAAAGATCCCCATGTCAGGCTAGGCCTGAGGTGAGCTCTAGTGTGGTAATGTAGGCTTGACCTGGGCATCAGTGCTCGACTCCACTCCAGAGGGCTGTGGAACGTCCTCGCCTGTGGGCTTAAACCCACTGGATCCTATCGTGGACGTATCTCTAAGAGAAGCCACCATAGTGGCCCGCACCAAATCACCCTCAAGGTCCTCCAAATCCTCAAACACCTCTCGATCACAAGCAGCGAGGTCCTCCTCATCCATCTCCGGTGTGTCTGAATCTCCCTCCTCATTAGCAATCGCAACATCTCCGATGGTAGTAGGCAGAGGGATCTCAGAACTAGGGCCCTCGGGGACCTCTATACTACCCCAAAGCATGGAAATATCCGTGGACTTCAGCTCGTCCACATCTCGGCATAAACCAATAATATGAGCTTTTACGGCTGTCAACTCTGTAGTGCTGCCATCCTTCTTTTTGCATACCTCAACCCGAGTGGTGAGTGCATCCAAGGCCAGCCCATGTGCCGTGATCAACTGGCATTGCTCCTTCAACTCCTCCTGAATGGGAGTAAGGGCGGTAGCAATGGCACACTCAATCATCAAGGGAACAGCGGCCTCAACTCTCGAAGCCCGCACATCGGTCGAATGGGCAAGGTGGCCCATTTTAATGAGCATGGCCTGTGTCAATAGGGGACGGGAGCTAGGAATGGGGGCAGTCACAGAAGTAGTAGAAGTAGCGGGGGTAGGTATACCTGAAGGCTCGACTGTGGGAGGCAGAGATGTAGACCCGGTCTCCATCGCATCCACATCGACAACCGGAGAAAATCTATTGGGGTCTCTTCCTTCTCTCTGCTTCATCCTTTAAGTACTCAACCTCAATCCTGTGGATGTTACAAGACGAGGTTGGAGTGACCTCAACATCCGTCTTTACCTCAAAAGGCACGCCCGCTCGACGACATAATTCACTAATCAGGATTGGAAATGGCAATGAGGATTAATTTTGTTTGGCCCTTATAGCCATCTTCTGTGTAATAATAGATCCCAAATTCAACATCTCTCGATTAATAAAATACCCCAACAGAGCAGCCTTCGGATGCCGGATGATAGACTAATTCTGGGACGGCTGTCACGACCCAAGGTAAATCCTAGACGTGATATGGCGTACAAGACCCCGAAATGCCTCATACAAGCCAGTTAGCATACATACATACAAGATCATAGAGATATAAGAGTTCAAAGACAATTTCATATCAAAGCTATAAGAAAATAGCGGAAGTCTACATCTCATGTCTCAAAGTCAATCTATCATAAGAATGAGGAATAAAGTTTGGGACGTAACCCAATACAATGCCAAAAGGAAAGAACATAAAAGTAAGAACAACTAGGCTATGTCCTCGAATGGATGAGGACTCACCAAGTCTTCAATAATTCTTCTACTAAGCTCTAGCCACGAGTAGATGGAGAATCGCCAAGCCCTACATTAACAAGTCAATGTAGGCAAAAGTATGTATTAGTACAATCAAGTACCAAGTATGATAGCAATGCACAAAATCATTTAAAACATACCAAAGTGGGACATTTTCATGAGATGCAATGACCAAGCTAAAACATGATAAAGGTTAGAAAACATAAAACACGACCCATGGTCAAAACAAACTAAACATCTATTCATCACTTGAGAAATACCTTAAAAAGCACTTTAGTTCATTGTTGTGGGTAGTAGCCTTAACCGACATGTTAGACCGTGTGAGCTATCAACATGGAATCCGGTATGTAACCTCACACCGATAGGGCCATTCTACTTGCCAAGGTAGGACTCTTTACTTATCATATAGCTTACGTGGATCCACTAGCTAGTGTCTAACATAGACCATCATCCTATGGGGCCACATAGGTAGGGGATAAGGAGATTGCAACTAGAAACCCGACCTCTACTAATGGGAGAGCTTCCATGAAACGACCCAAAAAATGCCCGAAAATATGCTTCGGAAACACCTATAATTGTAATTTCCATATATCTCAAAATCCGTACATGATTTCGGAAATTCGACTTCATATTCTTACTTGTGGGGTCAAATTGAGTGGGAAATGGGTCTAACCCGAATTTTAGAGCAACCGTATCAAAATTTAAAAATCGCAAAAATTACGATTTGGAGGGTCAACTTTAAAGGGGCATATCTCTTAGCACACAAGGAACTGGAAGGGCTGCAAACTATTAAATTAAAGCTCTTTGAGTTAGCTTTCCAACGCACTTGGTTTCACCTCATTCCGAGTTAGGATGAGGGAGTTATGACCATTTTCGTAAAACTGTCTGTGCAGATTTGCAATTTCCAGTGAGCTATTTTTTTAGGCGGGTTGGAGACGTTTTTTTTTTTATAAAAAGGGGATATGTCCCATACTTAGTCATTTTTCTTAACTCCAAAAACACTCTCTAAGCCCTCTCCAAAAATTCCACCAAGATCTTCAACCAAATTCAAACATCTCAAGCTCTAATTCCGGATTCAAGACTCAATCTCAAGCTTCGATTCTCCATTCCAATCTTCATCAAGGATTCTCCAAAGTTGAGGTATGTGGGTTTGATTGTGGAAACCTTCCTTTCCACAAGTCCAACCATTTATCCTCTATTTCTACTTCAAGTTTATGGGTCCTTATGATTATTTATGAACTCTTGAATTATGGAATTACTACTACACACCCTATTATGGTCCATTTTGTATATTATCATGAAATGGAATTATTATGTGATGTTTATGGTTTACATGCTTCCATGATCAAATTATGAAGGTTGATATATATATGTATGTTGTTGGTGGGCTGATTTATATGGATTTTGGAATTGGTTGGACTTAGTATTCTTGAAATACATGATTTCATTTACATGAACAATTGCCCACCTTGTGTTTGATAAAATGCCCATTTATAGAATTCTTAGGAAAGGGAAGGTCCAAGGTACGTCCTATGAGTCGGATGGTTATGTAATTACTGAAATGATGATGAAATGGACACATGTATATGATTTTCTCTATATAAGTGTTGTGAGTCGACCAAGCCTAGTACGGGGGGTAGTAGGCCCGTATAACCGTATCGAGGGGTTGGTACCTTGGTTGCCTAGTACGGGGGGTAGTAGGCCCGTATAACCGTATCGAGGGGTTGGTACCTTGGTTGCCTAGTACGGGGGTAGTAGGCCCGTATAACCATATCGAGGGGTTTGTACCTTGGTCCCTAGCTCGGGGGGTGGTAGGCCCGTGTAACCATATTGAGGGGTTTGTACCTCTTTCGCCTCTCCAAGGGGGTGGTAGGCCTTGGAAACACTATATTGATGGTCACTCGCCACACATGTACTACGTCCCACTAAATATGATTTTTATGTAAGCATCATTATACATATCATTTCATTAATATGCTATCTATTGGGTATGATTACGCATTTTTCCTATGATGTCCATCTAATGTAGCATTGCATTGCATCCCATATACTTAGTACATTAAAATGTACTAACGCATACTCTATGCCTACATGATGTCACCATGTAGGGACCGGAGCACCGCTTGACCATCCTCCTCCGCGTGGCTAGTACGATTTTCTATAGTGGTTATTGGTGAGTCCTCCATTTCGGGGACGTTGCTCATGATCTTTTGCTATGTATAAAACTTTTCCTTTCTAGTTATGTTTTGACTATGAGGGTGAGCCCGGTAGTTTGTCTTGGCCCCCGCTAAGTACTCATGTTTAGAGGTGGTGTTGGACAAGTTGTGTATTATGCTTGAGCTTGACTCATCTATGGTATTTATGTATCATTTCTTTTTTTTTCTTCTTGCTCCCTTAGTCCCGATTTCCCCCTTGATTATGCTTATCGCTTATGGTCATTTAATTGCTTTCGCGACCAAGGACGTGTAATGATACGCTATGAGGCTTGTTTGGGGTTCCTTCGGGTTCCCCATTCGCCGGTCACATCTAGGCCCTAGGCTTGGGTCGTGACATTCCATCTCCAAATCCTCTCGGTGCTAAGCATAATTCCCACGGAATAGTTAAAATTCTTATTCATCTTATTATCCATGGAAGGGTACAACTAGAGTTACCAATCCAATCTAAGGTTCATAGAATAGCTCCTTAAACCTTTGATTCAACTTTGGTTGATATAACCTTTCAACAAGTTATGAATCCTTTATGTGAGTAAAATCCTTTCACATTCATAGATTGAGTAATATGTGAGAAAACCTTTCACAACTCGTCAACATCTTCAATTAAGCTTCAATCTTAAAGCAATTCATAAATCATCACAATTTCCATAATTGAATATGCATACTTCATAAAAACCCATTTTTCATCATTCATCAATTTCATCATGGATCATAGCTTTTGAAATCATTAAAACATGCATGAGTTCACATAAACTCCATCAATTCCATCATCTTCATAATTCAACGCATCATCAATGCATAAATATCAAAATTAGGGGAATTCATGTGGGTTCATGGGGATTTATATCAAAACATGCAATTCAACTCAATTCATACTTAGAAAACCATAATTGAAAGAACCCTCATCATAGAAGAAAACCCTTAAATTAAATTGGGGATTTGGTACTTTGAAAATTGGAGATTTTAAGGATTCCATGGAGGAAAGGGCTCCATTGATGAACACTAACATACCATAGGGTCTCAATTCCTTAAGAAATTGATGGAGAAAATCTTGATTTCTTTGAACCCTTGCTTGCTTTCTTATTCTTCTTCTAACTTCTAGAGAGAGAAATATTTGGGAGAGGAGAGTTTTGGAAATGGTTTAGAATGGGTAAAATTAGGCTTAAAAGGTTTATATACGGTATGGGTTAAAAGCCAAACCGACTTAGAAATAACTGTCGGGGGCCCGTCCATGGTTGGACCTACGATCCGTAAGTCAACCTACGGACCGTCCTGTTCCTTCGTATACATTCAGAAGGTTTCCACTTGGGCCTTCCAACAATGAAACCTGTATAAGGCTCATGGACCTATTGACAGTCCGTACATGGAAACCATAGGTCTGAACTTAAGGCCTTAAGATTTAACTAAGTCAGGAGGAGACCTACGAGACCCATTTACGGCTCGTGCATAGGTCGACGGGCGTCTTGGCAAACCGTCATCAGGGTTCTAAAACTTGACATTCTGAAACTTGGACAGTGCCAACCACGATTCCACCTACGGTCCGTAGGTCAGACCACAGATCATCAGTGGTCTCGTGGTACTGCACCAAAAGAATTCTTGGAAGCTGGAATTCTTCCCTTTACGAATCTGAGGTGTTACAACGGCATCAAGGTGCTGCTAATAAACCCAAATCAATATCGCGCTACTATGTTCATGTCCTTCTTCTCGATTATCGCCCCTGCCTCGATCCATGGGCCCCGTAGCATCACATAACAAAGGGGCCAGCCACCCCTTCAAATCATTTAGTGTCTTGATTTTGATTTTATCGGCCAATGAATACTGAACCCGAACTGTGCAACCCATCACATCATTGATATCACTTTGGCTGCAATTAACTTGCTTGCCCTGAACCTCAACAAAGCCAACCGGATCCATAACACTTGCCTTCTTCTTCCCTTTGGGATTAGCTTGGCATACTCGGCATAGAACTCTTGGACCCATGTAGGAACATATGGGTTGCGAGGTTTGGTGAAGAGCTGAAATTTATGGTACCTCAACATCTCCCAGATAGTCGAATACCTGTCCACTACACCATCTGAGGACAACCGCTTCTCCTTGAGAATGTACCTCAAACCCTCGGCCTTTATTCTATTCATTGACCGCGGAAGATTGACTGGAACTAGAGGCATTGACTGGAACTAGAGGCACAGGTACTGCCTGTGGTGCCAATGATGCTGGTGGTGCCGGTGGTATTGCTAGTGGATCATAGCTACTTTGAAATGCAACTCTGATCGCTTCCTCTTGATCAGTTCAGCTATAGGAGCCCCAAACTTCCCTGCTTCCTCACCTTCGGAGTCAATGAATGTGAATTGAATTGAAGGCTCACTGCTTTCTAAGCTAGAGTTGTCCACTACTTGTTGTTTACCCTTTCCTCTCGCATGTGAAGTTTGACGGCGAGCGGGTTGAGGTTGTTCAATCTCCTCTGCTATCTCCACCCCTTTGTCCTCTTACGAGGTGGTGGACCTTTAGCGAGAACCTTAGGCCTAGCCATACCTGGAGAGAAACAAAAACAAACACAAAAATACGATTGCAAACAAGTTAGAACATAGGCTACTCAGACAAAAATGCAGGAAAACTCGCCGAATCGATCGGCGAGTCAACGAGTTAGTTCACCGAGGTACGCATATATCACCGAAAGTTCCAGAATAAAATCAGGGAAAGGGGCAGGTCTAAAGGGTGATAACAAGTCCAATCAGCGAGTCACCGAGTTCACTCGGCGAGTAGTATGGACGTCGCCGAATATTATAGTATAAACTAGCACACAAACAGTCAAGAACGCGATGGGGAGGACATTTGGCGACACGCCGAACCAATTCGATAAGCTCGACGTAGCTTGCCGAACTGACTTAACGCATCACCTCCCCACTTTGTTTTAAATTTCAAACTAACAACCCACGACACATCAATTTAATCACATTAATCAACAATAGCCAATGACCCACTACCCAATTTCTACCCGGGTACTCAGACTTTCCCCAATCGATGTGAAATCAACAAAACGATGATTTTCCCTTAAGAAAGTCGTCACCCAATCCATCATCGGGAAAATTCAAGTTATTCGAGAGAATTCGGGCTACTCAGACTTCACCCACACACAACCCAACAAGCCACAAGCACAATTTAATCATCCACCCCAAGGATTTAGAACAAAATTATTCAAACACTAGAATCAATCATGCTTGAATTCAAATCACAACATACGGAGCAATGGGAATCTATTTAAACATACAATTCAACCAAACAATCAAATACCCACTACACTATCAATTTAGCATATCAATAACGGCATGAAAATTAATTAAACACAAAAACCCAACCTCGAAGTAGATAACTAAGACGAACGCGGAAAAAGGGAAGGAAAAACAATCCAATCGACACTCCGGAAGCAACAAACACGACAAAAAATTATGAAATGTAACTCTAAAGTATTATGGTATGAGTAAGGAAGTCGAAAATTTCAAACTAAGTGAAAGATTGCAATTTAAAAGGATTAAAACCATTCAGTTCGCGCCCAGGTTGGCGATGGAACTAACGTCGCCGATCCATTCGGTGACGCTCAGAATGGGCCTCAGCTCACCAAAATTAACAGAGATCCAGCCCTTCAGTAAGTCCAAAGGGTGAGCTTGATTGGGCTTGTCAAACCTACTCGGCGACTCATCGAGTTGACTTTTAGCTCGCCCAAACTTCTAGAAGATCTCTCACTTTTGGCCTTCAAGGGGCGATGCATTTGGGCGATGATTGGGGCAATTTGGTGACACGCCAAGTGGTCCAGCCCTTCGCCCTTTTGCATTTTGTCCAAAATACGACTCCAACCTACACATCCAACAAACGTTATTCAAACAACTAAAAATAAAACTTGGGTTGCCTCCTAAGAAGCGCCTTAGTTAACATCGTAGCACGACGTGGACATGCCTTCAAGCATTGTCCAAATACACCACATCAATCACCGTCACATTGGGGCGCTCTCCAAAGTAAAGCTTAAGTCGTTGCTCATTCACTTTGAACAATTACCCAGCCTCGTATTCAACTTCTATAGCCCATTTGTAAACACACGATGCACTTTGAATGGTCCCGACCATTTTGACTTGAGTTTTCCCAGAAAGAGTCTCAAACGAGAATTGTAGAGCAACACAAGATCACCAACTTTAAATTCTCGATGAAGGATTTTGGCATCATGCCACTTCTTCATTTTCTCCTTATAAAGAGCGGAACTTTCATAAGCCCGAAGTCGAAACTCCTCCAACACATGGTGTTGGTCAACTCGATCTTTGGACGCATCTGCCCAATTCAAGTTCATGGCCTTCAAGGCCCACAACGCCTTATACTCAAGCTCAATCGGTAGATGACAAGATTTATCAAACACCAATTGATATAGGGACATACCAATCGGGGTCTTGAATGCAGTTCTATACACCCAAAGAGTGTCATCTAATTTCGGGGACCAATCGGTTCGATTTTCATTGACGGTCTTGGCCAAAATCCCTTTGATTTCCCGGTTTGACACCTCGACTTGCCCACTTGTTTGCGGATGATCTAGGGTAGCAACCTTATGCTTGACTCCATAGTTGATCAATAACGAAGAAAACATTCAGTTACAGAAATGAGAGCCCCCATCACTAATAATTGCATGTGGAGTGCCAAACCTTGTGAAAATGTACCGCTTGAGGAATTGAACCACGCTTCTCCCGTTATTATTAGGTAAGGCCACAACCTCTATCCATTTAGAGACGTAGTCAATAGCCACAAAGATGTATTTGTTCCCATAAGAACTCAAAAAAGGCCCCATGAAATTGATTCCCCATACATCAAATAACTCAACCTCCAAAATTGGAGTGAGAGGTAATTCATGCCTTCGCGACACTGCTCCTTGCTTTTGACATTGAACACACTTTTTGACGAAGGATTTTGCATCTTGATACAATGTTGGCCAATAATAACCACTTTGCAACACCTTTGCAGCTATCCGCACTCCACTATGGTGTCCACCAACCGGTGACGCATGGCAAGCATCAAGAATAGCATCTACCTCAACTTTCGGAACACATCTTCTAATCATTTGATCCGTACACTCCCGAAATAAGTAAGACTCATCCCAAAAATACTTCTTCACATAAAAAAGAAACCTCTTTCGTTGATAAAATTTCAGCCCATTGGGAAGAATCCCACACACCACATAGTTTGTAAAATCAGCATACCAAGGTGTGGTACCATTCGACACAACTATCACCAACTCAACTGGAAAAGCTTCCTCGATGTCTTTTTCACCGGGAGTGACCACATTCATTTCAAGCCTCGACAAGTGATCTGCCACTTGGTTTTCACACCCTTTTCGATCTTTGACTTCAAAGTCAAACTCTTGCAACAACAAAACCCATTGGATCAACCTTGGCTTTGCATCCTTTTTTGCCATCAAGTAACGTATAGCAGCAGCACCACCTTGGTCCCCAATAGATATGCTCTAAACTTCTCAAAAGCATATACCACTGCCAACAACTCTTGCTCGGCGACAGTGTAATTCTTTCGAGCTACATTCAAAGTCTTGCTTGCATAATAGACTGGGTGAAATAATTTTCCCTTGCATTGGCCAAGTACAACCCCCAAGGCCACACCACTAGCATCACACATGAGCTCAAATGGATATTCCAATTCGGAGCAACAATGATCGGAGCTGAAACTAACTTCTCCTTTAGACACAAAAATGCCTTGACATAAGCTTCATCAAATTCGAGTACACTTTCTTTCTAAAGTAGCTTGCAAAGAGGATAAGCTATCTTAGAGAAGTCTTTTATGAACCTCCGGTAGAAACCCACATGACCCAAGAAGCTTATAACACCTTTAAATGAAATAGGAGGAGGCAGCTTGGCTATAACTTCAACTTTGGCTTGATCAACTTGTATGCCTTTTCTCGAAATTTGGTGCCCCAACACAATACCTTCCTTGACCATGAAGTGACATTTTTCCCAATTGAGCACAAGGTTTGTTTCAACACACCTTTGCAAAACGTTACCAAGGTGCTCAAGGCACACTTCAAATGTATCCCCCACAACAGAAAAGTCATCCATGAAGACTTCCATCGAATCCTCCGCCATATCGGCAAAAATAGAGAGCATACATCGCTGAAAAGTCACCGGCGCATTACACAATCCGAAAGGCATTCTCTTAAAAGCAAAAGTTCCATAGGGACATGTGAAGGTTGTCTTTTCTTCATCCTCCGGTGCAATGGAGATTTGATTATAACCGGAGTAACCATCCCAGAAGCAATACCATTAATTCCCCGCAAGTCGATTAAGCATCTGATCCATAAAGGGCATTGTAAAATGGTCCTTCTCGGTCCATGTATTCAATTTCTGATAGTCCATACATACACGCCAACCGGTGACCGATCGTAATGGTACAAGCTCACCTTTTTCATTCAGGACCATGGTCATACCACCTTTCTTTGGAATGCATTGAACGGGGCTCACCCACTTGCTATCCGCAATAGGGTAAACCACTCCCGTATCAAGCCACTTGATAATCTCCTTTTTGACGACTTCTTGCATTGGAGGATTCGACCTCCTTTGATGTTCAACACTCGGCTTACAATCACTATCCAATTGAATTTTGTGGGTACAAATACCTTTAGGAATCCCCACAATGTCGGCAATTGTCCATCCAATAGCCTTGATGAACTTTTTCAACACATTGACATGTGCTTGTATTTTCCATTCAAGCAAATCCGCGGCAATAATCACGGGTGGAGTGTTATTAGCTCCCAAGAACACATAAAAAAGGTGCGGTGGTAGTACCTTCAACTCAAGCTTTGGTGGTTCTTCAATGGATGGTTTTGCGGGAGGACTTTCCCTATTCTTCAAATCAATATCAAGCTTCACGGGGTTCTTAGGATAAGACCCTAAATCCGATAAAGCAGCCATTACCTCATCATAATCTTGTATTTCTTCACCATCATAATTCAAGAGGACGGCAGCCAAAGATTCACCCATACATGAAATTTCACCCACACTAGCAACCGCTTCATCAATCACATCAATAACCGATATCACATGGAGGTCGCTTGGTTGCTTCATAGATTTGCACACGTTGAAAATAACTTCCTCATTATTTACCCGAAATTTCAAATCACCACTTTTCACATCAACAAGAGCTCTCCCGGTAGCCAAAAATGGCCTACAAAGAATAATAGGAACCTCGGCGTCAATCTCGCAATCAAGGATCACAAAATTTTCCAGAAATATAAATTTGTCTACCTTCACCAAGATGTCATAGAGAATGCCAATAGGACGCTTGATAGAACGGTCGGCCATGAGAAGGCGCATAGTTGTGGACTTAGGCTCACCTAGCCCAAGTTGCTTGTAAATGGCATAGGGCATCAAATTTATACTTACCCCCAAATCACACAATGCTTTAGCAAATTGAAACATCCCTATAGTGCAAGGGATAGTGAATGCCCCTGAGTCATCCTTCTTGACAACCACGTTTGACATAATGACACTACAATTATGAGATACTTTAACCGTATCAAAATCCATGCTTCTCTTCTTTGTGACCAACTCTTTCATAAACTTTGCATAACCCGGCATCTCTAGCAATGCCTCCACCAATAGAAGATTAATAGGAAAATTTTTGAAGACGGAGAGAATTTTTTGAAACTTCGCGTCCTCATTCCTCTTCTTCAATCTTTGAGGAAATGGTGGAATAGCTTTGGGCAATGACTTTGGAGTTGTTGAATCCTTAGCTTCACCAGAAACAACATTTTTCAGTGCATCATCAACCTCATTGGAAGTATCATTGTTCAATTCTTTTGCAAGTCCATCACCCTAAAAACAATAGCTTACCCTTTACTTGGACTAGCTTTATCATCATTTAGTACATCACTTCCCACAACCTTACCACTCCGGGTCGAGATTGCCATGCATTGGGCATTGTCATTCTTCGAATTTGCCAAGGTGTCACTAGGAAGACCCCCTTTTTGCCTTGGGTGTAAATTAGCTGAAATTTGACCCATTTGGGTCTCAAGTTTCTTTATCGAAATAAAATGAGAGGACACCGTTTGATTCAAAGAGGAGAAGTCGGCTTTCATCTCCTTGAGCACTTTATCCGATCCTTCTACCTTGTTTAGGATGCGGGCAAGCATATCCTCGGTACAAAAACTCTCGGGATCGGCATTTGGTTCTTTCGGTTTTGGATGGTCATGGGGAGGTACATAGCGATCTCTATCACCATCTCTATCTCTCCAATTTGCACCCCTATCATGCCAATTCCGATCTCTATCTCTCCAACCACCATCACGATCTTTGTTCCAACCTTGATTCCCGCTCGGCCCTGGATAGCTCGAATGAGAACCCCTCACTTGGTTCGACAAAAATTGTACCTCTTCATTATACATAGCTTCGAATTGTGCATCATCCGGACTCATTCCACCACTAGCGCCAACCGCATTCACAGCCTTATAACCACCTCCCATGACATGTTTTGTCAACAAATCCATTTGGGTCATCATCTTGGCCATGTTTTCATCACGCTCTTGGTTTTTCTCCATTTATTCTTTGGTCATCCCAATATTTAGAGGAGACACTTGATTCTCTCTCGTGTGCCATGCTCGATTAATCTTAGTCATCTCATAAAGCAAAGTCGATGCCACGACAAATGGTTGTATCATGATTCCACCCTGGATAAGATGATCAGCGACAACTTATGACGAAATCAAGACTCCGGTAGAAATATTGCAAGAGCACATTCTCAAGAAACCCATGAGTAGGACATTGGATGAGTAGCTTTTGAAACCGCAACCAATTTTCATGAATGGGTTCACCATCAATCCACTTGAAATTTTGAATGTCATCCCTCAACTTCACCATCTTCGAGGGAGGAAAGAATCTTTCATAGAATGCCTCTATGAGCTCTTTCCAAGAAGTAATAGAGTCCCTTGGTAGTTCGGCCAGCCACTTCGTTGCATCCCCCATTAGAGAGATGAGAAACAAACGAAGTTGTATTGACTCTTGAGAGATATTCCTGAAAGTGAATGGTCCGCACACATCCATGAAGTTGCGAATGTGATCATGAGGGTCCTCATGAGCAAGTCCCCCATAGAGCCCTTTCATTTGCAGCAGCTGGAGCATGGTTTCGGTCACATGAAAAATAGCGTTACCTGCAGCTGGGGGTAAACGTATAGCTTTGACACTTCCCATTTGTTCCACATTAACATCGTTGCTTCGTCATTTCCCATTTGTTTCGAATTAACATCGTTCAAGTTTCCGATGTCGTCATCATGCCCAAGTTGACTGCCAGCATTACTCCCAATCACACTCATTTCTTCACCTGTTGAGAGCAATAACAACAATAAACTAATAAGAATGTTCTACTACAACCAAAATTAGTTCACAAAAACACTTTAATAAAAGAATTATAGACACCACTCCCAGGCAACGGCGCCATTTTTTATAACGCTCAACTGCACCCCTTATAAATCGAAGTGTAGGCGGTCGCTAACAAGTATAAACCCAACGGAGAGTTAGGGTAGATCCCACGAGGAGCGGTACAGAAAATAATTCAATTGCGAAGTTTGAGTGTGTTCTAATCTTTTGTAGAATCTAAATACACAAAACACAACATAAAATAAATCATCAAGTTTTAATTATCAATATCAAGAGAGTTTAGTAACCAATTTTTAATAAAGATGATTATCACGAGGTTTTAATCAATAGATAACGGGACCTTAGGAGTGTGTGAGCAATCAGATACTAATTTCACTTAATGGGTGATTACTAATTGCTTTAAGTTGTTGAATCTCAATGGGTAGGATGAATTATAACTACAACAACTATTTATCAATCAGATATCATGTATCAAGTGAGTTCTATCGAACCTTAACAAGCATTCAATACAAAACAACTCAATTCCTTAATTAAACCGACTTTACCAAGCTGGGTTGTATCAACAAGAATCAATACAACTATCAGTTATAAACTCCACTCTAATGCATCTATCACAAGCAAGCATAGAGATATAAAGTAGAACTAAATTTGTAACTTCAGCTCATAATTGAAAATATGGATAAACAACTTAACCCATTTCAAAATAATATTAAATACAGCAATTAGAAACACCCATAAGCTAATTTATGTATCCGATTACATATTCAAACCCCTAAGGATAAGGTTTTAGCCAATCATAGCAAAGAGTAAGAGATAGTTACCAAAATCTTCCATCCAAATGACAAAATTTTCAATACTCAAATACTAAAAATTAAGATTAAACCTTCAAAACCCAAAGTCTAAGATCAAAACTCTCTCAAAAATGTTCAATAGCTCAAAAGTATCAAAAATATGAATGTTTTCTTCAATCTGGTTTAGCTTGATCCATTTCTCTCTCTTCAAACTTCAATTTATACGTTCCCAAAAATTTCCACATATTTCAGTACGTGGGTCCATTCGGCGAAATAAGTCAGGCACACCAAGTGATTGATGATCTGCCGAAGTGCTTCACCTCACCTTTTTGTACGTGATTTCTGCCTCAATTGGTTCTGGTACTTTAGGTGATCTAAGTCGAGTTAGCCGTTTGGTTCGGTGTGTCGCCGAAATGCTCCTTTTGTTTGCCAACTTGGCCTAATTCCTGAGCCATCTTGCTGGACTTTTGGGTGAGCTACTCACCGAGTGGTTTTAGCGAACTACAACCTCCTTTTTATTTAACTTTTCCAACTTTTCACTCCTTTTTGCAATGTAATGTCCTTGCCTTGTTCTTAAGCCTCCATGGTTGCACATAAATAATTTAACAGCAGTTTTGAACACAAAATAGGTATTGAGGACACTATTTCATTAAGTAAGAAGCTCTAAATGAGTCAAAACTCCTGACTCATCAGCTTGAACGGATGACTAACATGAATACTAGGGCTTGGCACACCAAAGAGGCTGAGGTGGTTAGTAGTGCATCAACCAAGAAGCTGTCAAAAGAAAAAATATTCAAAAAGGATGCCAAATAGGAAAGGTTTGCACAATTGATAACGAAGATGAAAATATTGACTAAGCATGTGATGGGTTTCCCAACACAGAAGGTGAATGTTGTGGCTGCGAATGATCAAGGGCACATGAATGAGGAAGTTTTCCAAACATATGAAGGGGAGGTTCACTATGTGAATAATCAATCGTGGGGTTCCTATCCGATCTACTAAGGTTCTATTTAGGGACTTTGGTGGAAAGGAAAAAGGAATCAAGGTTATATAGGGAGCAAAATATAGGTTGGAGAAATAAGAACTAAGGCTTCAACCACAGAAGTACAAATCCATATGTTCCATCTTGAGGTGGTCACCAAAATGCAGATCAACTATCAATAAGTGACTCTATGAGCTTTAAAATGGAAGAGATATTATCTTGTGTACTCAAGAAAGTTGAAACTAAAGAGAGAAATGTGATATTTTTACCATGGGACAAGAGGTAAATTCTCATACTAAGACCATCAAACATATTGAAACTCACTAAGTCGGATGTCGATACAAATAAATCAAAGGCATAAGGGCACTCTCTGTCACGACCCAAGCCTAGGGCGTAGATGTGACCGGCGAATGGGGAACCCGAAGGAACCCCAAACAAGCCTCATAGCGTATCATTACACATCCTTGGTCGCGGAAGCAATTAAATGACCATAAACGATAAGCATAATCAAGGGGGAAATCGGGACTAAGGGAGCAAAAAAAGAAATGATACATAAATACCATAGATGAGTCAAGCTCAAGCATAATACACAACTTGTCCAACACCACCTCTAAACATGAGTACTTAGCGGGGGCCAAGACAAACTACCGGGCTCACCCTCATAGTCAAAACATAACTAGAAAGGAAAAGTTTTATACATAGCAAAAGATCATGAGCAACGTCCCCGAAATGGAGGACTCACCAATAACCACTATAGAAAATCGTACTAGCCACGCGGAGGAGGATGGTCAAGCGGTGCTCCGGTCCCTACATGGTGACATCATGTAGGCATAGAGTATGCGTTAGTACATTTGAATGTACTAAGTATATGGGATGCAATGCAATGCTACATTAGATGGACATCATAGGAAAAATGCGTAATCATACCCAATAGATAGCATATTAATGAAATGATATGTATAATGATGCTTACATAAAAATCATATTTAGTGGGACGTAGTACATGTGTGGCGAGTGACCATCAATATAGTATTTCCAAGGTCTACCACCCCCTTGGAGAGGCGAAAGAGGTACAAACCCCTCAATATCAATATGGTTACACGGGCCTACCACCCCCCGAGCTAGGGACCAAGGTACAAACCCCTCGATATGGTTATACGGGCCTACTACCCCCCGTACTAGGCAACCAAGGTACCAACCCCTCGATACGGTTATACGGGCCTACTACCCCCCGTACTAGGCTACTACCCCCCGTACTAGTCGACTCACAACACTTATATAGAGAAAATCATATACATGTGTCCATTTCATCATCATTTCAGTAATTACATAACCATCCGACTCATAGGACGTACCTTGGACCTTCCCTTTCCTAAGAATTCTATAAATGGGCATTTTATCAAACACAAGGTGGGCAATTGTTCATGTAAATGAAATCATGTATTTCAAGAATACTAAGTCCAACCAATTCCAAAATCCATATAAATCAGCCCACCAACAACATACATATATATATCAACCTTCATAATTTGATCATGGAAGCATGTAAACCATAAACATCACATAATAATTCCATTTCATGATAATATGCAAAATGGACCATAATAGGGTGTGTAGTAGTAATTCCATAATTCAAGAGTTCATAAATAATCATAAGGACCCATAAACTTGAAGTAGAAATAGAGGATAAATGGTTGGACTTGTGGAAAGGAAGGTTTCCACAATCAAACCCACATACCTCAACTTTGGAGAATCCTTGATGAAGATTGGAATGGAGAATCGAAGCTTGAGATTGAGTCTTGAATCCGGAATTAGAGCTTGAGATGTTTGAATTTGGTTGAAGATCTTGGTGGAATTTTTGGAGAGGGCTTAGAGAGTGTTTTTGGAGTTAAGAAAAATGACTAAGTATGGACATATCCCCTTTTTATAAAAAACGTCTCCAACCCGCCTAAAAAAAAAGCTCACTGGAAATTGCAAATCTGCACAGACAGGTTTTACGAAAATGGTCATAACTCCCTCATCCTAACTCGGACTAAGGTGAAACCAAGTGCGTTGGAAAGCTAACTCAAAGAGCTTTAATTTTATAGGTTGCAGCCCTTCCAGTTCCTTGTGTGCTAAGAGATATGCCCCTTTAAAGTTGACCCTCCAAATCGCAATTTTTGCGATTTTCGAATTTTGATACGGTTGCTCTAAAATTCGGGTTAGACCCATTTCCCACTCAATTTGACCCCACAAATAAGAATATGAAGTCGAATTTCCGAAATCATGCACGGATTTTGAGATATATGGAAATTACAATTATAGGTGTTTCCGAAGCACATTTTCGGGCATTTTTGGGGTCGTTTCACTCTCCCAGTGATACAATAGCTTATACAAAAGTAGAGAGGGGTAATGTGTGTAAATGCATTACTGTCATAGCATAGAAAAGTCAGTTATATTAAGATTATGTGGTAATGATTGAAGAGCCACAAGAAAAAGCTATAAGCACACAATAATCTGGTATGACTAATGAGCTGGAAATCGATGATGAAGAGACTGGAATACCTTATGTAACTATTTCAATTCAAGAGAGTACTTCACCAACTCCCTAGAAGTTGGAACAGACCAAAGAGCAGAATTTTCAAGATTTTTAAACAAGTACTTGTCACTATACCAGTAGTAGATGCATTGAGAGACATGCCAAAATATGCAAAATATTTATAAAAGATAGTTGCATGCAACAGAGGCATTAGAAGCAGTGATACAATAGCACTTACTGACAAGAATAGTTCTAGAGTGACGAGCATGCTTCCTAAATATCTTGATGATCCGGTGAGCTTCACCCTTCTTATGAAAATCGATGAAAGGGATGTTGGACATGAGTTCTATGATTTGAAGGCAAGCATAAATTTAATGTCCTTATTTGTGTTTAAAACACCCGACTTGGGAGAATCACGCTCAATCGACATTACCTTATTATTAGCAGATAGATCTCATCTAGCACCTTATGGAGTAATTGAGGGTGTTCTCATAAGAGTGGGAAATTTCATCATTCTTGTCAATTTTATAATTCTAGACTTTGAAGTAGATGTTAGGATGTCATTCATTCTTTGGCATCCATTATTAGCTACAGGAGGAGCACATACAGATGTAAAAGCATGAAAGATGACAATGAATATCAATAATGAAGAGATGACCTTCACAGTTTACAAAGCGTCTTATGCACCATTATATTATGGAGATCTATGTAGGATCACTACAATATCATCTAAAGCTGGACAACCCAAGATACCACTTCTCTATTGCATGATTTAATTAAAATAGATTTTGATAGTCAAGGGCTATTTTGTAACCTTTCGTAGCGCGATTCTCTCAAACACTTGAGAAACTTTATGAGAGTATGTGCTGAGAATAAGAGTGCACTGAGGTCTGATAAAATGTTAAAGCTTAATGTGTCCGTGTACTCTTTTACATGTGAAGCTAAGGCATTCAAAACACTTCAAGCAGAAAAGATTGACTCTTGGCCAAAGTTAGTCCACATTTTTATCTACTAGTGGAGTTTGGTGGCTGGACAAACACAGATAGTCAATAACATCTTATACTTTAGACATTTCGATGATGAGCTATTATCAAAGGTATGGTTAAGATTCATAGAATTATGAGCATAACAAGATCATAGACTGCATGACTTTATCATTTTGGATACATTCTAAAGGACACTTGATCCAGTAAAACAAGCACTAGCTAAAACCGTAAGAGAAGACTCAAACAAAAAGTATCTAAGAAAGAGGTTACAAAGGTATGAATGATGTAACCAGGCATGAAAGTGAGTTGAACACCATGTTCAGGAAGGTAATGACTTACATCATAAGAAATATGAGTTGACTACGAAAAATGTTACCAGTGTGAGGATCCTCTGATTCATAAACTAGGTGATTAGGACAACTTTTCTCGTGCCATAATGTTAAATCAAATGCTGTTCGAGAGGCAATCCATGATTGTAATAGAGTGGGATAAAAAAAATATAAGAAAACAAACATATGAGTCATGCCACGATCAAAACTAAGGCACTTATTAGGAGGTAACCTAATTTGTAATAGTATAACTTCTTATTCTTATTTTTATAGTGTCATGTTTTTATTTTATATTTTTTGTGAAGATTAGGTGAAGTCTGAGTATCTGAAATTGAAGCTAAGAGGCATACGTGAGCTTAAGTATGGGATCGTGCAACCCTTGATGGGAATTGAGAAAAAATGTTGTCAGTTAAGCCTTAGAAGGCCTCAGATAGTATCTCAACCTCTTGTTCTTCATTGTTGTTATAATTTACTTTGAGTACAAAATATGATTTTAAGTGTGGGGCAGTTAATTATTGTATTATATTATGTTTACTTTATTTATTTATTTATTTTTATTTTTGGTTCCTCGGCTTTTCTTTTTTGGTACTTTTCCTGATGATAGTCCTTTTGAATCAACTATATTTTCTTTTCTTTTTAGTATTAGTTTAGTTCATAATCTAGTTTTTTTAAAGTTTATTGGAGCTATAGAAGGATGAAGTGCATGACTAGTTAGTAAGATACTCCAAAATAATGGATTTTGCTAGAGTTAATGGAAATTTATTCTTCAAAGAGCATAAAAATATAGAAGAACTTAAGTAGACTCATGTACTTTCTAGCAAAGATTCTATAAACAAAAATAGGGATTAATAATGCATATCATTCAAGATTTTTAGTTGTAAATATTGGAGTTTGAGGTCACTATGTTCGACACTATTATTGTGTCATGTGTGGTGAGCATTTTTGTATTTGTTCATATTAAAACATTTAGAATTTACCTTGTGTGTATAAAAATTGTAACATAGTAATAGAACTTGTTGGATGTGATCAAGACATTTCTTGCTAAACCAACATTTTTTGACTATATTGTGATAACTACCAAATATTTTCCCTAGTTAATCCTTTTGAGCCTATAGCATATTTCTTTGTATAGCCATATTATGTAGCGTAATTCTCTTTTGTTGAATAGCCTCATATTTTGATCCAAAAATCTTTAATGCAGCTAGAGTTGAAAGACTTGGAGAAGAAAAGGGATTTGAGAAAAAAAGATGAAAAAAGACTTAGAAAAGTATTGCTATTTGATAAAGAAGAAGAAAATGCTGCTCAAGTGTGAAAATATCTATCCTTGTTGTAAAAAAGGATGAGAGTGAAAAAAAATTCTATATGGCTTGACTATAAAAAATTGAGAAGTGAAAAAAAGAGAGTGAAAAAATGTTTGCTAGCAACTAAGTAGCTTAAAAGGGGTCAATATCTAAAGGAAAGTGAAAAAAAAGAAAATTAACATAACAAGTTGAACATAAAGTGAAGGAAGAAAAGGAGCTTACTTGATTTTTGTCATTGTTTTGAAGTGCATAGGAAAAAGTAGTCACTACTTTAAACCAAATACTTCCTACTCATCCCTTAGCCGACATTTCAACCAAAAAAAATACTTTTGATCCTACATTTTAATGCTTTGATTGATTTAATAATACACTATTGGCAAGCATATTATCACGATCCAAAAACTAACATGATGACATTTGTCTATTCCCACCAAGATAAGTCAGTCTCAACCCAACAAAGTGAAATAAATGCAGAAAGTAAAGAAAGAACAAGATAAGAGCGGAAAACTTATTCATTCTAACATAACCCCAAAATCTGATTGTCACGTGTACAAGCCACTAATGTAAATGCAGAATTTCAAAAGATAATTACAAATCTCAATGTCTTTATTTCTCAAATAGAACAAAATATAAGGTAAAAGGAACAAGAGGTCCCACCGAGATTACAAGCAGCTACCTCTCAAAAGTCCTTTGACAAGCCTCGAAAATAGGAGAATAAGAAGAGCAATCACACGGTATTGGGCTCGAAACCTACACAAGTGTAGAAGCAAGGAGTGAGTTATAACCAACACGGTACTCAACAAGTAACCAAATAAACAAGGCAAACTAGCTAGAAATCGAGTACTCCTTTCATCCCAATCAAACCTCCTCAAACTACAACCTGTATAGAAAGTAGTCAAACCCAACTATTTCACAATACAAAGTTCACAAGGCTTAAAAAATCACAGTCCAATAGTCACAGTCCAACTACCAACACGAATCAAGTATGTCAATCACAAGTAATAATAGATCAATCACAATTACAAGTAGATCAATCACAATTAACAAGTAGATCAATCACAAGTATCAAAATGCATCAAGTCATAATAGTCAACTTTTGCCGGAACCATTTCCCTTCGGTACAATATCACTAGCCGGAACCATTTTCCTTCGGCTTTATATCACGTCACTAGCTGGAACCATTCCCCTTCAGCTTTATATCACGTCACTAGCTGGAACCATTCCCCTTCGGCTTTATATCACATCACTAGTTGGAACTATTTTCCTTCGGCTTTATATCATGTCACTCGCCGGAACCATTTCCCTTCTGAATAACATCACATGTCTCATCACGGTGCACAATAATATCAATGCAAATAAGCAATTTTACACCATAAAGAAGAGACAACAATTCAAGCGATTCAAGTCTACATTAATGCCATCAATGCATTTCATCAATCAATCAAATAGGATTCACAATAAGGCAATTCACAAAACATTATGATCAACACATTGCCTTTTCATTAATCCCTCTTTTATTCATTAAGATTCATCAAGTGGAATAATGAACCCATCACCTTATTCCCATTACTCTCCAACACACCCAATGAGGGGAAATACATCATTCTACTAGAGTTATAAGGTTTAAGAGATCACTTGTCTATATTCAATCAAATAGTCAATCCAAGACTTAATGCTTCCTTTTTCGAACAACGTCCAAAGCCACGCAATCTAATTCAATCAAGTAATCATAATAAGATTCAAAAAATAATAACTTCCAATTCATATATTTTTAAAAATGGGTCAATCAACTCAAAAACACAATTTTGAAAATGAGGTTTGAATTCGAAAATCTTTACTTGAAAATGTTACCCAAGGCATTTGGAACTCATTGGTGAAAATCATTTCGAAAAAGGAATTAAAATCAGTTCACAATCACCATTTCACTTTAGAACTCAAGTTCTTGAAAAACCTTGTCATTTGCCAAACAAAATCCCAAGTTTTGATGTTAAAATCCATAAATATTTAATGAGAAATAAAGTTTTAAGGTCACAAAAGCTTACCCAGATGATTTAGCATAAGAAATCTCTTCAAAATCTCCTCGAAGGGTTTTACAAAGCTCAAAATGGGGGAAAATGGCTAAAACCCCAAAATTGACAGTCAAAAAAGGGTCTCAGATGTTGCTTAAGTGAATACTAGTCCGCTTAAGCTAACCCCAAAAAATTCTTGAGCCTTCGCTAACGTGAAGGTCGCGATCATGAACGGGCCTTTGCTTTCGCAAAGGTTTGACCATTTGACACTTCGCGAAAGTAGACAAGTCTTCACAAACGTGATCCTCGTGAAAGCGAAGATCCTTCGTGATCGGGAGGTCAGTAGATATCAAAAAATACAGCTAACTTTCAAATCATCAAAAGGACCCTCAAGATTCATTCGGAATCCCATACACACAAACCATATATGCAAATTGATTGTACTCGATGTTACGGACACAATGGAACCATCGAAACATGAATCTGATGTCTCCTTGACCCGAAACTCGTGAAAGTCATAAGAAATGAATATAACACCTAAAAAGGCTATATCAAGCTCGGGACCATTGAAAATTCAACCAAGACCTCACTTAGGCCTAAAATTATCCCATGAATTCAATGGATATCTAGGAATTTCGATTCGAGTATCCGAACCCCAAATGTTGACCAAAGTCAACCCAAAGGCTAAAATTCCATATTTTTCCAACTTAGTACCTCAAATCCTCAAAAAGACTATGAATCTAAAACTGATAACTCTCTTGGACCAATTTCCACATTCTGGGGCTGATGGAATTCCATTCTGACATTTGAAACTCCTAAAGACTTCGAAAACCACTTTTAAACAACTTGAGCCTTTCAAACTCAAAACCTACAACTTTTTACTCAAATCTCGAAGCCAAATTTCAAAACTCAATCAGCAAAGACTCGGAGTTTAAAATCGGGAGGGATAAAATGGTAATTTCATGAAAATTTCTAAAAATGACTAACCGGGTCATTACATTATCCAACACTAAATACCATGTTCGTCCTTGAACATAAAGCAAAAGAACGTACCTGAAGCCTCGAAAAGCTGAGGATATCTGGCACACATATCATACTCTGTCTCCCAAGTCGCCTCACCAACTGAACGGTGCTTCCAGTGCACCTTAACTGAAGCAATCTCCTTGGTCCTAAGCTTTCAGACATGCCTATCCAAAATGACTATAGGCTCCTCCCTCAAAGGAAAATTCTGGACCCAATACAACTCAATCAAGAGAAAGCACATGTGACTCATCCGACACGTACTTTCGAAGCATGGAGACATGAAACACAGGAAGCATAACTGATAAGCTAGGGGAAAGGCCAACTTATTGTCCACCTCTCCCACTCGGCTCAAAATCTCAAAAGGTCCAATGAATCTAGGGTTAAGCTTGCCCTTCTTTCAAAATCTCATCACACCTTTCATGGGTGATACTCGAAACCAAAAATGATCACCCTCCATAAATGCTAGGGCTTAAACTCTCTGGTCTGCATAACTCTTCTGTCGACTCTAGGCTGTCAACAGTCTATTCTAAATCATACGGACCTACTCCATAGCATCTCTAAGCAAGTCTATATCCAAAGAGTCCATCTCAGCCGAATCAAACAATCCAATCGGGGATCTACACCGTCCGCCATACAACGCCTCAAATGGGGCCATCTGAATACTGGAGTGATAACGGTTTTTGTAGGCAAACTCTTCTAAGGGAAAATGTTGATCCCATCTAGTACCAAAATCAAACACACAAGCTCGGAGCATATCATCCAACACTTGAATCGTCCGCTCGGACTAACCATCTCTCTAAGGGTGAAAAGTTGTACTCATATCTAACCGAGTACCCAATCCATGCTGTAAAGCCTTCCAGAAATAGGAAATGAACAATGATCCTTGATCTGAGACAATAGAAACAGGAACTCCATGTAGTCGCACAATCTGACTGATATAAAGATGGGTTAACTTCTCCATCGTATACTTCACCTGAACTGAAATAAAGTGGGCGGACTTGGTCAGCCTATCAACAACTACCGAAATAGAATCATAACCACCCACGGTGGTAGGAAAACCCACAACAAAATCCATAGTGATCCATTCCCACTTCCAAGTATGAATATGTATCCTCTGAAATACACCTCCGGGTCGCTGGTGCTCACACTTGACCTGTTGGAAAGTCAAGCATCTAGACACAAAATCTGTAATATCTCTTTTCATGCCACACCTCCAGTAATGCTGACTCAGATCATGATACATCTTCGCCGCTCTCGAATGAATGGAATAATGAGAACAATGGGCCTCTTCAAAAATCAATCTAATCAACTCACCCATCTTGGGCACACAAGTCCTGCCTCTGATCCTCAAGACACCATCAGAATCAAGGACAACCTCCTTGACTTCCCCTCTCAATACTTTATCTCGAATAAGACACAACTTCTCATCATCAAACTGGTGCTTACAGATCTGCTCAACTAAGGATGAGCGGGCCTCTATGAAAGCAATCAAACCACCACTCTCCTCAGAAATCTACAACCGGGTGAGACTGTTGGCTAATCTATGAACAACTCTAGCCAACGGTCTCTCCTCAACACTGAAAGTGGAAAGTCTCCCCATACTAGAAGTCTTCCTACTCAAGGCATCGGCCACCACATTGGCCTTCCCCGAATGATACAAGATGGTGATGTCATAGTTCTTTAGTAACTCAAGCCATCTGTGCTGCCTCAAATTCATATCCCTCTTACTGAAAATGTAATGAAGACTCCGATGGTCAGTGAAGACCTCACAATGTACCCCATACAAATAATACTGCCATAACTTAAGCACAAAGACTACGGTTGCCAACTCCAAGTCATGAGTAGGGTAGTTCTTCTTATAGATATTCAACTGTCTAGAAACATAGGCGATCACCATCCCCTTCTGCATCAGAACACCACCTAACTTGACTCCAGAAGCATCACAATAAATGGTGAAGTCTACACCCTCCTCGGGTAAAGTAAAATTAGGAGAAAAAGTCAACAATATCTTGAGATTTTGGAAAATCTCCTCACACTCATCAGACCATTGGAAGCTCATACTCTATCGAGTCAATCTGGTCAAAGGAGATGCAATAGCGGAGAAGCTCTGAAAAATCACATGTAATAGCCTGCAAGTCCCATAAAACTCTGAATCTCAGTAACTAAAGTAGACTTGGTTCAATCTCTAACTGCCTCAATCTTGGCTGGATCACCCAAATACCCTCCTTGGACACCACGTGTCCCAGAAATGCAACAGAATCAAGCCAAAACTAGCACTTTGAGAACTTGGCATATAACGTCTCTTCCCTCAATCTCTGAAGCACAATCCTCAAATGTCGATTATGATCATCCTTAGTCTTGGAGTACACTAAGATGTCATCAATGAAAACTATCACAAAGGAATCCAGATATGGTTGGAACACCATGTTCATCAACTCCATGAACGTTGCAGGGGTGTTAGTCAAATCAAAAGACATCACAAGAAACTCATAGTGCCCATAACGAGTCCTAATAGCTGTCTTAGGGATATATGATGCCCTAATCTTCAGGTGATGATAGTTGGACCTCAGATCAATATTCAGCTCTTCACTATCAATTTGTTCAACTGTCGGTAATCAATACACATTCTCATGGTTCATTCCTTCTTTCTCACAAACAAAATAGGAGAACTCCATTGAGAAACACTAGGGTGAATGAACCCCTTACTCAACAAGTCCTATAAATAATCCTTTAATTCGTTCAACTCGACTGGAGCCATGCGATAAGGAGGAATAGAGATGGGCTTGGTGCCTGACTCCAAGTCAATAGCAAAATCAATATACCTATCCGGAGGAACACATGGAAGATTAGTAGGAAAAAACATCCTAAAACTCTTGAACCACGAGCACAAAATCCTTAGGAGGTGGCTCAAAACACTAGTATCCCAAATAAAAGTCAAATAGGACAAACATCCTCTGTCAACCAATCTATGAGCTCGCATAAATGAGATGACTTTGCTAGGGTAAGAACCAGTAGCACCCATCTACTCGACTCTCGGGACACCAGTATCGCTAAGATCACAGTCTTAGCATAACAATCAAGAATAGCATGACGAGAGGAGAGACAATCCATACCCAAATAATATCAAAGTCTACCATCCCTAGAATGATCAAGTCTACCCAAGTATCATACCCGACCAAAGAAACAAGACATGATCGATACGCTCAATCCACCACTAAGGACTCATCTACTGGTGTCGAAACATGAATAGGCATAGGCATGCTATCAGAAATCATATCAAATCCATTAGCAAAATAGGTAGACATATACAAGAAAGTAAACCTTGGATCAAACAATACAGATGTAGGTCGATGGCAAACTGGGACAATACCTGTAATCACAACATCAAAAGTCTCAGCCTCAGGCCTCCCTGGAAAAGCATAACATTGTCCATCTCGACCACCACCAGTCTGTGTAGAACCCTAACCTCCACTTTACGGAGCTGTAGCACCCCTACAAGAAGTCCAACCACCTCTATAAGATTGACCTCAACCTCAAACCCTTGTCGGAGGCACTGAATCTCTAATTGGAGTGGCTGAATAAGTACATTGAGTTCATGAGTGAGTCTGTAGAGAACACTGCCAAATCATATGACCTGGATCCCCACAACCATAACAAGACCTCGGAGTGGAAGACTATTGCTGCGAACCAGATGAGCTACCATGGCCACTTCGACCAGAACCGTAGGATCCTCGGGATGTCTGCCCACTCACAACTACTGGCATCGATGCATGAACTGGTTAGACTGACTGACAAAACCATATTCTCTAAACTGTTAAATGTATTTACACTCTTAATCCTGATATAACTATTATGATCTGTATATATTAATTATCATTTTGATTTATTAAAAGGTGAAATTCTGAGATGGGTCAATATGCCTAGTAGATTGGATGATAATAATATATATTGGTGAAATAATAAGTTAGTTGATGGAATCCATGTCTCAATATAGAGATTAATGATATGTCTTTTTGAGAAGCTTATAAGTTTTCATTGTGTCAAACCTTGCAAGTGGATTTTTCGAATCCGACACATGAAATAAGTTAAGTAGTGCTCTAAAGGAAATTAATCATTGAATTAAATTCGTCAGTAATTTAATTTATTGATTAGTATCTATAATCTTAACATGGGAAATTACATAAGTGTTTAATGGAGAATTTCAAAATATAAATTGAGGAGTGCAATTACAAATTTCTAGTGGAATGATTTTTAATTTATTATGGTAAGAATAATTCAAATTAATTATTTGGAATCATTTCTATATTAGGAAGCCTCAATAATTGATTCTGCGGTCCCTACAGTGCCCATATTTAACTATTTCTATGGGAAAAGGAAGACTAACGTGAGTTTCTTGTTTTTTTTCCAGGAAAGCTAAGTTTGTCCTCTCCTTTTTGGATTGGAAAGAAATCTCTATAAGTAGGGTTTATTCTAACCTAAAAAGAGAGGGTTTTCTATACAATATTTGCCCACCCAAGTATTGAGAAAGTTTGGATGTGAACTTTGGATCACTGTAGAAGATCACAGAACTGAAGTCGGCTTTATGAATTTGTTGGAAGGTATCTGCTCACGCTTCAAGAGGTAATTCTTGAATTAAATTTCAGCAAGTTTATGTGTTCTAGCATAATTGTATATGTTCTAGCATAAATGTATGTGTTATCTATTATTCATATAAGCAGTATGATTCTGATATGTTTCCACTATGCATACAGTTTTCCAACAATTTATACATAGAAGGAAAGATGATAGCATGCCATTTGCTCCAACGGCTAAATTCCATAATTAAAAGTGGTAATAAAATGTCATAAATACTATTTAAAGCTAATTGTCAACTGAAACAATTTACTTTTATCAAATAGGAATTTAAAGGTAATAAATTATTTGACCAAACTTATAGCATATAATGTTGCCACATATAATGTTGCCATATTTAAGGCATAACCTTATTTTCGAGATAGTAAAAATATTTTGTACCTTGTAACCACTATTGTCATGATCTACCACTAATTCCACCCATTATTCTACCTCATTATACATTGTAACTTATGTAACCTTTGGGCCATTCATTTACCTACATTATTATCCACATTATTCTTATTCAATACAAAGAAGAATTATGCCCCTATAAATAGTGGTGTTTCTTCCTTTGTGAAGTGTATATATGTCAAAAAAGATGAGAAGTGTGAAAAAAATATTGTAGTGTGTAGTGAGGTAAGTATAGTGAAAGAGAGAGTTGAGACAAAAAAAATATTCTAAGTCTTCAACTATATTCACTATATAAAATGAGAATATTTATATGTTTGGAGGAAGGTGTTCTTTTTGTAGAGCTTTGGACTCTTCAACTAATCCGGAGTTGCTTAAGTTGTACGACGTTATTGGGCTATTGTATCCTAGAAGAGACAAATCAAGAGTTATACTGCTGGATAGGTGTAGATTATACCATAGTGGGCTTGAATCTCCTTAAAGAGAGCGAGATATCCACGCCTCAGCCTAAAGATTTATTTATTCATTTTTGTTCATTTTATTTCAACTGAAATTTGTTATATTTATTAGAGGTATCAAAATGAGCCCAATAATATGTAACCCGCCCAAAATTTTAAGGGTTGGGCTCAAGATAATTTAAATTGGGTTCAATCTCAACTCATTCAAGCCTTAACTCATTTTAAGAGAATCCTCAATTGAGCCAATTTAATCTCCAATTTCAACCCGTTTTTAAGACTCTTTATTTGCATTAATGTAATGTATGTTCCTATATTGAAGGTATGAAATACTATGTATTTTATATCTTTTAGGATTTATCTATCAATTTGTAACTTCTTTTTTAAAATTTTCTTGAGTCGAAATTCAAATTGTCGTTATAAAATTAAAAAAATAATATATTAAAATTATTGAGATGAAGCGAGTCAAATTTGGCGGGTCAAGACCCAACCCATTTTTTAGCCCAAAGTAAACCTGGGCGGGTCAAGACCCAACCCAATATCCATTTCAACCCATTTCAGTATCTCCAATTTCAATCCAACCCGCCCATTTGACACCCCTAATATTTATGGTATATTACACCAACAATTTTAAGAGATTCATATTTTTATTACAGTTTGAAAAAGTGCGGATATCAAGATTGGAATTTCAACATTATTTCGCTCAACGTCGCTCTCTTCAAGAGATGGAAGAGAAGAGATGTATCGATAAAGTATTTTTTACTTGCTCAATTCAAGCGGAGAAAAGATAAAGGAAAAAAAATTACCTAATATTTTTTCATGAAGAAATGTTATTTAAAATTCTTAAAATAGTGGGGGTTCATGAAATGAGGAAAAAAATCATTGTAATTTTTTGCATCTTTGAGAAATGCTCAAAAGAAAGAGTATTATAAGTGAATATATTTATTTGAAATAAATCACATGTTATTGTTTGGCTATAATGGGATGACTTTTGGCTCTAACATGAGAGTTATAAATAATTTATGAAAAACATGTTGAGTAGCCATTTTGATATAAAATATATGGTGAGATAATTTTCGTTCTTGGAATGAAAAATACCATAAAACATGTGATGAAATTTTCCTTGCCAAGTCACATAATATTGAAAAAATTGTGAAATACAATCTTATTGATTGTGTGAGTCTTGCAACTCCTTTTGATTCAATTGTGAAAATGGTGTGACAAAGAAAAAAGGGAGTTTTCTAGCCTAATAAAAAATGTGAGACATGTGACTGACAACTTGATTTGATATTGCTTTTGCAGAAAAAGTACTTAGCAGGTACATGCAAACAAGATGAGAAAATTGGTGCGCTATTTATTAGAAATGAGAAAAGAAAATTATATTATTTGTTAAGTCCATTATGGAGGTTGAAATAAAAAAAATTAAATTTCAACTAGTGCAAAAAAGTGAACTGATTTTACTCTATCAAACATTTTATTTTGAGAAATTAATTTTTCTAATTTTGATTAATTGTGATAGCACCAATAGAATGGAAGAGTACAAAATCATTATTAAAATGATAAATTCAGACTCATGAGGAAAAAACACAATAATGTGAGACCATATTGATCATTGGTATACCATCAATATTAATTGTGTTAAAACTTGTGTTAAATCTTGCAGATTCATAAACTAAGGCCTTAGCAAGATAAAGAGTCTGAAGCACATTGAGGGGGATTAAATTGAAGCTCATAAATTTTGAGTCACATATAAGAAAACCCAACCTGGGGACTAAAGATCCTATAACTATGTTCAATGGGAAGAACGAATCGTATGATGACTTGATGTGAAATGCATTATTATTAATTTTATCCAATCCCTATGATGTGAGTGCATTTATCCTATAATGATTTGTGGAGGTTGAGTCTTTGAACTCTTAATGAAATTTTGTATCTTGTATAAATGGGGTGTCAAATTATAGGAGCACCCTTGACAGATTTCACCTATGTGAGTGAGAAAGTAGGCCGCTTTCTATGAAAATTAGCTTGTTCTCAAAAACACTCATGATACTTGGATAGCACAAGATCGTAATGTGCTGGCTAAAAAAGCTTATGTCAACACCTTGATTATTGTATGTAAGCAGTGATACTTTATTTCCCTTACGCAGTCATAGTTCAAGTCTGAGACCACTACTGACTCTGGAGTAAATGCTATTGTTTTACTAAGTGAAAGTTCAATGCAGAGCACACCTTCATTATGCATGATAGTCTACCTTCAACTAAATTGTGAAACACTCTTATTTTAATATTGAAATGAGTGGGAGAATGTTGGTGTTTATGCATTTTAATAATAAAATCAAAATATTAAGATCATATGTTAGTGGGTTTGAATTGACAAGAATGTGGTCATTATTGTAGTGTAACTCTTATAACCTCTATTTTCATGATCTACCACTAATTCCACCAATTATTCTACCTCATTATACATTGTAACTTATGTAACCTTTGGGCCATTCATTTACCTACATTATTATCCACATAATTCTTATTCAATACAAAGAAGAATTCCTCCCCTATAAATAGTGGTGTTTCTTCCTTTGTAAAGTGTATGTCAAAAAAGATGAGAAGTGTGAAAAAATATTGTACTGTGTAGTGAGATAAATGTAGTGAAAGAGAGAGTTAAGACAAAAAAAATATTCTAAGTCTTCAACTATATTCATTATATAAAAAGAGAATATTTATATGTTTGGAGGAAGGTGTTCTTTTGTGGAACTTTGGACTCTTCAACTAATCCTGAGTTGCTTGGGTTGTACGACGTTGTTGGGCTGTTGTATCCTGGAGGGGACAAGTCAAGTGTACTGCTAGATCGGTTTAGATTATACCGCAATGGGCTTGAATCTCCTTAAAGAGAGCGAGATATCCGCACCTCAACCTAAGGATTTGTTTATTTTATTTCAATTGTAATTTATTATATTTGTGGTATATTACACCAACATTATGTACTCTATAATTTTAAATAAAATGAAAGTTCATGTTATCATATATTTAATTAAATTTTAAATTCAATAATTAGAAATTTTAAAAATATTTATATCAAATGATGTTATCTTTATCCCACCTTTAAGGTAGAATACAAACTACGGAATTATTAATTTTGGGATAAAATATATGTTGAATATTATTGTTTGGAGACGGGCACAATCGATTTCCCATATCTTGAATTTTATTATATCAAAGTAAGAACCCACTTCGGTCTTACAATTTTTATACACAAATATTTCTTGCACTCACACTTTTGCAACTCTCTCTTATTTCTCACTCAGTTGTTGTTTGCTCTCTTTCTTACTTTCTTTCTTTCTTGGTTATAAATCAAATGGACCACCTCAATTTATAGGAGGTGATGGAACAATCTAGCTGAGCATATTTCTACTCTATTCTAGAATGTTCCTCCAACTACTTAATTCTCGAACTACCCTTTCTAGAATATTTCTAGTCCTTTCTCTCTAGAATACTCATTCTAGAGATCTTCCTTCAATTCTCTACAACTCCGAAATATTCTAAATTTTTCTTGACTTATCTTAAGTAAATAATTAAGTTGGTGATGAATTCTTAACACTCCCCCTTAATACCAACTTAATTTTTTCTTTGCGTCTGTTGTGAGCGATTCCTGAAACTTTGCAAGCATCATGACGCCCATGCCCTTTGAGTATCTCCACCTTCGTCGGATTATTCCGATCCCTACTCTCTGAAGCTTCTTCAAAGGTAGTAGCCTCTTTGATGTTAACCACCTCGGTTAATGTTGCATCTATGTACTTGGTGTTTGGACGCTTCAGTCGTGTTGACCTCCTTAGTTGCGATTGTGACGCTTCTTGGACTTCTTCTTGCAACTCATCCGTTGTTTCACAAGCTCCAGCTTTCCATAAGTTTTTCTTTTCCTTTTATGGAGATACCTCCTGGTTAGATTCTATCTTGTTCCCTTGTTCTACTTCGTTGAACTTATCTTGCAACTTTTGCTAAAGAGCTATTGAGTCTGGCAAGGAGACTTCTTTGGACCACTAAGATGACGCTTCGTCAAATACCACATTTCTTGACACTTATGTCTGATTTGTGGTAGGGTCACAACACCTCCCTCCTTTTCTTTGTTCGTCGTATCCAACAAAGATGAAATGAACAACTTTCTTATCAAACTTATTGCGGAGATGATCCGGCACGAACACATAGCACACACAACCAAAAACTCAAAAGTGGCTTACGGTGGGAATCATCTTTTTAAGTTTCTCAAATGGTGAGATGAATCTCAATCTTTTTTTTGGCAGTGTGTTAGTGATGTGGATAACAGTCTTCATGCATTCTGCCCAAAATCTTGTTGGTACATTCATACTATGCAGTATACTTCTGCATATCTTTGTCAGATGTCTATTTTTTTCCTTCAGCCACTCCATTTTGTTGTAGCATATTTGGACAAGTCAATTGTCGTCTTATCATCTTCTCTTTAAGATAGTCATTGAACTCTCCTGAAATGCATTCACCCCATTGTCCGTACGGAGACATTTGATTTTTCTTTTAATATCATTCTCCACAATATATTGAAATTCTTTAATCTTCTCAAATACTTCAGATTACTCTTTTAAGAAGTAAATCCATACGTACCTTGAGAAGTCATCAATAAATGTTACCATGTAACGGTAACCGCTAATGAAGGATTGCTTCACTGGTCCAAACATGTCTGAGTGTACTAGCTCCAGTGGCTCCTTCGCTTGATACTTCAACTCTCCATAGGGAAGTTGATGTGCTTTCCCATATTAGCATCCAGCATATATAATGTCTCCTCTAATCTCAAGCTGGGGAAGACCTTTTAATTTTGACTGTTGCATCATGATTTTTAGTTTGTCGTAGCTCATGTGCCCAAGACGTACATGCCATAGATCAGCTGTTTCATTACTCCGCACTTTCTCAACATAAGCTATCTCCACTGACATGACATAGATTGATTCTAATCTTCTCCCTTCCCATATTAGCATCCAGCACATATAATGTCTGTTAATTGCAATACAAATAATAAGTTCTTCTTCATACCTGGAACATGGTAAACATTTTGAAGTTCCACTTGTCTTGAGCTGTGATGAGGCACGAACATCGTCTTTCCAATATGAGTTATTGGCAATTTTGGATTATTTGCAGTCGCCACTACTCGATCGCATTTATATTGCTCATGTTGATGAGTTTTTTCTCATCACCAGTCATGTGATTAGAACATCCTGAATCAATGATCCAATCATGTTCATAATCAACCAATTTCTCACTTACAGTTGCAAGTGCAATCTCCTCTTCATTGTTAGAGTGACAGGTGACAACCTTCTCTTGTTGACTGCATAAGACGTTTCGAAATCCCAAGCTTCTTCTTCATCTTTCTTGTTTTGGGTAGAAGTAGCTACATTACCTTCAGCTTTATTATACCAACAATCTTTGGAGTGTCCTTTCTTTCCACAATTATAGCACTTCTCCATTTGCCGTTTGTTGAAGCTTTGGTTTGTATGTCGTTCACTTCTTTGATGTTGATTCTTCTTATCTCCCCCTGGACGTGAGTTTCTTCTCTCATCCCTTTTTTGATAACCTTGCCTTTTGCTGTAGAGCACCTTATCTTCATCTTTTATAGAGATGCTTGATAATGGCTTCTTCAGATCTTCTTCATTTGCCAACAGATTTTCTAACTCAGATAAAATTGGTTCTATGGCTCACTCCCGTGTGGCTGTAATTATACCTTTGTACTCCGACCTTAGACCTTGAACAATGATTCTCCTTATTCTTGTCTCTGTGATAGCATTCTCAGGATCTAATTTTGATATTTCATCAGATAAAGATTTTACTTTTGAGAAGTATTGGTTGATCTTCATATTCTGATATTTCGTTGAGAGATGACAAAAGCTCATTTTCAAGCCTTTGTATCTCACATCACTCTTATTTGTAAAAATCATTGCCAAGGTGTCCCAAGCTTCTTTGGGTGTCTTGGCATTCTTAATCCGTTTTAGGAACTCATCCTCAATGGTTACCGTGAGAGCATGCATGGCCTTTCCAGCTTTGACCTTCTACCTTTTTGCTGCTTCAACATCTATTGGTGGTGTGGTGTCTGATCCACCGATGATATCCCATAATTTCTGGCCGAAAAAGTAATATTGCATTATCGTGCTCCATGATATGTAGTTGCTTGCGTTGAGCTTCTCAACGCTATTAAGAGTGCTTGCGAAATCTGGCATTGATAAGTGCCTCGCGACTTGTAGCCTCCAACAATAGCTTGTAAGATCTTCTTTGAGTTGCTACCTCTCTTTTATCCACCAGGCTCTGATACCAATTGATTTCTCACAACTTGAATTTTATTATATCAAAGTAAGAACCCACTTCGGTCTTACAATTTTTACACACAAATATTTCTTGCACTCACACTCTAGTAACTCTCTCTTATTTCTCACTCAGTTGTTGTTTGTTCTCTTGCTTACTTTCTTTCTTTCTTACTTGGTTACAAATCAAATGGATCACCTCTATTTATAGGAGGTGATAGAACAATCTAGCTAAGCATATTTCTGCTATATTCTAGAATGTTCCTCCAACTACTTAATTCTAGAACTACCCTTATTCTCTCTAGAATACTCATTCTATAGATCTTCCTTCAATTCTCTACAACTCCGAAATATTCTAGATTTTTCTTGACTTATCTTAAATAAATAATTAAGTTGGTGATGAATTCTTAACAATATCAAAATAACCGAGATATCTTTCTCAAAAGTTCTCCAAAAATCCTTTAAAAATAATGTTAAAATTAAAATTAAAATTTTATCATATCTTAATGAAAAAACAAATGCCTATTATTTCTTGTATATTTCTTCTTTAGTCCAAGGATCCCAACATTTACCACGTCATTAATATCAATGCATAATTTGTTCCTCAATCAAACAATTTCTTTAAGATTTTGAGTTAAACAATATTCGCTTTGTTTATCTTACTTTTCTTTTTAGTTAGTTAAAAAAAAAGAACATATTTTTATATTTAATAACAATTTAACTTTAAAATATTCATTTTACCTTAATAAAAATAATCTATGGAAACACAAACATCTCTGAGTTATTTTATAATACAAATTTTAAAAGTTTTTCTTTGTTAAACTTTGTATCAAGTTAAACTATATTAAATAAATTAGAAAATATTCTTTTACAAATAATTTTAAAATATAAAAGAATAATTTAATCTCTTCTCTAGGAGGTCTCCCAACTGTCGGTGAAGAAGAGTAGAGGCTTCCAGATACACACCTAGTACTCTACTTGTTTATTTTTGTCTGTTCTCCTATTTTTAAGCTAAACGCAAAAAGATTCCAAAATACGTTTTCCCAAAGAAATGATTATTCAAGGTGACATCAATACTTGACTCACTTACAAAAATTACTACTCATTTATTATTTTAAAAAACAATCTTTATTTTTATTTATTATTTTTAATATATTAAGAAAAATAATTATTTATTTCATCAAATCAATTTTCAAGATTTAAGATGACACATTAATTAATTAAATATTATGATAAATTACTCATATTAAACATGCAAAGTTCAAAGTGAACAAGTAAAATTAAATGAAAAGAATATTTCTCCTTGAGCACGGAATCGTTTTTATTAAGAAGCGCTTTACTCCTCAATGCGATGAAAAAAAAGTTAGTTAAGTAAGTGAAGTAGTAAATAGTGGTAGGTGGATCGTCTAAAGGACGATTGAATTTTTTTTTTTTCTTTAGGATTGATTGGTTGCATTGTAGGAATAATAAATTACTCCCTCCGTTTCAAAATAATTTGGAACATTTTTTATTTTTTAAATTAATTAAATTGTTCAATCTTCAATACTATTTTTATAATATTTTTCCAATTTTATCCTTCATTAATTAGTATTGGAATTAGTTATATAATTAATGTTTAGTTATTTTAATCATAAATTTGACAATAATTAATAAGGGTAAAAATAGAAAAATATGTCTTAATCATCTTTTCTCAAAGGATGTGAAACACCTCAACAATTCAACTATTTTGAAACGAAGGGAGTAATAAAAATACTGTTGTTGCATTTGCAGATGAATTATGAGTAATATGATTGACTGAATGGCCGACAATGATTAACAATGATATTTAAAATTCCATAGACATTTGTGCTCCTGTTATGATAGTACTCGTTATTTTAAATTTAAAAAGTAGCGCAAATCAAGGGTGTATTAAAAATTGTAAAGATTTACTTATTAGTCTAATATAATTAATGGAACCAAAAAAGAAAGAAACCATTTGTTTAGGTAGGAATTGCATCATCTCTACTTGAATTCTGTTTCTATAATTCTCAAATCTCAATATTCAACTTCTCCTTGGAGACTGCGGAAGAATGCAAGCTATAAACTCAGATGAAGCGTAAAAATATCGAATAGACAAAAACATAGTTTACAAAACTATCATTATTTAGTGAGCTATAGCCTATAGGTATTCCTTAAACGGATCAAACTTAATCATCGTTAAGGTCAATGATGTAATTGAGATTTGTGTAATTCGGTGTAATTACACTCTTTGACATGTTTGTTACATACCCTCTATCCAATAATACTTGTGCACTATTGACTTTGTACACTTCTTAAGAAACTATAAATAAAAGGGTAATTTTACTATATTCACATTTGAATATAATAAATACAATGTCTTGAAAATGTAATAGAAAAATAACTATAATTAATAATAAGGGTAAATTAGGAATTAAGTGTAAAATTATATATTGATTTCATAAAGTGGACAAATATTATTGGACATTCCAAAATAGTATAGTGGACAACTATTTTTGGACGGAGGAAGTACTAATTACACCATGTAAGTACATGTAACTATTTAAAATTCTTTTATTCCTTTTATTTATACTAGTATAGTACCCCGCCCGATGCACGGACGCTATTAAATTTAATTATAATTGTTATTTTATTTATTTGAATGTGTTAGATTTATATTAAATAAAAAAAATCTAACTATTATCTTATTTTGTAATACAATATATCTAATCATAAAAAATAATATTTGAAGAAAGCATATATAAATAAAATCATCAAATAAATTTTTGATGTACTCCAAATATCATAATTAGATACAAACCATTAGAAAGTATAAAATGACTAAAAAATAAGAATACTTGAAAATCTCTTAAAATAAGTTCTTGTAGATTATTTAAATATTTGCTTGTTCTTTTCGTGACTTCAATATTTTATTTTTTTTAAAAAAAGAATAGAATTTTTATTTTTAACTTTTTTTATTTTTAGCTTAGCAAATTATCTTTAGCGAGAGTTTACATTTTTGTTATGCTTAAGGTTTATCAGAAACGAAATTTCTATCTCACAAAGATAGATAGAGATAAAGTTTGAGAAAATGGTCTAAAGCCCCCCCAACCTATACCCGAAATCCCAACTACACACTCCAACTTCACGGGTGTCCTATTACCCCCCTGAACATTTTATTTCTCTATTTACTACACACTTGAGTGCTGACATCTCATGTACATCTCATGTATTATTTGTGATATAATACAAAGTTACTAAGTTCAAAAAAAAATAATGTCATTCTTTCATTTAAAATAGATATTCCGTTATTTCTAATCAAGCTTAACAAACACTTGAATTTTTTTTATTTTTTTACAAAGATATATGAAAAAAAGAGAAATAAAATCGTATCATTGTGTTAAATAATAATATTTATACTTTTTAATATTTGCTTTGTTTGAAATGTCAAATAGTGTACATTTTACTATGAAAATAAGTGTGTGTATAAATATACATTTTAAAAAACAAATTCAAAGAAATTAAAAATAAATACTCATATTATCAAAAAAAATAAAATTAAACCTGCCTATTATTACTTGTTGCATTGCTCTCACTAATTTTCCATCATTAATAACTGCCTCAACATGTTTCTACTTGTACCTATATTTTGCATTAGTGTTTATGTCAAATAAACTGAACATGCAAAAAAAAAGTTATCAAAATGTCTGTATAAATACTATCCATCAGATCTTACAACATTTTGAAGATCTGACTAATACAACAATATCTCAACTCCCAAGCGAATATATTAAGAAATAGTAATTATATTATTAAATTTAAGTATGATGGTCTCAACTTAGTAATAGACTGCTAGAAATGGGTCTTAGTATGAAGAAAACGAATTTGGTAGATAGAAAAAAGACATACTAACCATAATCTAATTTGAATATGTATGAATAATATTACAAAAAATTTAAAAAATATGAAAGAAGGTGAAAAGAAAATTAACACGGATGAACTTCTTATAACATGCTCAAAAATGCATCCTAGAATAGCTCCCCTATTGATATAAAACTCCATTGCAAAATAAGTAAAGTAGATTTTGATTTTCAACCTACAAAAAAAACGTGAGTTACAAAATATCAAGGCAAATCCAGTAATTTATAAAGAAAAAAAAATGTGAGAAAGATGATAGAAACATAATAAAATTGTGTTGGATTAAAAATTGACTTCAGAAATCAATATTTATAGTACGTGGGTTGGGGAGTTGCGAGATCATGAGATTAAAAAACTGATTTGAAGAAACCGTCATATTCTTTTGAATTTTGATATCATTGTAAATAAATTGAAAAAGAATAGAATTATATTAAGGGTAGGTAACTTTTGAATTTAAAATAGAATAGATTTTAAAAAGTATATTTTCTGAATATGCTTATTAAAATTTATTTTTAAGTAAGCAATCTACATCTTTTATGCTATAAAAAAGAGTAGTTGAGAGAAGCTATTTTAAATATTTCTTTAGTATAAATAAGTTGATAATTTCTCAAAAAAAGAGAGTCCTTAACGTGATTAATAACAATCAACAATCTTTTGGCTATAAAAAAGGAGCACATAGATAATCATCATAATTAATATCTAATAGACTAATACTCCGTCTGTATACAAAAAATTAGGACGCTATTTTTATTTTTTTTAATGGTTGAAGGCTTGAAGCTATCTACCGTTTTGTTTTTTATTTGTGGTCAAATTCTTCTTTTATCTTATTTTTATATTTCTTTTGTATTAAAGATAACAACAATAACAATAAATTTAGTATAATTTCATAAAGTAAAATATGAAAATATTAATATAGGCGGAATGCTTACTTTTGGGTTTGTTGATGCAAACACTACATCTTTGTTTCTTATCGTTTATATTCTTTTTTTAAATAATATAATATAATATTTAAAAATGTATTAAAAAATAAATTAATAAATGACAATTATGATTAAAAAATTCTCACTTTAATAACCGTAAAAACATAAATTATTGAAAAATATAAAATAACTATCAGAATTTTATTTTTTTTAACAAAATATAAAAGTTAAAGACAAAAAATAATTGTAAAAAGTAAAAGTAAATAAATGACTTTATCCTAAAACCTACACGACCCTTACCCCATTACCCCCACTAACTCCCATTAAAATTATATTATTTTTTAGAATAATTACAAATCTGTAAAATAAATGATAACTATCAAATTAAAAACCATTATGACAAGTATAGGCAGTGGGTTTTTTGTGCCCACCTAGATTTAGACAGAGGGGAAGAATCAAGAAACCACCTAAGTGATTTTTGTCTTTGATTTAATTTGAACCTTGGTTTCGAATGATCTTCACTCACTTTATATTTAGATTCTACAAACTGCATTTACCTTAGTATTCTTTTGCACTCATGTATATCCTTATCTCTTTTCTTGCTGCAGTTTATCGAGCGGAAGAAATCTAACATTCCTTAATTACAACAATAGCTGTTAAACTTAACTTTCTTGAGAAACTAAAGTTTTTTGCCATAAGGTTTCGAATACAGAGCCTCTGTAACAGAGGATTTCAAGAATAAAAAGGGATAAAGACGTGAATATAAAATTTCCGTTCAAGATAAGTAAAGTAGATTTCAATTTCTAACACAACAATAATACAAAGCCTAGAAAGTATAGTAATTATATTCGTACATGATTTTTATCAAGTTATGATGTCGTTCTTCTTAAAAGGCGGAACTTCTAAAATTAAACGTCGATATAAGAGTGGATTCGAAGCCTTACCTTCAACATTAACAATGGCTAATTGAAAGTCATTGTAAGAGGTCACAAATCTGGTCATTGCATCAGATTACAACAATCTTTGACGGTGTGAAATCCTTGATGACATCAAGTTGCACATTTCTGCTATCGAGTGCGGCCCTTATCTTCAAAATGGTGAATTTTCCTTGACCCCCTTCTTTGTGGTTCAGTCATATTTGGGAATCTTTGATGATTGTTGGCTGCTCTCTTTATAGCCATACCCATTTCAGTAAATCTAAGAATTTGGGAATTTTGAATGTGAAATATACATTTGTTGGTTCTCTTTCTTAACTATTTTTAAAGGTTTAAATGGCGGTTACATTGACGTGCAAGTGAGAAGTAAGGGAGTTATACTATGTGTTAAGAACTTTTCAATTATTAAAATAATATAATAGATTTAATTTATAGTATATCGATATATTTTATTAATCGTGTTTGAATAATTATATATTTACAAAATCCTTTTGGAAACGGTTTCTCTCCGAGATTTCCACTTTAAAAAAAACTAATACGTAGACGTGGGCAAAGGGAATGGAAAGTTACCCAATCGTGGGCTTTGTTGGTTTTTTCTTCTTCTTTCTATTTAGATCTTTTTCTTTTCTTCTTTTTTATCCCATTTTTTCTTTTTAAAAATAATTACCATCGGTTATTATCTAGGTTAGTAGATTTTTTTGTTTTAGGACAGGTATATTGTTATAACTTTGAAAACTTGAATAATATTTTATTTCTTGAATTTAATGGGCATATATAAATGAAGTTATAACTTTGAAAGCTTGAATAATATTTTATTTCTTGAATCAATATGTTGAGAATTTAAAATGTAAAACACATTTCTATATAATTGAATAATAATATAACTGTGGATGTGTGCCTGTAAGTTACTTATAAAGTAATCATATTTAGGGTATATTCATGGATATGCTATGATGGTATTATATATCAGTTTCCTTTTGATAAATATTTATAAAGTAAATTCTTGTGTGCAAGAAATCTTGTCATTTAACTAAGTTATTATTATTTATATTATAATTTATTAGATGATAAATTTGAAAAAACAAATGTTAAAGTTTAATAGTTAGTTAATTATTGTTACCTAACTTAACTAATTTGTCATAAAAAATAACACATGGCTTTATCCTATGCTATCACTTGGCATAATCTTAGGCTAGACTTTTTTCCTTTTAATTATATATAGATTTGTATTTGTTGTTTTAATTTATTTTTTATTTCTTACTTTTTTAGAAAAATTATTTTTGTTATTCTAATATTTTCTAAAAATTATTTTTTTTATTTTTTATTTTTTGTATTTCATTTCCTTCTCATTCTCAACCTTTACTTTTTTCATGTGATTTCGTTCAATTTTTTGTATTATCTATTTATTTATTTATTCATTTTATTTTTTTATTAGCATAATTTTGTTTGTTTTCTAATTTTTAAATTAAGGTAGAATTCATTGTTGGATAATGTTATAGACTTACATCGTTTTTTTCTTGTAATGACCCTTCAGGTCATTTGTGTGTTTGTGCCTCTTTTATATCGTTTAGAGCGTTCCTGTAGTGACCCCAAGTCATTTTTGACTTGCTGGCACTGTAGGTTCGGCTACCTGGTCGTTCGTTTGGGTTTTGTGCCTGTTTTCCTGTTTTGGAGCTTTTGAAGCCTGAAAAGTTGATTTCGGTCATAACCTCAGGTAAATGATCTCAGAAGGGAATTCTGACGGTTCCATCAGCTCCAAAACGTCTAAATTAGGCTAGAAGCATGATTGGCCTGAGTCCCGAGGCTTCTGGTGTGACTTTAGGGCCAGTTGGCACTTTAACCTTTGAAATTTGGCATAAGGTTGACTTTGGTCGACATTCTTGGTAAACGAGCTCGGAGGAGAATTTCGTCAGCGCAATTAGTTTCGAAATGCCGAGTTTGGTCTAGAATGACCCTTCGTGCGCTTCTCGAGGCTTCCGATCTAATTTCGAGGCCCTCGGTAGAAGTTGGCTAAATTGGTGCTTAAGGTGTGGGACCCATTTTTTGTCGAAACAACCTCGTATGGAAATTTTGACTACGCCATTGAATCCAGAATGTCGAACTTGATGGGGTAGCATATCTCGTTTCCGTACACGGGATTTTGAACGAATACCGAGCACCCCGTCGGAGTTTTGGGAATGCCTAAAACTCAGCTGGTGCACAGCTGAAAATTGCAGACACATTCCTTCTCCGCGTTCACAGAGGTATGAGTGGGTCCACTCCGCGTTCGCGGGCCAAGGGCCGCGTTCGCGGGCCAAGGGCCGCGTTCGTGGAGGTCTGTGGCAGTGCTCTCCGCATTCGCGTGAGGGACTCCTCGTTCGTGGAGGCTTGGGTGCTTTCTCTCTGCGTTCGCGTGTGATGCTCCGCATCCGCAGAGCTCTAGGACCTCCTTCTCCGCGTTCGTGGGCTCATGGGCGCGTTCGCAGAGGCCAATGTCGCCTGGCAGTATATAAGTTGAGGTCGAGGCTCATTTGGAAGTGAAGTTTGAAAATTCATATCTCCCTCATCTTAAGTCGGTTTCGGTGATTCGAAGTCCCAGGCTCTTGAAATCTTGTTGGCTGTGTGGATCTTGGCTTAGAGAGTGTTCGGTGTTCCTCAATTTCCATAAATTCGAGGCGTAAGTTGCTATCCTAAGCTTAGTTTGTAAAGTTTTGCATTTCTTGTTTGTGTTGCATGGAGCTGATCTGAGCTCCGATGGATGTTCCGTTTTGGAACACAGGCTCGGGGGAGGATTTGGGACCTCTTCACATAGTCAATTCCAGAAAATCCGAAGTGGGTCCCACGTTTCCTGATTTTGACTCTGAAATTGGTCTGTCTCTAATTTTGATGATTTTAGTGTCTAAACGACAGTACTGACGCTGTGATTCTATTTTGATAGCTTGGCAGCATTCTGAGGCCGTTCGTAAGGGAAAAGCTCCGGCAGAGTAATTTGGAGAGCGCGAGCGGTCAGCCTTTTGGTAGGTTACGGCTTCCCTTCCTTTAGATTGAGCTTGATTGTGTAAATGCATGCTGATTTGTGTGAATCTGGGCTGGGTAGCTAGTATTTCTACTCTTCTTCTCTGAATTCTTGCTTTATGGTTGATTTCGGGCTGTTTCAGGGTTAGAACCATGCTACCGGAGGGGTTGTTTATCTGTGGATATTTGTGCATTACCTGTTGGGCTGTTTATTTGTTGTTACATGCGTAGTATTTGGTTGGCTGTTTATTCATGTCGAGTTATATCTTTGGCCTTAGATTAGATTAGGTCAGAGTTAACTTAGACCCATGTACCTGTTGACTTTGGTATGTATCCAACGCCGATTTAGATGACTAGGTTCTTTTAAACTGGAATAGCAGACTTGGGGCTGATAGCGGAGCCTGGTTGTAGTTATGTATTGTTGTGATCCTTCTGTCTTCTCTCCCCTTTCTATGGTGCCGATGGGTCATCGGAGGCGTGTTGTTTCTCTTCAGCTTTCGGATGTTTCGAGATCGGTTCGGCGGTACTGTGGTTGGTAGTGGACGGCAATCCACCTTGGCTTGGTGTTTGAAGTTGTTTGGAGGGCCCTCGAAGTACCGGCGCACTCTTTTGGCTTGGGTAGGGCCCTTGGGAGTGTTAGCTGATTGGGCAGCGGAGTATTAATGCTTGGGGGTTGGCTGGTTATTCCGTTTCAGGGTTATTGGATATAAGGTACTTGGGTTGTCCAGCGTACTCTACTGGCTTGGGTAGGGCCCCCGAGAGTACCGATGAACTCTACTGGCTTGGGTAGGGCCCCTGGGAGTGTTGGCTTATTGGGCAGTAGAGTATAAAGGCTTTGAGTTGGCTAGTTGGTTCGGTTGAGTTGGTTGGTGGATTCAGTTTATGGCTTGGGTCTTCCTTCGTTTCCGTAGAATAGCTCTTCTGTGTACCTATCGGGCTTATGGGGGTCCGTTCGGGTTTTATTTAAACTTGTGCACGAGTGTACCTTCTGGGCTTATGGGGGTCCAGTTAGGTTTAGATTAGATTTACTTAGTTTTATTTCCTGTGTGCTCGTGTGCTTTGTTTCGCTTTCGCTTGCCTTCTGTTATTGTAAATTCTATTTTTTCAGTTTGTTTTTACCTTTCTAGCTCAGTTGGCCTATGATGCCTACTGGGTACCTGTTGTGTTGTTACTCATGCTACACTCTGCATATGTTTTCGTGATGCAGGTCCGAGCACCAGCTATGAACGTTGAGTTCGATCCTACAGCGGTCTGTTACGGAGACGAGGGTGAGCACATGGCGTTCTGGATTACCTGTCTCCTTCTGTTATATATTTTGGCTTGTCTTTTGCTTTTGAGACAACTTTTTTCTGTGATCCACTTTTGGGACTTGTACTCGTTTAGTAGTTCTGTACATGTGACTTCCAGGTTCTGGGAGGTATTGTTATTGTGTATATAGATGTGTCGCTTCCGCCTTTCCTATATATATTCCTCTATTTATGCTTCCGCTTAGTTGAGGTTAGTTTCCACCGTCAGTCCCATTACTGTTAAGTTACGGGATATGGTCTTGGCTGGCCTACTGGTGAGTTGGTAGGCGTCATCATGACTCGAGAAATCGGGTCGTGACATTTCTTTTAAATCATGTTTATGTACATTATGTTGAAATTTGACATAAGAGTATTATGTTAAATTTTTTTTTTTTGAATTTAGAACTTACGTTATATTTTCGGTTTCATTTGTTTTAGTAGCACTGACTTGATATTTCACATTGCAAGTCATTTATTTTTTAGTTAGACTCGATAGATTATCTTTCTGTCAAATATTTTAATAATTTTATGACATTATATTTAGAATATTAGCAATTTTATCAAACATGCATTTCATGATGTTCATAGAAATCTTGTATTTTTAGTTTTTATGATTAATTTAATTAAAATATACTAATTTGAAAAATATAAATCAATTATTTTTTATAATATTAATTAAGAACATATGTTTATTAATTAATATATTTTCTAAAGACAATATATATCCTAAATATTTAATTTAATATTATTTAAATAGACCCTTAAACTACAAGGAAAATGTTTAAAAATATCCTTCATTCATCTTTTGGTCTAAAAATACCCTTCTACTCATCTTTTTAGACTAAAAATACTCTTCCATTGATCTTTTGACTCACTTATACCCTTAAAACTTACAACTCTTTCTTTTCTTTTTAAAAAATATTTATCATGTGTCATTCTGTTATGAGATGAAATAAAAATTCCACCTCAACTAAATTTTTTCCCATAATTTATTCAAGTCAAAATAATATACCTCTTGAAAAATCAAATTTCAATTTTTTTTGTATTTGCTGTTATTTTTTTAAATTTATTTTGGGATTTTGAACGAATTATAGGGAAAAAAAAAATCTAAAAAGGTCTATAAAAAAACTAGCTTGTACGATTTTTATTTCCTTCAACTAATCGACTTCTCCTTCTCCGTCTCATATTCCTGCCTGTTAGTAATGCTTTCTGCTAATCTATATATCTATATAAAGGAGGATTTTCAGCCTGCTGATGTGGCATGCCTCAATGATCAGGAAACCTATTTATCTTTTTTCTCAGATTTTTAGAGTTTTTTTTTCCTATTTTTTCACGTAAATAGATTTTAATAATTAAATTCAAAAAGCAATTTCCAGCCCTTAATCGTTTCAACTAATTAAGGCTATAATAATTAATGCTTTTTAATTAATTAAAGTTTAAAAAGAGAAAGATTTCCAGCCTTTAACCGTTTCCTCTAATTAAGGCTATAAAATTAATGGATTTTAATTAATTAAAGTTTAAGAAAGAGAAAGATACAGTTTCCAATTTTAATTGTAATACCGTTTCCAATTTCAATTGTAATTTGCAGCTCTTAACCGTTTCCTCAAATTAAGGCTATAATAATTGCATCATCGTTTACAATTCTGAATCCAACATTAATGCTTTTCAACAGCCAAAATATTAAGGTCCCATAAAACCATGCTTCATTATTTAATTTTCATATTCTGTTCTTGATTCTTCTCCGTGAATAATGAAATACTTTCCATTGATTTTTTCTTCTTCGTTATAACTTTCTTTGGATTTGATTCTCTTATATTATTCTAATTCTAATTTTAATCTAACTTTATATTGTCTAATGTGGCAGAAAGTTCAAAATTTTTGGCAAGACTTTTCCATGGAAAATGTGTCAATTTTTATGAAATATTATGAAGGTGAGTTGAAAGCAATGTTTAAACTTTGGGTTTCCTGCAAAGTTACATAGTGTTCTTATAATTTATCTATTTTTTTTTTCCATTTGGTGTTTGATATTTGCGTTGGAGTATGATTATATACGGGTGTTTCGTATCCGCATTGGAGCATGATTATATATGGATTCACAACGCGTAAGGCTCATTCGGAGGGAGCACTATGGATTTTTTTATACTCAAGATTCGAATCGAAACCTTTGATTAGAAGAGTAGCAACCTCTTCCACTACACCACATCTTTTCATGATTGCATATAAATTTTTGCCTCCAAGTAAATGTAACTTTTTATTTTTCTTGTGAGTATATGTTAGTTCATGCTTTGTGTCCTTTTCCCTTTTACAAAATACATATATATATACATAATGTATATGGGTTAGATGCAGAGATTCTAGCAGTAATATATGGGTTAGACAGTTTTAGATTATACATATTAAATAAACCAGAAGTACTAATAAGAACTGATTGTGAAGCAATAGTAAAGTTTTATCAAAAGATAAATAAAAAGAAAAGTAGTAAGAGAAGATGGTTAAATTTTTTGGATGCTACTTCAGTTTACAATATAAAGATAGAACATATAAAAGGAATGAAAAATAATTTGGCAGATAAATTAAGTAGAATGATCATTAACTAACAAACTAATAAACTTTATTTTAGTATGCAGGCAGGAAAAGGGAAAGATAAAGCTGAAGACTCATCTTCTTCAGACAAATATAGAGATTTATATCTAAAGACACTATTGAGTAATACTCAGTATAAACCGCAAGCACAATGGAAAATCAAAATGGAAAAGCTTAAGATTCAAGTTGGACAAATAAACAAAAAATTTAAAAAGTATATGAAATTTCATAGATATTATAGATATATAAGTATTCATAATCTATTAGCATATACAGAACTAAAAGAAGTAAGAAAATTAATAGAAATTAGAAAAGAATTTATAAAAATATATAAAAATATAGAAGAAAAATTAGATCAGACTGACCAAGAAGTTATACAAGTAAAAAGTTTTACAAATTGGGAACTGCATAATATAACCTACGATATAGGAGTTAGGCCAAGAATTAGAAAGCATTATTTAAAAAAGACAAAATATTACCCATTAGGATAATTAAAAGAATTTATATGAAAAGACATCCTTTAAGTAGATATATATATCTTTTAACTATTGGAATCTCCATATAGAATTACAAGAAATTAAAGAAACCAGACTTAAAATTATAAAATTAAAAGAATTGATAAAAATAGTAGAAGAATTACTAGTACTAGATATAAAGAAGAAGTTTATAGAAAGAATTACTACTACAGACGAAGTTGCAGAAAGAATAATATCAAGATTAAAGTGGGAAATACTAGCTTTAGAAAGAAAATTTGAAAATAACCAATCTAGAATAGAATTTCAAAAGCAAAGACATATTTGGATTCCACTAGGATAAATGAGCAAAGATAAGATACAAAAAATAAGAAAAAGAATTAATTTATTATATCAAGAATATATAAGATTAAACAACAGTAAAGAAGATAATAAAAGATTAGATAAAATTATAAAAAGAATATCAAAACTAGAAGCAAAATATATAAGGGAATTAAGAATAAAATACAATAGCTAAACTAAGAAATTTGGAATATTTAGATTTAAAAATAATACCAAAAAAGAAATATAGAAAACTAAAAGACGAATCTCTTATAAGGTGTAATTTTAATAACGGAGAACACTTGTTACATAGTTCAGATCAACACCTAAATAGTATTACAGATTTAATTATAAATTTAGGAGAAACAGTAAAAATAGATAAAGAAAAAATAATAAGAAATTTGGAAAATATAAAAGACCTGCAGAACAAGCAAAATAAATTATTAGAAAAATTAGAAAAAAATTTAGAATATTTAAAAGGACAACAAGCAGACATAGATAGAAAAATACAAAGTCATTATAATAAAGAGGTCAATAATCCAATAGAAGAACCAGAAGTAATTAAGAATAATTTTAAAAAGGAACTAAAAGAATTAAAAGAAGAAATAAGTCAAATAAAAAGTATTGTACTTTCATGAATGATCCATTATATAAAGCAATACTAAAAAGAACTGAACAAATTCAGCCAAACCCAGAAGGACTATCAGATCATCAACCTCAAGGTAAATCAGACGGAACTTTAATAAAACAAAATAATACAATAATATTATTATTGTTAGAAATAAATAATAAATCAGAAAAAGATTTTAAAGAAAGAATAAAACAACAAAAACAAGTGATACAGGAGAAAAACATAGACGAATTGATAGAACAATTAAAAAGAATAGAAATTACTCCAAAAGAAGATAGGTTAATAAGCATAAAAAGAAAAACATGGAGATTTTTCCAATTAAAAGAAGAACAGATAGATCCAGATTAAGTTTCTCACAAGACAGTTTGAGAGGAGGAATATTAGCAAGAATCTTAAACTCTTCTAAAACTAAATCCACTAATAGCCAACAGCTAGAAGAAGTAATAGATGTAGACAGAGATATTCAAATATTCCAACAGAATAAGTTAAAATTATTAAATCCAAAAATACTATATAATACAGGATTCTTTGCAGGACAAGCACAATAATATAAACATTACATAGAAGAACAAATGTGCGTAATAGGAAAAGATAGTAATAGTCTAAGTTTAATAAGCCCGGAATCTCTAAAGCAAATAAAGAAATCAAATATGACATTAATGCATATGGGACTAATAGTAATAGGATTAAAAGGATTAACCAGAAAGAACTTAGGAACAAAAGTTTTAATTACAATATATGATGATAGATGGACCGAATTAAAGAAATCAATAATAGGATTAACAGAAGTAGACATGACTAATAATGGAGGACTATTCTATTGTAGTCCAGACTTTATGCTAAGTTCTACTGATTTTGCAAATCATATCAAAATTGGTATACAAACTAAAGGATACGAAGAAATGATAGGAGGAAATAATTTATTAATCTGTGTTGGATTTATAGGAAAGATCGCAACAAATAGTAATACAAAATTTAAATTAAAAGTAGAAGATGTAGTAGGATTAATGGGAGACAAAGGAATAAAAGTAATGAAGCCATTAAAAATAGACTCAGAAGAATATGCTGGTTCAGAATGGAACTTAGAGAATTTAAGTAAAAAGGAAATATTAAAACCAAAAGATCATTTAATGTATACAAATAGTAAAGGACAAACTTCAATAAGATTTACTGATTATACTTATACTGATCAGAAAGAAATAGATGAAGAAGAATCTGATAATCAAGAATTAATGAATATTGAGATAATAGATGAAGAAGATTTTAAAGTAGATGAGGTAATAAAAAATGCAGAAGAAGTATATAACAAAAACAAAAATACAGTGTTTAGATGTAAATGATGTAAAAAAGGAAAAATAAAAGTTGACCAAGTAGAAGAACATTTTAAAACCTGTAGTTTAAGATAAGATAATTATGGATATAGAATGCAAGAAGAAGAAGAAGGATCGGAAATAAGTGAAACTACATTAAGTATAAAAGAACTAATGGAAAGTGCCTCTAGTAGCTCGAGTCCTTTCCAAAAAACAACTTCAATGCAGCAAGTACAGACAAATACTGGAAACTTACCAAGATATAGAGTATATAGAGTAAATCAAGAAGTTCAGACTGAAAACTTAAAACCAAAAGGAAAAAGATTACCCATAAAAGAACCTATTAGACTCCAAGAAGGAGGAAATAAAGGAAAAATATTAAACATAGCAGCGCATGATCCGCAGTTATGGAATTCAGTAATAGACTTATGGAAAGGAATAGTAGTAGCAGATTATATACAGACTAATCAAGATAATGATGCAGAAACGATGTACAGATATATGGAGCATTTTTAGGAGAATCAACAAAAGGATTATGGGAAGCCTATAAAACAGAATTTCCTGAAGAATTTCAAGGAATGGTAAATATGGGACCAAATCCTTATAATTTTACAAACAAAATACATAGTTTGATAACAGGAGAAGACCCAAACAACGGTTTAATAACATTACAAAGAAATGCTTTAATAAAATTAGAACAATTAAGTATAAGTAATTGGTTTAGTATAAAAGAATTTTTGAATGAATACTTTTTTTATTGTAGCATAAGCAGAAACGCTTTTGATACAAATTTAGGAAAAAAGTTATTTAATAAATTACCAGGAGCTTTAGGTAGAGAAATAGAAGAAAAATGGTATAAAAGAGAAGGTGTAGTACAAAATCCAGAAGGAAGATGGTCTATAGGACAAAGAATACAACATATCATGACAATATTACAAGAAAAATGTACAAATATACAAATACAAAAACAATTAAAGCAAAATGAAACTAATTTATGTAAAAGTATATATACTACACAAAATTATGATAAAGAAGACCATATACAGATAAAATACAGAAAAAACAAAAGGAATTATAGAACTAGTTATCCGAGAAGAAAGTATTATTTAAGAAAATCAATGGCAAGAAAACCATATTTAGACAAATATAGACATGTGAGAAAATATAATACAAATAGAAAATACAAAAACAAATTAGAATGTTTCACATGTGGAAGCATAGAACATCTGGCGAATACATGTCCAAAAAGAAATAATAGTAGAACAAGGAATGCACAATTAATAGAAGATTTTCAAGAAACTTTAATAAATGTAGATGAATATATGTCAGACAATGAAAGCATATACTCAATTATAAGTATGGAAGTAAATGAAGAACACAAGAAAGAATCATCAAACTCCGAAGGAGAAGAATTTATAAATGAAATAGGATTAGATCAGTTAAAGATAGAAGAAACAGAAAATCATAATATGGTAAATATATCCTTAACTTGTGAACATGAGTTTGAACAAGGAAAGGGATTAGATAGTAACCAATGTTATATATGTCATTGGTACCCTGGAAAAAATAGAAGAGCAAAATGTAGAAAATGTTATATAGAAGGATGTATACCATGTATAGAAAAAACAATAAAGGAGACTATACAACAAATAGAAATAAGAAATAAACCCATAGAAATTGGTAAAATAAATAAAAATGTCGATTTAGAAGAAGAAATAAGAAACTTAGATAAAAATGCAGAATTACAAGAAGAAATAAGAAAATTAAGAAAAAGGATAAAAAAGGTAGAAAAAGGAAAAGAAAAATTAAATGAAGAACCACAACTAGAAACAGAAGAAGAAATGTTAAATACTTTGTCTAATGGATTAATTTGTAATGAAGACAAAAAGATAAGTACTATAAAAATTCTAGCAAGAATAAGAATTCAAGATTATGAAGTAGAAACTTTGGCGTTAGTAGACTCAGGATGTACAAAGAGTATAATAAATAAAAAGATTATACCCCCAAATCTAATAAAAGAATTACCAAGTCCACAAATATCCATGCAAATGGATGGATCTTATAATACATATAGATATTATGTAAGTAAAGCAACTATAAGTTTTATAAATACTTGCACAGATTTCTATAAGCCTATTTATAAAATAGAAAAAATCTGGGTAAGAGATTTGAATATAAAAGTAGACTTTGTATTAGGACTAGATTTTTTATTACATAACAATGGAAGCTGTCTATTAACAAGAGATGGAGTAATAATATCTAAAAATATTACTCAGACATCGGTAGTAACCATACCTGTAGAAAATAAATTTAGTTATATTAAAACAAAAGAATTAAAATCAACAGAACAAAAAGAAAAGAATAAATGTAATAAAGAAGATTGTAAATGTGAAACTTGTGAACAAATGAATAAAGAAATAGAAATAATAACAAATGAGGAAAATGAAAAAGAATATACTCTGATAGAAATAAATACAAAGTTATATGATTTTAAAACAGGTATACAAAAGATAGGAATAATAAAAGACCAAAGAGATTTGGAAAATTTATACATATTCTAGACGAATTAGAAATTATAGGAGAAAAACCCTTAAAGCATTGGGAGGCAAATAAAATAAAGTGTAAATTAGACATAATTAATCCAGAATATATTGTAAAAACAGCCTCAATAGAATCAACAAATCAAGACTTATTAGAATTTGAAACCCAAATAAGAGAACTAATAGAATTAGGAGTAATAAGGAGATCTAGATCCAAACATAGATCCGCAGTCTTTATGGTTAGAAATCACAATGAAATTGTAAGAGGGAAAGCTAGAATGGTAATTAATTACAAAAGATTAAATGATAATACAAGAATGGATGGATATAAGTTACCAGACAAAAATGAATTAATAAACATAATACAAGGAATAAATTTTTTTTAGCAAATTTGATTGTAAATCAGGATACTGGCAAATAAGAATGGAGGAAGAAAGTATAGAATGGACAGCGTTTACTTGTCCGGAAGGAAATTTCGAATGGCTGGTAATGCCTTTCGGTTTAAAAACTGCCCATCCGATATTTCAAAGAAAAATGGACAATATATTCAGAGACTACAAAAGCTTCATTATTGTATATGTAGATGATATACTAGTATTTAGCAAAAGCATGAAAGAACATTTAGGACATTTACAACAAACTTTTAAATTATTTATAGAAAACGGAATAATTAGAAGTAAAAAGAAAATGGAGTTATGTATAACTCATATAAAGTTTTTAGGAGTAATAATAGGGGAAGGAAAAATAAGCTTGCAACCGCATATAGCCAAAAAAGTTTTAGAAATGCCAGACAAATTAGATAAAACAAAAGAATTACAGAAATTTTTTGGAATTTTAAATTATGCAAGACATTTTATAAAAGATTTAGGAAAAGTGGCGGGACCTTTATACTCAAAAACAGGGTCAAAAGGTCAAAAAACTTTTAACATAGAAGATATAAAACTAGTAAAGAAATTAAAAGAAATGATAAAAGAAATTCCATACCTCTCATTACCATTAGAGACTGACTATCTAATAATAGAGACTGATGGGAGTCTAGAAGGATGGGGAGCTATCCTGAAAGCTAGGCCAAGTAAATATAGTAATAAAAAAGAAGAACAAATTTGTGCTTACCAGAGTGGAAAGTATAAAGAAAAAGGAAATCTCACTAGTATAAATGCAGAGATTCTAGCGGTAATATATGGGTTAGACAGTTTTAGATTATACATATTAAATAAACCAGAAGTACTAATAAGAACTGATTGTGAAGCAATAGTAAAGTTTTATCAAAAGATAAATGAAAAGAAAAATAGTACGAGAAGATGGTTAAATTTTTTGGATGCTACTTCAGTTTACAATATAAAGATAGAACATATAAAAGGAATGGAAAATAATTTGGCAGATAAATTAAGTAGAATGATCATTAACTAACAAACTAATAAACTTTATTTCAGTATGCAGGCAGGAAAAGGGAAAGATAAAGCTGAAGACTCATCTTCTTCAGACAATTATAGAGATTTATATCTAAAGACACTATTGAGTAATACTCGGTATAAACCGCAAGCAACAATGGAAAATCAAAATTTTGAAAGACTTTATTTTGGACCTCAGAACTTAATATGTTATCCCCAGAGTAACATGAGTTTCAGACTTAAAACTGAAACTAGAATAGATAAACCTCAGAAATGCTTAATAGATAATTTATGGATATCTTATAATAAACACCCTAAAGATACTAGTTATTTTATTTCAACTTTAAATGCATTAAGTTATTATTTTATAGACAAGAATCAAGATAAAAAATTTAAATTTTATGTAGTAATAAGAGGACAAAAACCAGGAATTTTTCATACATGGATTGAGGTGATAGATGCTATAAAGAATTTTCCTACTCCTCTGTTTAAAGATTTTAATGATTTTACTGAAGCTTTAGATTATGCTCGAGGAGAGTTAGGACCAAACTATTATATCACTCCAAGTCTCATAGAACAAAATACCCAAATTCCCCAATATAACATATAGAAAAATACAGACAAAATTATATTTTGCGACCATTGTTCCTCTATGACAGAAGCCTTCAAAAGACTCAACCAAGAAAACAACAGACTGATCTTAGAAAAAGAAAAATTACTAGAAAAAATTCAGATACTTCAAGACAAAGAAAAGGCTCTTTATTTCGAGTTATACCAGATAAACAAAAATGTACAGAACCAGAGTTCTCCATCTCTCTCAAAAATGGATAAGATGGGTTTGCATTCCCCAACGAATGCAAAAAGATCCATTGCATCGGATAAAGATGCAGCTAGTCCAGTTCAAACGGTAACTGGTAAAGACGAATCAAATCCGTTTATGACTGACACTTTGTCAAAAAGTGTAAGGAGACTCCCTGCGAGTATCAAAATAGCAGAATCCTCTTCAACTCAAAAGACTCAGAAAAATGAATATGTTTAAAGAAAAATAAACAGAAAAAAATAGAAGGAATGATTGAAAAGGCAGTTAAAAAAGTATTAAAAGAAAAAACTAAAGAAGTTATCTTAGAAATTCCTAGACCAGAATTAGACAGTTCGGAAAGCACGAGATACAATCCTACTATGGAACAATTTGCACAAGACCCGAACGAAGACGATGATTCAGGCATGAGCTTTGAATCAATTGCTTTGCATAATTTGGATACCTGAAGATAGAGACAAAAGACCAACGTAAGCAATGATGTAAAAAGAAGCAGACGTAAGCAGTGAGGAAAGAAGGCATTCAAAGAAGATAAAAAGATAAAACATAGCCATGTGACGATGGGGCCCCACAGCGCACCCGGCATGCTAAAAGAAGATTCTTTTATCAACTTAAAGTCCAAATTTGAAATCCAGATGGCCTATAAATACCTCATGTTAATAGCAAAAGAGAAGTAGAGCCAAACAATAGAGCAAAACACAAGAGCTAAATACGAGAGCAAAGTAATAAGAGAAATATCTTTGAGAGCAAGAGCAAAAAAAAAAAAAAAAAAAACAGAGTGAAAGTATTTGTGAGAGTTTGGTAGTTTAGTTTTTCAAAAGTTATTTTTACATCACCGGGGACTCCCGAAAGGGAAATCTCTTTCCGCCCTGAGACATGTAAGTAGTTTTTGTTAAGGTTTATGTAACTTATCTCCCTGTATGTATAAATATGTTTGTTTATGTGAAGTTTATTTCCAGTATTATATTAACTATTTAATCTCTAAGTAAATGGTTATTTGAACAGTGTTTTAACAGTATTAATGGACTAACCTGTAAAGTCCTAGGGCTTGTTGAATGTCTGCTTGAGCCATGATGTGCTAAAGGACAGGACATGTTTACCTAGGGTGTGATTAGAGACAATAATAGTTAAAAATTTAAACTGTGAAGAAGAGATGAACAGAGGTTAAAAAGTTTTTTTTTAAAAATAAATTAATTTCTGGGAGAAGTTACTAAAAACCTTATCAAAATAAACTACTTATATGACGAAGGACAATGGAAATAGAGAGTACCGAGTAGGATTTTACAAAATTATTGATCAAAACCTTTTACTAACCTGATAAAAAGAAATATTGAAAAAACCATAAATCTAAGTACCTAAATTATTGGTACCCGGGGTAAACATGTCCTGTCCTTTAGCACATCATGGCTCAAGCAGACATTCAACAAGCCCTAGGACTTTACAGGTTAGTCCATTAATACTGTTAAAACACTGTTCAGATAACCATTTACTTAGAGATTAAATAGTTAATATAATACTGGAAATAAACTTCACCCACACACACACACACACACATATATATATATATAATAATAATAATAAAGTTGGATATGAAAGCGGTATATTTAAAATAAAAAATTTAAATAAGAAACATGTGTCCAATTTAAATTTTAAAGGTCAAGATTATATTAAATAAAGAAAAATCATAATCATAATTAAGTAAATAAGTTTTGGAAAGAAATTTTCAAATTTGGTAAGAAAAATATTTCCCACAAATTTTGATACTTATTAATATCATCTTATATTTTTATATTTAAATATTTAAATTTAGGAAGCTACTCTGTTTGGAGATAATATAACTAAATCTTATATATTACAGATATTTAAATAAGCGGAGGTTGCTGTGTCCGAGAAAAAAATAGAATTCTATTTTTTTCAAAAAAATAATAAATCTTTTATCTTTTCTTTTGTGCGTGTGAATTAAAAAAACATATTCTTTTCAGAACAAAAATATATTTGAATGTACTAAGGCCAAAATATTTTCGAAAGATTACTGTTTATCCGGCTAAATAAACATGTTAAATTCATGTTCAACAATTTTGATATTTTGAATAATATAAAAATAAGATTAAACCAATGGTATTAATGGATCTTCAAAATTTAAAATATCTTTCTTCTTCTTCTTCTTCTTCTTCTTTTTACCAATTTTGAAGAGTATTTTCCTAATTTTATTCACTTAAATATGGTTATGAATGTAATATAATGTTGACCTTTAAAGATTAAATAGGATACATGTCTTTCATTTAAATGCAAAATGGAGAAAAAGTGTAACGGAGAGGAGCTAGATCGATTTGAATATAATTCATATATTCTCTCTCATCATGATTCACCACAAATATATCTTTATTTATACAAAAAAATAATGTAATTTTTGATAGAGTAGATTTAATATTGTTGGGTGAACCAATAATATTGCTATAAAATCATTGAATTTAGTGTATGAAACTATAATAATTGGATTGTCAATTAACTGAGATTTTTCACATCAACTTTTATGTCTTCATCTTTTTTATCAACAATTTGCAGCGTAAGAATCTCTTTTAGTAATTTCTCTGGATAGGTTATATTAAAATCGTAAATTAATTTATCTTTCTCCCTTTTATTACATTATTTATTATTAGAATATATTTAAAACAGTGGCAATAATTATTTTAGAATATATTTAATCTTTTATTTTAACCGCGCGAAGCGCGGACAAGTACACTAGTTATATATGAACTATAAATGAGAGGAACAACAAGTTCTGCACGGGGAATGTTGGGCAGATCATACACAAACAAAATCTAAAAAAACAATATACCTACATTATCCCAAAAAACGAAAAAAAAAAAAGTTACACCAAATATAAAAAAAATTAGTAGTTGTCTAAACACGTAATTTTCCCCCCATAATTTATCCAAGTCAAAATAATATCCTTCTTCATGATATCAAATTAAATTTTTTTTTTAAATAATAAAAAACTAAAAATATATATAAAAAAAATATTTTTGTGGGAGGCTTGAAGAGATATATTATTTTGGTTTGAATAAATTAAAAAAATTAGTAGTTTTCTAAAAGTTTTTAAAAAGATTTTTTTCAATGGAGTACTACATTAGAACTCATCTTATTGCTACTTGTCTGACCAAAGGGTTTATGAATGGGAAAAATGGATCACACAATGAAGATTTGAGGCTATTAACCCTCATCTAATAGCTTGAACTTATCTAGGAATAGCTAATTTGGGATCAATTGTAAGGATTAGTAAAGCATACACCCGTAGACTAACCATGTTGCGCAGTGAAATTCATCTACTTAGGCAACCATCCACTTAGGTGATAAATAACTTACCGATCTTGCATGTGACGCACCAAACAAGGTTACTAATATCTGGTCTTACTAAGTTATGTATTCATGGGGAACACATAACCCTACTTTCGTCTTTTATTGATTCAAAACACGTAAATAGTTACTTTGTTAGTTGCTACTTGTGACGATATTAAAACTGCTTTGATTACACAACCCCCTTTTTACAAAAATAATATGACTAAGAGCATGAATAATAGCAATTAAACTAAGTCCAAACCATATTCCTCGTGGGATCGACCCTAACCTTTGTTAGGTTCTATATTTGAATAACTATCACTTTATACATCTTTTCGAAGGTGTAATTTAGGCGTATCAAATTTTGACGTCGTTGCTGGGGAATAAGACTTTTGGAGTAGATTAATTGTGTTATTTGATTATTAGTCATTATTTCTTGATTTACATTTTTTGTTGTTTTTGTTTTAATAGGTTGCGCATTAGTGCATGCCCAATGCGCAATGTCAAGGATGACCCCTAATTCCATTTGATCCCGAAATTCAAAGAGCTATAAGGAGAATGGCCAACAACGGTGGTCGTGAAACAAAAGAAGAAGTCACAGATGTCATGACCCAAAGTACAACCTAGCCGTAACATGGCGTATAGAACCTCGAAAGGCCCTACACAAGCCACTTAGCTTATATCATACAAGATAATAGAAATTAAAGAGTTCAAAAGACAATTTTATATCAAAAAGTAGCGGAAGTCTAACACAAGTCTCAAAGCCATCTAGTACATCATAAGAAAAGTGATTGGGACGTAAACCATACATCACATATAAAGTCTAAACTGAAAATGACATAAAGCAATAAAAGTGACATCGTCCTCAAAGTATGAGGACTCACCAAGTCTTCATATCTCTAATGCAATCAACTAGCCACGTACGGAAGGATAAGAATTTTCCAGCCTTACATTAGTGAAACAATGTAGGCACAAGTATAAATTAGTACATGGAATGTACTAAGTATGAGGGGAATGCAATAAAACATGAGACGTGATCATAAGGGGACATAATTGAAAACATGGAATGCATGACCAAGTTAAAACATAGTAAAATCATTTAAGAAGATTCATAAATCATTAGAAATTTACTTAGTTCATTTTGTGGAAAGTTTACCATTAACCGACATATAGACCATGGGAGCTATAACATGGAACCCAGTGTCTACCCCACACTGAAAAGGGGTGTCCTACTTGCCAAGTTAAGGACCATGAACTTGATCTAAAGTGGATCCACTAACAAATGTCTATCTAAGACAATCATCCTATGGTGACACATAGTTTATGGGACACGGGTAATCGCCACTTGTCCACTCGGTGTTAAGCACAAATCCCACGGAATAGTCATTAATCTTAACTTGTCTTATCATTAGAGGACATGGGTAATCGCTGCTTGTCTTATCATTAGAATATCTCCTAGTTCTTGATTCGAAGTTTAGTTGAGAAAACCTTTCAACCCTATGAGTCCTTCATGCGAGAAAATCATTTCACAACAACAACAACAACATCGATGCTTCACTCTCAAAGCATCCTTAAATCATTTACATCCTTTTCATAAAGAACATGCATATCTTCATAATTTGATCTTTCATAGTTCAAAACCTCATAATATGATCATAATCTAGAAATCATGGATTTCACATGAGTTCATGGGAATTCAACTTAAGAACGTTCAATTACTGTAATTCATGCATAAAAATATATAAATCAATCGATTGGATCATAATTAAGAAGAACCCATGAGATAGAATAAAACCCTAACTTCAATTGGAGAATCTAGCTTTACAAAATTACAAAATTTAGGAACCCTATGGAGGAGAGGACTCCATAGGTGAATACTATCATACAAATGCATTTATAGATTCAAGCTTCTTCATAGATTCATGTAATTTAGGGTTCAGAGTTAAAATTCATAGATCAATGCATGGGTTCCATGGAATTGGTTGAAAAGCATGTAATTAAGTCCAAATCATCAAAATAAGATCATAATAAAGTAATTGAATCCATACAACTAGAACCTATGAGGAATTGAGTGAAAACCTAATTAAATCTTGGGAAATCGAATTGGAGAATTGAAGAAACTTTGGGGGCTCAATGGGTGGATGGAACCCATTGATAAACTCCTTACATACCTTGATAGAAGCCCTAAGCAATGATGAAGAAAGGATACTTGAACTTGAAGAACCCTAGCTTCTTCTTTTTCCTTGATCTAGAGAGAAGATTTTTGTAGAGGATGAATTTGGTCAAGTTTAGGAAATTTAGGAGAATGAATTGAAATTGATAGTTTTGGGGCTTAATTCACCTTTATAGGTCTTGAAATAGGATTTAAAACGATGTAGTTTGGGTATCAAACACTTTGGGAAAAGACCACAATGACCCTAAGTTAAAAATTGATGAGGTGACTGTCAAGAGGGGCTTCACAAGCCGTCTAAGGCATGATGGCCCATCTAGTGGGTCGTGATGCTTCATTAGCCTGACAGTGCTCCACTAAAATGGGCATAACGTTTTACTCCAAACTTCAAATGGAGCAAACTTGGTGGCGTTAAAAATAAGACTCAAAGACCTTTAATTGTATAGGTCATGGGCCACCTAATTCATTTTGTACTGAGAGATATGATCGTTTGAAGTTGGCTAAAAACTCAAAACCTGATAAGTCCCTTTCACAGAGGACTTCACGGCCCTTGTGTAGCCTCACGGACTGTCTAGGCGCCCGTGGTCATCCACAGTGGCTGGTTGCAACACCACAAGCAGAGTGACAGGTCGTGGTCCTCTTCACGGCTTATGGACCCCTCCGTGGTTTGCCCTTTTCTCTTGTTAAATTCCTACTTCGGATTTTTGAGGTGTTATAGCAGAATGGCTTATAACTGAAGAGGAAAATGCCTGCCAAAATGCTTTGAAATATCAGCCTATGTGGAGAGCACAACAACCACCCAGACATCGACCACAGTTAGGCATTTGAAATAATTATGGTGTGGATCAAGATGATGTTGAAAATACTGGTGCTATTGTACTATCTCCGCTACCTCTCGGAACAAAGTTCGATATAATTAACATCATGATACAAATGTTAAACATGAGAAGATTGTTCGCAGGCAAACCAACGAATGACGCATACACGCTCTTGAAAAACTTTGTGAGTGTTTGCAAGAGCAATGGAGGCAGAGGGCAAAAATGTCTTAGGATTGTGGTTATTCCCATTATCACTGACAGGAGAAACAACTCTTTGGCTGTTTAAGCTCCCGTATAATTCAATCACTATAAGGGAGAAAATTGTGAGAAGCGTTCCTGGAGAAATACTTTTCACCATCCAAGAAGTTACAACTGAAAGATGAAATAAAAAACTTCAGACAACTACCTAGAGATGCGTTATATTAGACATGGGAAAGGTTCACCAAGAAGCTGAGAAGAGTGCCAAATCACAAGATACCCTACGAGTCGCTCCTAGGAATCATCTATGGAGTATTGGATGCTAATGGTAAGACAGTGGCAGACACTATCATAGGAGGAGCGTTCATCAAAGACACTTTTGAAGAAGCGACAGAGACACTTGATAGGATTATAAAAAAACAAATAGAGTTTGATACACAAGGGACACAGAAACCGTAGAGGGCACTTTTAGAGTAGGGGCTACCGTAGATTTACTGAGAATGAATGAGGAATTAATTTAAGGAGGTGGCCCAGATGAAAACCGATTTTTAGCCTTTTTATGAAACAGTAGAGAGACAGTGGTCTAGAAAGAGTTAATGCAATTGGTTACCATGGAAGAGTGCAAACACATGAGGATTATGGATATGATGAGGATGCCTACTATGTGAATAATCAGACGGGAGGGAGGGGGGGGGGGGTTCTGGACCAACGTACAAGCATCAAATCAGGATACTTGCCACCAAGTTAAGGAAATCAAGATGAAAACTTCAATCGGGACAATAACTATAACCGGAAAAATACCTTCAATAGGGATAATAATTTCAACCGAAATTGAATGAAATAAGGGCCAAGATAGAGAAGGTGAATGGATGAGGAGAGACAACTATGAAAATGATAGAAGTGGTGCATACATTTCATCAGGTAATCGCGATGAAGGATGAGGTTTCTCAAGGCTTGAAGGGATGATGGCCAAGGTGCTTAGAAATTTGAAACTTCTTATGAGAATATTAAGGATATACGAAATGTCATATCGGGTATGAATCAGAAGGCAGACTCACATGCTACAACCATTAAACAATTTGAGCATCAGTTACGTCAGATGTCCACAATCTTGAACCAACGCCATAAAGGAACACTTCCAAGTAATACAATCCAAAATCTAAAAAATAATGAACATTGCATATCAATAACTACACAAGGTGGTAAGCAAACTATGGATCCGCCAATGCCGGTAGTGGAGGAGAAATCGAATGAACCTGAATCTACTAAGGATGAACATATGGGGAACCCAAAGAGAGAAACAAAGGGGGATAAGAAAGTCACTCAAAACATAACTCCCATACCACGACCTCCTCTACCCTTTCCACAGAGATTAGCTAAAAAGATCGAGGAAGGGAAATATCACAAGTTTATCTCAATGTTGAAACAACTCTCAATAAATGTCCCTTTGATTGAAGCACTAGAAGATATGTCAGGCTATGCCAAGTTTATGAAATATCTGGTGACCAAAAAGAGGGCTGCGAGTTTTGAAGGAGCAGATAAGTTGCATCATTGTTGTGCCACAGCCACCAGTTCTCTAGTGCGGAAAAAAAATGATTCTGGAGCGTTCACAATACCATGCACGATCAGAGCATTAAATTTTGCTAGAGCTTCATGTGACTTGGGTGCTAGTATAAATGTGATGCCACTATCAGTGTTCCAACAATAGGACTTAGGAGCCCCCAAACCGACTACAATGTGGAAGCTTGAGGTAGATTGTACAGTCAAAAAGCCGATAGGTATCCTTCATGATGTTCTTGTCAACGTTGAAGCGTTCATATTTCCTGCAGACTTCATGATTCTTGACTGTGAGGTTGATTTTGAGGTACCCATCATCTTGGGGCGATCATTTCTTGACACTGGCGTACTTTTGTTGATATGGAGAAAGGGTTGATGAAGTTTAGATTGAATAATGAAGGGGTAAATTTCAATATCTATATGTCGATGAAGCATCCTAGTGATCTCCAAGTAGTTTAGTCATAGACCTAACTGATAAGAAACAACATGAAGTACCTATTGAAGAGAGATTGGGTGTTGAAACATTAGCGGCGGTGATCATGAATTTTGTTAGAGAACACATTGTGGAGTATGAAGAGATGGTTAGTGCACTTACTAGTATGGGAACGTACACTTATGCCCCAAATAAACTTGACTTAGACTTGAAGAATAGGGCAACACCACTAGTCAGACCTTTCATTGATGAGCCTCCAACATTAGAACTTAAAGCTTTTCTCTCTCACTTGTGGTATGTTTTACTGGGTTCCAACAACACTTTGACGGTTATCATAGCTTCACATCCAAATGAAAGGCAAGTAGAAGAATTGACATTTGTGTTGAGATGCTTTAAGGTGACCATTGGATGGTCCATTTCTAACATCATAGTCATTTCATCGGGCATATTCTAACATCATAGTCATTTCACCGGGCATATGTTCTCACAAAGTCCAACTCATGTTGGACTATAACCCAGTATTGAGCACCAGTGCAGACTTAATCCACCTATTTGGAGATCAACTTCAAAAATTGATTTTCGTCAATCCATGAGGGTTTTATCTTGATTTTTTAATATGTTGTAGACTTAAAAGGCTAGTTTCTATAGAATCAAGTCGTTCATCATTTTGACGCTCCTACACTAAGATACAAATGTTTTAGTGAGACTACATAGAGTAAGAGTTGTGAGAAAAAAATGTCAGATCTGAAGACCCATTTCAGAATTCGATTCCCTTCAATACATTAGGGTTTTAATCTTGATTTTTGGATATAGTATATACTTCGAAGTCTAGTTTCAATAAAATTAATTCAATTTTCATAGGAACACTTCTAAACTAAGATACAAACGTTTTGGTGCGACTGCATAGAGCTGTGAGGAAACAAATGTCAGATCTAAAGACCAATTTCAAAAATTAATTCCCGTATATCAAGAAAGATTTTGATTTGGATTTTAGGATATGTCATTGATATGCAAGCCTTATTTCTAAAATTCAAACGGATCATGATTTTAGTATTTCTATAATAAGATATGATTATTCTACCACATATATGTTAAGCTGCAAAAAAGTGACAAAAAAAAAGTATAAAAAATATTCTACCTGATAGAGATGGATTTGATCGAGGTTGACAATGCTGCAAATTAAAAATCAACCACCATGAAAATGTGAATATTTGTAAATGTCAAAAGTACATAAATTTTGTTCCTACAAATTATGAAAAACTATAATAGGGCATTCAACATCAAGAAAAGCAACACCTAATACTTGCGTCAAAATCACGAGCTTCATATCATCAAATCAAGCTTGTAGACGCAATGTTTGTTCTCAAAATTGACAATCATTTGGTAGTTGATGATTTGAATAGAATCATTAAACGACAAAGAAATATCATATCATAATTCCCCATGAACTGAAAATAGTTCAAACCGAAAATGAGTTGGCAAATGATCGAAGGTTAAGTAATCTCTTTCAAATTAGAGAATTGTTGCCTCCAAGTCTCTTGCTCCTATTAAGCTCAACCTTAGTAGAAGTGGGTAGCGGCACTGGGTGGACGATCTATCCGCCTTTAAGTGGTATTACCAGCCATTCAGGAGGAGCAGTTAATTTAGCAATTTCTAGTCTTCATCTATCTGGTGTTTCATCCATTTTAGGTTCTATTAATTTTATAACAACTATCTTCAACATGCGTGGGCCTGGAATGACTATGCATAGATCACCTCTATTTGTGTGGTCCGTTCTAGTGACAACATTCCCACTATTATTATCACTTCCGGTACTGGCAGGGGCAATTACCATGTTATTAACCGATCGAAACTTTAATACAACCTTTTTTGATCCCGCTGGAGGGGAAGACCCCATATTATACCAGCATCTCTTTTGGTTCTTCGGTCATCCAGAGGTGTATATTCCCATTCTGCCTGGATCTGGTATCATAAGTCATATCGTTTCTACTTTTCGGGAAAACCGATTTTCGGGTATCTAGGCATGGTTTACGCCATGATCAGTATAGGTGTTCTTGAATTTCTTGTTTGGGCTCATCATATGTTTACTGTGGGCTTAGACGTTGATACCTGTGCCTACTTCACCGCAGCTACCATGATCATAGCTGTCCCCATTGGAATCAAAATCTTTAGTTGGATCGCTACCATGTGGGGGGGTTCGATACAATACAAAACACCAATGTTATTTGCTGTATGGTTCATCTTTTTATTCACCATAGGAGGACTCACTAGAATAGTTCTGGCTTGAATGCTACCGGAAAGATTCTTGTGTGTGTTAATTTGGATAACTTCAACATGTCATCATAGTCATTTTTTATGAGTTTCAAATGTTTCGCGAGGAATTAACTATGTGAAAAAAATATTTGCTTCACGAATACTTCAAGTCTTGTCTTTAGAAGTTCAACAAGTCGAGCACCCCAACAAATTTCGAAGCAGGGGACATTTGTAGACAGTAAAATTATATTGACAAATTCATAATAAATTTTGGATTAATTCTTAAATTCATGATATGTTGGTCAAATCTAATTATTGCTTAATAATAGGAAAAACTACTAAAGTACACACCTTTTAGTATATTATTTTCCATTTGTCCCTATATCTTTTAAAAATAACTAAAATCCCTTATTTTAATAATGTATCTATTAATGTATCCGTGCTTATATTAATGTAACCGCGCTTTCATTAATGTATCCGGATTGAGTTAGTTTTTATTTTAATAATGTATCCATATTAATGTATTAATGTATCCTGATTGAGTTAATTTTTATTTTAATAATGTATCCGTATTAATGTATTAATGTATCCATGTTTGTATTAATGTATCCGCGCTTTCATTAATGTATCCGGATTGAGTTAATTTTAAGGGATTATTGTAATTAGAAAAAAAGTAGGGATAGATAGTAATTTCATCTTTACACTATGTGATTTATGTAACTTACCCTTAATAATATTATGACTTTAAAAAGTCCAAATTACATTTGGACCAGTCTCTTAAGTTGATAAGACGAGCCCAACTCATGCTCTTCAAGCCCAAGGTCTTCTAAAATTACTTGGAGACCAAAATATACCACCAAAACCCTAGTTCACGCCTATATAAAGGGGTCTTCATAAGACCAGAAGAGAAACGACAAATACATAGAGAAGCTTTGTTCTTCAGTGGTAATCCGCAAGTCTTTCGTATACAAAGAAATATTCATCTTCAAGTGATGAGCCGCAAGTTTCCATACCTCCACGATTTTGATCAAAGTTTGGCTCCGCATTCGTGGTGGAATTTCAACACGTAATGTATCAATCCAAGAACAAAGCAAAGATCTTTAGTTAACTACCGTGAGGAAAAGAATTAGAGAATTGTATCTTTTTAATTGAATTTTATAAATATTATTACCTTTACATAAATTATTGAAATATAAATATCATTGCTTATTGCTATTTTCCTTTTTTGATTGCTACTTTTCAGGAACAAACTTAGTTTCTTACGCTACTTTTTATAAGTTATTACCACTATTTGATACACCTTTCAAGACTATTTTTATAAATAAAAAAAAACTAAAGGAAGTTGTGCAGAAACTAACAAAAAGTACAAAGTCATGACCACCAAAAAATAATCTTATCAAAACATAATTAGCGTTATCTCCATTTTTTTATAATGATATTTTGTGAAACGTATTTGAGTTTTTTATTATTTGATTGGATTATATTAAGCTTCAAGTATTGTTTTACACTCCTAAAGGTTACTTGGATTATTTATCACGAAATTGATGATATTCAATTTTATTATCTCTTAATGTTTTATACTTTTGCAGTTATACAGTTAAAAGTTACAGTGATGGTAAATGATAGAGGTGATATATTTGAGCTACACTTGTATTCAAATCGATTGGCCTTTTTTGTCATATTCACATATGAAATGACTCATAAATTTGAAAACAGTTAAAGAATATTTATATATGTAATTATCTATATCTATCTATCTATGCTATCTTAAAAGCATGAATTCCCTAACTTGATGTTAAATTACTATAATACCCCCAACTTAAAATACCTAATTTAGTATTTATTTATTTATTTTATATTATATTAAAATCTGACAACTTTTCACATTGATGGGTCGTGACTTCTCCGAAGGGTTATGACTTTTTTAAAGAGTTGTGACTTTTTTGATGAGTTATCACATTTCCGAATGGTTGTGATTTTTCTAAAGGGTTGTGACTTATCTGATAACGCACGATAAGCAACTTTTCATACTATCATTTGTTGTCTATAAATAGAGTGGTTTTCTCACATTTTTAATCTATGAATTTCGTAAGTTTTATATTCTTCTTCTTCTTAAAAGGAAGATTGTGAGAATTGTTCAATTATGCAATTACAATATTTTTTGTGGATAAATTAGACAGATCAACAAAAGTTGATGCAACAAGGAGAATGGAATAACTCAACTTCCAACGAGAAGACTATCTAGATAATTAATATGTACTCATTTTCATTGCCATAAATATACTTTTGCAACAACTTTTACTTGACAAGAAGTTCAATGATTTTATTTTGCACAAACTACAACTTGGAGAAAAAGGATTTGATCAATGACTTTTTTGAAAAGTCCAAACTGTTGTAAATAATGAAGTTGGATGTCATGTAGCAAATCCACACTTCAAGATTTTGGATATGGGTTTATGCCACAATTTAAGACTTTTGGGATTTAGGCAAGACTTTGGAGATTTCTTTCATGTCTTTGAAAGATACAAATACACACCTGTCTTCTATATATATTCATCTTATTTGTAGAAATAAGCACACACATAGATATTAAAATATTGAAGGAAAAACATTACTACTCTTTCTTTGTTAATTAACTTCTAATATCTTTATTTTATAACATGATATCAGCACGAGGCTCAAAGATTAAAGGTAAGAATATTGTTCATGAAATCGTTTTAAAAAGAAAGTTTGAATGAGTAATTCTCTAAGGTTCATGTTTAAGGTATGAATTATTTTTTAACTATTTATGCTATGTTTTGGATATGACAATGGAAGTTTTTAAACCTACAAGCCTTAAAAAGAAAAGATATTTTCTAATCCCAATAGTAAAAGGTATGCTCATGTTACCTGTAATTAGATTAATTAAAAACAAGTATCATTTTAATTCCAATTATGCGGGATATAGCTTTCAGACTCACTCAAAAGTATCCTCACCAATTCTTGTTGTTTCTTGAACTTTATAGTGAATTTGTAAAGTTATGATTGATGGTTCTTTGTTCTTTGTTTATACGAAGTGATTTACTTATAAGTCTTGTATTGGCTGAAATATATGGCAGTGACTTACTTGGATAAATTGTAAGTTATGCTTTCCATTTCAATTCTCTGTATATATATATATATATAAATTTAAAAGGTATTTACCTATTCCTCCATTTTGATAAAGTATGAATATTTATTTGGTTACATATGTGATTAATCATAAGAATTTTGAAAAGATGGTTCCAAGAAATATTATGACAATTACTGGAATGAGAATTGTCTTCGGTCACTCTGGCCTACGTCATTGGTTGAGGATAAGATGATGGATTCAAGTATCATCACATTAATACAATAAGACATCGGATTTGAGTCGTGATGCACTATGATAATATAATATTGGGTTCAAGTCCCATTGAATTATGACATAACGCGCCATCTTATGAATAAGATGTTGATTCCAAGTCCTAATGCAATATATTGATGATATAATGATGAATGAGCAAACTAATGCGCTCTTGATAAAAAATTATGGAACACATAATTTTGTTCCATTCTCTAAAATGAATGTGGTAGCAGTACATGATAAGTTCGAAAGATGACAAAATCACTATTGTGATTGTATAAATGAATATGAGTGTGTCAAAGGACAAAACATCATCACTGTGATAATTATAAAAGAAAGAACATTATGAGTTCTCAAAATGATCCTTCAAAGAGTGAAGGTAATTTTTGCCATCAAATTTGGTATGAAGGTTATTGGGCACGCGATTACCATGCAAACTAATTTAATTTTATAAATCCTCCATCAAAATAAAAAAATATAAAGTGAAGGTGCACTTGACCTTTCAAAGTGATGTTTAGGTATGTCATATGAATATGATAAATTTCAAAGCATGACAATGAACTTCTAATGAAAAAAAAAATTATTGTGAAGCATGTATATATGATTATAGTTAATTCCTTGAAGAGAATGAGACTTGTGATAAGTATCATGAAAAGTAAACCATTCTTGAAAGTGAATATGTCAAGAGATGATGAAAATTATAAATAAAGACATTCTCATGTATGACTTAATAAATACCACAACTCACCCCTATGGGAAGTTAGAGAGAAATAAAGAAATTTTATTTTGGTATAAATCGTCATTGGTCAAGTACTTTTAGTACATCATAAATATTATGGTATGTTTTATTATGAACTACCGAAAGGGCAAAAGAAGGAAATAATTCTTGGCCACAAAAATTTGTCATTGGTTATGTATCTCTGTATATCAAAAATATTTTGTCAGATATTAAATAAAAAGGGAGGAGATACTAATGACAAAAAAAAATCAAGAAACAAGTTTTGCTTGTAATGATTTTGACCATGACAATAATGATATAAATTTCTCCTTGAAAGAGATGTTCACCACACAAACAATGTTATGAAATATGTGGTAGTATCCAATGTTAATTGTGAGCTTTGGTGAGCTAATATGCTACTACCCAAAGAAATAAATTTGCTCATGATGTTGGAATTATAGTAAGTCTCAAAAGAAACCTTGTAAGTTTCGATGGAATAGTCAATGAAAAAAAATGTATAAATATTAGAAGATTTAAGATCTTCATATTACTACAATCAAAGTGGATTATAAATATTTATGTGAAAGATTACCCATTTTTCATATTGTTTGTGGTACATAAATATGAGCATGATGATGGAATCACATGCAAAAGTAAACTAGAAGTTTACTGAAATAAATATCAGTTGGCATGATCGGTTGACCATCCCGGTTCAAATACGATACGAAAATAACTGAGAATTCATGTGGTATATATATATTGAAGAAATAATAAATTCTTCAAGAATTCTCTTGTGTTGTTTGTTCTCATGATAAAATTATCATTGTACCAGCTAAGGTTAAGATTGTATCTCCCAAAATTTTGAAATGTATAAAAAGGTGAATATGGGCCCGTTCACCCACCATGTGGACCATTTACTATTATATGATTTTGATAGATGCATCTATGATATGGTCACGTGTACTTTATTATCAACTTGCAATTTGATTTTTGCAAAAGTTGTTTGCTCGAATTGTTAAATCAAGAGCACATTTCAAATTATAAAATTATATTGATGATGTTGGTTTATATCCAAGTGGTTTAAGCAGAAATCATATTCCTCCAATTATAGCTAAACCATTGGTTATGAGAACAGAACTCCCAAAAGAAATTTGGTATAAGATGTGTTATTTAAAGTAAGTATAGCAACACTTGTGCGTATCAAGCCAATAAGGTTCCCCTATTACAATTGGTTCAGGGTCAGGAACCAAATAATTCTCATCTAGAAATTTAAATGTGCAGTATATTATTCAATTGCTCCACCATTACGCAATGCACAAAGATGAGTCCCCAAATAAGGTTGGGTGAATGTTAGATTCTCTAACATTAGGGGGAGATAAGCAACTGGAAAATAAGTTATGCATAATGAATTATCATTGATATGATCCTCGTTGAAAAGATAATTTAAGTCAATGGTCAGACACATTTGCTGACCCTATATAATCCAGTTATAAATGCTCTAATGAAAGGTCCTTGAAGGACATAATTTATGGCATGTCTGAAGTATGATAAATTAATTGGTTCGAAAGATAAAACTTCTTGAAAAAGAAGAAGAGCAAATGATCATGATGGTTATAATAATGGCAAGTGTTTTAAAGATAGCACCAAGACATAATACTTCATAAAACCTTGGTAAATGTTCAGGTACCTGAAAATGATGAAAAATGAAGAAATCTTGATAAGTTATGTCACATTGGAACCGACATCAACTGACCGTCGATGGTATCTTTGATATAATATAGCGCTCAAAATTATAAGTTGTGATGAGGATATTGATATTAAACATGTCAAAGAGAGTTGACAGATAAATGATTGGCCAAAGAAATTACAATTCAAGTATATTTTATTTCACTTGGAAAAGTGATGTTCTGGACTTATTTTGTCCATATACAAAGATATAATGTCAGTGGGGTACAAATGAATTATTGTGCGATAAGTAAAACCATAAAATATAAAGTACGGTTTATGCATTGGAAAATAAAGATTTTTCGCAGAAATCCTGACATTATTTTATGGAGATGTATTCTCCTAAGGTGGATGCAATGAATTTTTTGTAACACCCCGTAACTTGGAGTTGGGAAAAATGCAGAAAACTACTGCATCACTGGTTCTACGAAGGCCACCTACGGACCGTAGGTGGGAACCGTCGATGGCACTGTCAACCTTCAGGATTTTCAAGTTTCTGAACATTGACCTACGGAGCAACAGGACAGGTCGTCGTTCAGTTGACGGGCCGTAGATAGGTCTCGTAGGTCCCCTCCAGACTTAGTCACATTTCAGTCCTAAAGCCTGACCTACGATGGCCATGTACGAACCGTAGGTCAAAGGACGGGCCGTACATGGGTGTCGTCGTTTAAAGGCCTAAGTTGAAAGTTTCTGAAGTTGGTTCTACGGTTGAACAGGACTGACCGTAGAACGACCTACGAACCGTAGGTCGAGTTCGACAGTTTTAATGAAGGGTATTTTGAACTTTTCCCTTCCTTTCTAAGCCCAAAATCTGACCCTTTTCCTCTTAGTTAAGGCTTTATCAGTGTTTAGACATATTAGATTGTCATTAACACTTAAGAATTTTGGAGAGAAGATTCAAGAGGAGAAAAGCAAGGGTTTTCAAGCGTTCATCCAATTTCTTCAAGATTCGTCAAGATCTTTGATCTTCGAGGTATGTAAGGCGTTTTAGTGTTGGGTTTGCTCACCCTCACGCCCTACATATGTCAGAAATTCTACAAAAGCAATCTAGGGTTTTGTTTCTTGATTTCTAGCAAAGTTGACTTAATCCATTGATTGTATCTAATCCTATTCTTGAGTAAACATATTCATATTGTGAATGTTTTGTGGTATTGTTCATGTTCCTATTTCAGCATGAGCCCTATCCCATTGAGTGAATTCTAAGTTATTGATAGGAAGTCTTTTAAACTATTTAACTGTTTTAAATTGATTTCTTAAAGAAGAGTCTTGAGAAGAGCTTAAAGAAGAGTTTTGAGAAAAGTTTTAAAGAAGGAAGTTTTGAGAAAAGATTTGAAAAGCATTTGGGAAACTAAGTATTTTCCCGAGGATATCAATATTTTAAGAATAGAAACAATGATTTCTAAAGTGAGTTATTGAGTACTGAGATACTCTAGAAAACAGTTACCTCTTTAAGAGGATTAGTCGAGTAATTACCTCAACCCAGAAAAGATAATGTTTTTAAACATTTGAGATGAGCAAAGTAAAAGATTTTGGGAGTAGTATTGAGCACCGATGTGAGGGAGAGTTAAACAACTCACAGCCTCCATAAACCATGTAGCCAACATGGGTAAATGATTCATACTTTTTAGATGACTTCCTTCCATATAGTACTTAGTGGATTCACTTAGTGAGTTTGAGAGTCATATGCCTGGCAAGTATAGGACCGTTCTGGCAGCGTGGGTGTTACGATGTATCATCACATAGCTCATAGTGATGGTTGTTGGTTAGAGAAACTCCCTAGAGTAAAAATATACATTATTTTCATATTACTTGAGAAGTTGAGTTTTTAGAGATGAGTTAGCTTGTGAGGTTTTAAAGTGACTTTATTCATTTAATTCTTTACATTCAGTTTTGAGTTCAAGGTAAAGCTAAGGTGTTTTCTATGTACTTATGAGTCTCATGAAAACAGAGTTGAGTAAGTGAAATTGTAAAGTTTTAATGGTTTTGTTCCTTGTCTCTCTACATTCAGTTGAGTTACTCATATCCTTATTGGTCTTAAGTACTTTCATTTCAGTTATTTATCTACTCAGCTCTATTACATACTCGTGCATTCCATGTACTGATGTCATTCGACCTGCATCTTTGTGGATGCAGATACAGGTGTTTAGGATCATCAACATGCGTTCGTTGAAGATTATTTACACTTCCGCAGTAGTAGTTTTGGTGAGCCTCCTAGCACTCCCGGAGGATTCATCTTTATCTTTTTATTTCAGTTTTGTTGAGTTGTCGTGGGGTCTATCCCGTATCCGTCTTAGTTATTTAGAGGCTTCATAGATAGGTGTAGACTTGATGGGTCTCTCAGACTTATTCTTATTTCCTTGCTTTTGAGTTTTGACTGATGTTTCTAGTAATTTCATTTAAGTATTTTTCAGATATTAATTGGCTTTGTAAGCTAAATTAAGTTTTATGAGTTAACTATGTCATGGTGAGAGCCCCATATGCTCAAGTTAAGTCTTCCGCTAAGTAGTAAGCTAGGCCAAGGGTTCGCTTAGGGATCAACAATGGTTCTCAAGTGTCGGCCACGTCTAGGTTGTTGACTCGGGGCGTGACAAACTTGGTATCAGAGCCCAGAGTTTAAGAATCCTGGGGAGTCTATGAAGCTATGTCAGTAGAGTTCTAGTTATCGGTGTGAAGCGCGCCATATCTATAATTAGGAGGCGACGACATTTAGGAACCTTTAACTTTCTTCTTACTCCACTTCGTGAGATAGAGTTCATCTCTATAAAAGTCTTTCCTCTAATTCATGCTTACGCATGTCTTTTCAGATATGCCCCCACGAAGAGCTGTTCGGGGACGTCCCGCCAGGAGAAATGTTGATACAGAGAATCAGGAAGTTCCAGTTGCACATGAGGTGGAAGACCCTCAAAGGGATGTTACTAATGCTGAATTCAGGAATGCAATTCAAATGCTGACTCAGGTAGTGACTAACCAAGATGGGTAGCAGAGAGTGGACCGACAGGATGTGGCTGATACATCCAGAGTTCGTAAGTTCTTGCGAATGAATCCTTCAGAATTCACTGGATCGAAGGTTGCTGAGGATCCGAAGGGCTATGTTGAAGAGCTTCAGAGGGTGTTCGAGGTGATGATAGTTACAGATGCTGAACGTGTGGAGTTGGCCTCATACCAGCTCAAGGGTGTTGCTAGGATCTGGTACGATCAGTGGAAGATGAGTAGAGCACAAGGAGCCCCACCTCTGGGCTGGACGGAGTTCGAAAACGCTTTCTTGGGACGCTTCTTCCCTCGAGAGTTAAGAGAAACGAAGATGAGAGAGTTCTTGAACTTGAAGCAGGAAGGCATGAGTGTGCAAGAGTACAACCTTAAGTTCACTCAGCTGTCTCGTTATGCTCCGGAGATGGTGGCAGATATGAGGAGCCGAATGAGCTTGTTCGTGTCTGGGTTGTCTCGTCTATCTAGCAAGGAAAGTAAGGCGGCGATGCTGATCGGAGACATGGACATAGCTAGGTTGATGATTCACGTGCAGCAGGTTGAGGAAGACAAGTTGAAGGATAAGGAGGAGTTTCGCAGCAAGAGGGCCAAGACTGCAAGTGAGGAGATTGGCCATCAAAGGACCAGCAATGGGAATCAGTCTAACTTTTAGCAGAGATCATCTGGACCTGCTCCATCTTCAGCTAGCGCATGTGCACCTAGGAACAGGAATGATCGCAAGGGTCAAGGGTCCCAAAATTTTAGGGCCCAAGGCACTCAATCACATGGAAGTGTAGCACAAAGCACAGATCAGGTTCTCGATTGTGCTAAGTGTGGCAGACGTCATAGGGGAGAATGTCGTGATGGATCCAATGGTTGCTTCAAGTGTGGTCAGGCAGGTCACTTCATGAGAGAGCCAAAGAAAAAGTAGGCTAATGGGGGCAATAGGGCACAGTCTTCTTCAACAGCTCCAGCAGATAGAAGCATTCAGAGAGGAGCAACTTCAGGGACAGGCGGATGTACAAACCATCTGTATGCTATGGGTACCCGACAGGATCAAGAGAACTCGCCAGATGTTGTTACTGGTATGCTTTGAGTTTTTACCTTCGATGTTTATGCCTTAATTGATCCAGGTGCGAGTCTGTCTTTTGTGACTCCTTTTGTAGCTACGAAGTTCGGCATTTCCCCCGAACAACTTCTTGAGCCTTTCAGTGTTTCCATACCTGTTAGTGAGTCTATTCTAGCAGAAAGAATCTACCGTGATTGTACCATCTCTGTCTATCACAAGGACACCATGGCTGACTTAGTTGAGTTAGACATGGTGGACTTTGATGTTATTCTAGGTATGGACTGGCTTCATGCTTGTTATGCCTCAGTCGATTGCAGAACTCGAGTAGTCAAGTTTCAGTTTCCTAATGAGCCAGTTTTAGAGTAGAGGAGTAATTCAACAGGGCCTAAGGGTCGTTTCATCTCATACCTTAAGGCCAGAAAGTTGTTTCCAAGGGGTGCATTTATCACTTAGTCCGAGTTAATGACTCTAGTGTTGAGGCACCGTCTATTCAGTCAGTTCCAGTTGTGAGTGAGTTTCTAGAGGTCTTTCCTGATGATCTTCCCTGAGTCCCTCCTGAGAAAGAAATAGACTTCGGAATAGATATTCTTCCTGATACTCAACCAATCTCTATTCCGCTATATAGAATGGCTCCAGCTGAGTTAAAAGAGTTAAAAGAGCAGTTGAGAGATCTTCTTGATAAGGGTTTCATCCGACCAAGTGTCTCACCTTAGGGCGCTCTGATATTGTTCATGAGGAAGAAGGATGGTTCCCTTAGGATGTGTATTGATTACCGCCAGTTGAACAAGGTCACAATAAAGAATAAATATCCTCTTTCGAGAATTGGTGACCTTTTCAACCAACTTCAGGGTGCCACTTGTTTCTCTAAGATAGACCTCAGATCTGGCTATCATCAATTGAGAGTGAGAGAAAGTGACATCCCGAAAATAGTTTTCAGGACCCGTTACGGTCATTATGAGTTTCCTCTTATGTCTTTTGGTCTGACTAACGCTCCTGCAACATTCATGGATCTGATGAACAGAGTATTTAAGCCATATTTGGACATGTTTGTTATCGTGTTTATTGATGACATACTATTTATTCAAGGAATGAGGAGGACCATGCTAGTCATCTCAGAATAATCCTTCAAACTCTCAAGGATCGAGAGTTATATGCCAAGTTTTCTAAGTGTCAGTTCTGGCTCAAATTCATGGCATTCTTAGGCCACATTGTATCTGGTGAAGGGGTTTGAGTTGACACTCAGAAGATTGAGGCAGTGCAGAATTGGCCAAGGCCCACCTCTCAAACTGATATAAGGAGTTTCTTGGGATTGGCTGGTTACTACAGAAGGTTCGTCGAGGGGTTCTCATCTATTTCGTCTCCATTGACTAAGTTAACTCAGAAAATAGCTAAGTTTCAATGGTCTGAAGCTTGTGAGAAAAGCTTTCAGGAATTGAAAACTCGGTTAACTACAGCTCTCGTGTTGACCCTACCAGAAGGTACATAGGGTTTTGTTGTCTATTGTGATGCATCCAGAGTTGGGCTTGGTTGTGTATTGATGCAGAATGGTAAGGTTATAGCCTATGCCTCCAGACAGCTGAAGATTCATGAGAGGAACTAACCAACTCATGATCTCGATTTGGCAGCAGTAGTCTTTGCTCTCAAAATATGGCGTCACTATCTCTATGGTGTTCACAGACCACAAGAGTCTCCAATACTTTTCAGTAAAAAAGAGCTCAATCTCAGACAAAGGAGGTGGTTAGAGTTGCTCAAGGATTATGACATGAGTATCCTCTATCACCCAGGGAAGGCTAATATGGTTGCTGATGCTTTGAACAGGCTGTCCATGGGGAGTATTGCTCATGTGGAAGAAGGCAAGAACGAACTAGCTAAGGAAGTTCACAGGCTTGCACAGTTGGGTGTTCGATTGATGGATTCCAGTGAAGGTGGAGTTGTTGTGATGAATGAAGCTGAGTCTTTATTAGTGGTAGAGGTAAAAGAGAAGCAAGACAAAGACCCTATTTTGCTTGAGTTGAAAGCAAATGTGCATAAGTAGAAGGTGATAGGTTTTGCACAAGGGGGAGATGGTGTGTTAAGATACTAAGGAAGGTTGTGTGTTCCAGATGTGGATGGTCTTTAAGAGAGGATTATGGAGGAAGCTCACAATACCAAGTATTCGATTCACCCGGGCTCCACAAAGATGTATCATGACTTGAGAGAAGTCTATTGGTGGAGTAGCATGAAGAGGTGTATTGCTGAGTTTGTTGCTAAGTGCCCAAATTGCCAGCAAGTCAAAGCTGAACATCAAAGGCCGTGTGGTGTGGCTCAGAATATACCCCTTCCGGAATGGAAGTGGGAGATGATTAATATGGATTTCATTACAGGTTTACCGCGATCTCGCAGGCAGCATGATTCCATTTGGGTGATTGTGGATCGGATGACCAAATCAGCCCACTTCTTACCAGTAAAGACTACCAATACAACAGAGGAGTATGCAAACCTATATATTCGCGAGATAGTTAGACTGCATGGAGTCCCCTTATCCATCATCTCAGACAGGGGTGCTAAGTTTACCGCGCATTTTTGGAAGTTGTTTCAGAAAGGTTTGGGTTCGAAGGTAAACCTTAGTATTGCTTTTCACCCTCAGACGGATGGTCAAGAAGAGCGCACCATTCAAACCTTAGAAGACATGTTGAGAGCTTGTGTTCTTGATTTCAAAGGTAATTGGGATGATCATTTGCCTCTTATCGAGTTCGCATACAATAATAGTTACCACTCCAGCATTCAGATGGCTCCGTATGAGGCTCTATATGGGAGAAGGTGTAGATCCCCCATTGGCTGGTTTGAGGTTGGTGAAGATGAGTTGATAGGACCAGATTTGGTTCATCAAGCCATGGAGAAGTGAAAATAATTCAAGAGAGGTTGAAAACAGTGCAGAGTCGTCAGAAGGCCTACACAGATGTTAGGAGAAGAGTTTTGGAGTTTGAGGTAGATGATTGGGTATATTTGAAGATTTCACCCATGAAGGGTGTGATGAGGTTTGGTAGAAAGGGGAAGCTCAGTCCCCGCTACATTGGTCCTTATAGGATATCCAAGAGAGGTTGCAATGTAGCTTACTAGTTGGAGCTACCATCAGAGTTAGAGGCAGTCCATCCGGTATTTCACATCTCTATACTAAAGAAATGTTTGAGTGATCCTTCATTTGTTGTGCCTACCTAGAATATTGGTATCAAGGCCAGCCTATCTTACGAGGAGATTCCCATTCAGATTCTTGATCGTCAGGTTCGCTAGTTGAGAACCAAAGAAGTTGCATCAGTGAAAGTCTTGTGGAGAAAGTAGTTTGTTGAGGAAGCTACTTGGGAGGCCGAGGAGGACATGAAAGAGAGATATCCACATCTCTTCACCTCAAATACAGACCCCGAGCAAGGTACTAACTCTTAACGAAGTACCACTTTCAGTTTAGCATGTTGAGTTCTTGAGTTTATATTTAGTTGGACTGTGTTTGCTTTGATTTGCATTGTGATGGGTTGTTAGGAGTGTCCCCATCCCTTACAGGCTTAGTGGGAGCTCATTCGAGGACGAATGTTCCCAAGGGGGAGATAATGTAAAACCCCGTAACTTGGAGTTGGGAAAAATGTAGAAAACTGCTGCAGCACTGGTTCTACGGAGGACACCTACGGATCATAGGTGGAATGATGGGTCGTAGGTGGGAAACGTCGATGGCACTGGCAGCCTTCAGGATTTCCAAGTTTCTGAACATTGACCTACAGAGCAACAGGACGGGTCGTCGTTCAGCTGACGGGCCATAGATAGGTCTCGTAGGTCCCCTCTAGACTTAGTCAAATTTTCAGTCCTAAAGCCTGACCTACGATGGCCATGTACGGACCGTAGGTCAAAGGACGGGCCGTACATGGGTGTCGTCGTTTGAAGGCCTAAGTTGAAAGTTTCTGAAGTTAGTTCTACGTTTGAACAGGACGGACCATAGAACGACCTACGAACCGTAGGTCGTGACTGTAGGTCGATTTCGATAGTTTTAATGAAGGGTATTTTGGACTTTTCCCTTCCCTTCTAAGCCCAAAATCCGACCCTTCGAGGTATGTAAGGTTTTTAATGTTGGGTTTGCTCACCCGCACGCCCTACATATGTCAGAAATTCTACAAAAGCAATCTAGGGTTTTGTTCCTTGATTTCTAGCAAAGTTGAGTTAATCCATTGGTTGTATCTAATCCTATTCTTGAGTAAACATATTCATATTGTGAATGTTTTGTGGTATTGTTCATGTTCCTATTTAAGCATGAGCCCTATCCCATTGAGTTAATTCTAAGTTACTGATAAGAAGTCTTTTAAACTATTTAACTGTTTTAAATTGATTTCTTAAAGAAGAGTCTTGAGAAGAGCTTAAAGAAGAGTTTTGAGAAAAGTTTTAAAGAAGGAAGTTTTGAGAAGCATATGGGAAACTAAGTATTTTCCCCAGGATATCAGTATTTTAAGAATAGAAGAAATGATTTCTAAAGTGAGTTAATGAGTACTGAGATACTCTAGAAAACAGTTACCTCTTTAAGAGGATTAGTCGAGTAATTACCTCAACCCAGAAAAGATAATGTTTTTAAACATTTGAGATGAGCAAAGTAAAAGATTTTGGGAGTAGTATTGAGCACCGATGTGAGGGAGAGTTAAACAACTCACAGCCTCCATAAACCATGTAGCCAACATGGGTAAATGATTCATACTTTTTAGATGACTTCCTTCCATATAGTACTTAGTGGATTCACTTAGTGAGTTTGAGAGTCATATGCCTGGCAAGTATAGGACCGTTCTGGCAGCGTGGGTGTTACGATGTATCATCACATAGCTCATAGTGATGGTTGTTGGTTAGAGAAACTCCCTAGAGTAAAAATATACATTATTTTCATATTACTTGAGAAGTTGAGTTTTTAGAGATGAGTTAGCTTGTGAGGTTTTAAAGTGACTTTATTCATTTAATTCTTTACATTCAGTTTTGAGTTCAAGGTAAAGCTAAGGTGTTTTCTATGTACTTATGAGTCTCATGAAAACAGAGTTGAGTAAGTGAAATTGTAAAGTTTTAATGGTTTTGTTCCTTGTCTCTCTACATTCAGTTGAGTTACTCATATCCTTATTGGTCTTCAGTACTTTCATTTCAGTTATTTATCTACTCAGCTCTATTTCATACTCGTGCATTCCATGTACTGATGTCATTCGACCTGCATCTTTGTGGATGCAGATACAGGTGTTTAGGATCATCAACATGCGTTCGTTGAAGATTATTTACACTTCCGCAGTAGTAGTTTTGGTGAGCCTCCTAGCACTCCCGGAGGATTCATCTTTATCTTTTTATTTCAGTTTTGTTGAGTTGTCGTGGGGTCTGTCCCGTATCCGTCTTAGTTATTTAGAGGCTTCGTAGTCAGGTCTAGACTTGATGGGTCCCTCAGACTTATTCTTATTTCCTTGCTTTTGAGTTTTGACTTATGCTTCTAGTAATTTCATTTAAGTAATTTTCATATATTAATTGGCTTTGTAAGCTAAGTTAAGTTTTATGAGTTAACTATGTCATGATGAGAGCCCCATATGCTCAAGTTAAGTCTTCCGCTAAGTAGTAATCCAGACCAAGGGTTCGCTTGGGGATCAGCAATGGTTCTCAAGTGCCGGCCACGTCCAGGGTGTAGACTCGGAGCGTGACATTTTCCTTGCAGTCTGATAATATATGAAAAACTTGAATACACGTGATGAATGATTATCATGTCTAGCTAGACAGAAAATATTATATGAAAATTCCTGAAGGATTTAAAAGGTTTTAAAGCGATTCCATTGAATTGTACCCCAATGGTTGTGAGATTGCTTAATATAAAGATCAATTTTGATCTAATTAAAATGGTTAGAAAGTACCATGTCATAGTGCAATTGGTGCACTTATGTATCCTGCTATTATTTTTCATGGTAAATAATTTTATCAAATATGCATGCAAAATATAATATCACTCTTACCGACTGAGATAATAAAGTGAATCAAATAAAGATATAAATTATTTATTCTGATCAACTGTGTCAAGGTTTATTGACTATGAAATTGCAGGAAATTATGAAGTATGATCACAATAAATTTATTTATTTTCATTTGGAAATACTGTCATATCAAATCATTCTACAAGATAGTCAATTTTATTGAAAGTGTCCGTCAGTGTTCGGTTGTTGTTGCTAACAAATAAAACGAGCAGTTTGTCTATACCGACAAGATCACGAATTGAGTGATTGTCAAAAATATATTTGTTTGAGATCAATAAACATATCCAGGAAATATGTGACCTTTCTTTGAAAAGAGATATTCCAACAACATTATATGAAGACAATGTTGCATGTGCTCAACTAAGAGGAGGACACATCAAAGAAGACTGAACAAAACGTATTTCATCAAAGTTCTTCTTGTTATTCATGATCTTCAAAAGAAGGATGTAGCAGATGTTCAACACTTCATATTCACCAAGGCATTATCAACTTCAACCTTTGAGAAGTCGAGATATAAGATTGGAATGTGTCATCTTTGGGTTATTAAGTGATGTCTTAATCAGGGGGAGTATAATACGCGCTGCACTCTTTTTTTCTTAACCAAGGTTTTTTTTTTTCCACTGGGTTTTCCTGGTAAGGTTTTTAATGAGGCAGCTCTCAATGCGTATTACTAGATATGTGTACTCTTTTTCCTTCACTAGGACTTTTTCCCACAGGGTTTTTTTTAGTAAGGTTTTAACGAGGTACATTATCTATGGATGAAATCTAATGAGTAATAGATACATCATATTATGGATACCCAATACACAGTTTTCTGAATAAGCTTGGAATCAAGAAGACAATTTACAAGCTGCTCCGCAAGCAGGTACCTATAAGCAACTTACAAGCAGCTCTGCAAGCAGGTTCCTATAAGCAGCTTACACATGCAGGTTCATTCAATCAGCTTACAAATAGCTTTCTTCAAGCAACTTATAATGAGGCAGCAAACAATGTGTATTAAGAATAGCTATGAACACTCTCTTTTCTTCTTCTAGAATTTCTTTGTACATGGACATCCAAGGGGGAGTGTTGTAAATAATGAAGTTGGATGTCATGTAGCAAATCCAAACTTCAAGATTTTGGATATGGATTTATGCCACAATTTAAGACTTTTGGGATTTAGGCAAGACTTTGGAGATTTCTTTCATGACTTTGAAAGATACATATACACACCTATCTTCTATATATATTCATCTTATTTGTTGAAATAAGCACACTCATAGATATTGGAATATTGAAGGAAAAACATTACTACTCTTTCTCTATTTTTCTTCGTTAATTAACTTCTAATATCTTTATTTTATAACACAAACTGGATTTAATAAGTAATCCTCCATTTTCAATTTATTTGTTGTACTTTTATTTTTATTCAGTTTAATATAAAATGTTCTTTTTTAGGGGGGGGGGGAGGGGGGAGGGGGAAGCATGTTTAAGAACACAAAGTTAAAAGACATATTTATATATTCTACATATCCTTAAATTAAATGTCTTCTTTATTTTTTTAAAATGTCATATCAAGTTAAAAATAGACAAATCTATATCTATACTTTTATCTATATCTATACTACCTTAAAAGTATGAATTACCTAGCTTATATGTTAAATTATTATAACCCCCCCCCCCCAACATTAAACACTAAATTTAGTATATCTTCTATATTATATATTGTACTATATTATATTATATTATATTATATTACATTAAAGCATACATCTTTTTACATTGAAGGGTTGTGACATTTCCAAAGAGTTATAACTTTTTCGATTAGTTGTAACTTTTTCGAAGAGTTGCAACTTTTTTAAAGGGTTGTGACTTTTCAAAGAGTTGTGACTTTTTCGAAGGGTTGTGGCTCTTCCAAAGAGTTATCACTTTTTCGATGAGCTGTGATTTTTTTAAAGGGTTGTGACTTTTCTAAAGGGCTATGATTTTTTTTAATAAGGTACAATAAACATTTTTTTCATACACTACCCTTTGTTGGCTATAAAAAGAGAGGTTTCCTCACATTTTTAAACTACAATTTTTTAAAGTTTTATATTGTTCTTCTTCTTCTTAAAACACCCAATTTAGTACATCTTCAATATTTTATATTATATTTATTTATTTATCTATATTATATTATATTAAAAAAAGGATTCTTTACATTGAATGCTTACGACTTTTCCAAAAGAGTTGTGACTTTTCCGATGAGTTGTGATCTTTCCGAAGGTTGTGACTTTTCTGAAGGATTGTGACTTTTCTGATAAGGAACAATAAGTACATGCACATAGTGCCCATTGTTAACTTTAAATGGAGGAGTTTTCTCACATTTTTAAACTATCATTTTTTATGTTTTCTATTCTTCTCTTCTTAAAAACTCAAGTGTGATATAAAGACGTTGAGAATCTCAAAGTCCAATGGAATTTTAACACTCCCTAACATGAATGTTAAATTAATATAATACTCCAACTAAAAACATCCAATTTAGTATATCTTCTATATTTTTAAGCAATATTTACTTATATTATATTATATTAAAAGTAAGAATTCCAACAATACTAAGTAATGCACTATAGGGGAGGGAGGAGAAAGTATATTTAAGAGGTGTAACTAAGAGATTTAAAGAGTGACTTTTTTATTTTAACATATTACAATTAATTTTAAACGAGAAAATTTTTTTAAAAAAAAGAAAAATTTACTTGGAGGCCATAGAGAAGTGTTAGACCATCTTATCTATATCTAACTTTATATTATAAATAGTTATAGGTGTTTTTTGGATGTTGATGTGACAACTTTCTATAGTATCCAAAAGAAAGTTTACATTCTCTATTCATAGGAACTTATACTTTATCATTCCCTTTATATTTGTTTATTTAATTTTTTTATTTAATAATATTGACATTAATTTTAAAAATAGTGTAGTACATGGTTTGATATCTATATTATACTACCTTAAAAGCACGAACTCCTTAATTTGAATGTTAAATTTCATTAATACCCCTAACTTAAAAACTAAACCTAACTAAACACACCGCTACAAAGTCCTACGGGAATAGTCATTACTACTAAGTGATATTCTAGATAGGCGCAAGTCTATCTAATTTCAACAGATGCAATGCTTTTCTCTCTTGAAAATAATCGAATCGTAACATCAACTGCAGCACACCCAACGTCTGCAAACAATGAACCTATGTGCAAAAAATGAATAGATATGCCTGCCTTAGTACATCTAACCATCTTCTACAGTGTGTTATTTGTTTCTCTATGCGCAACTTTTTCACGTTCAACAAACATTGGAATAGGCTTTTGTGGAATTGCTCGCCCCAATTAACGGGTTGTAAGTATCCTCATAATTACTTTTTGCTCATGTTTATAGACAATTTGCAACTGTACAGATGTCTTTTCCCATCAAACAACCAACATCTGCAATTAACAAATCAACTTTTATGCCCGGTAAAATCTACTTCTTCACTTTGTTACTGTTCTCCGTAGATCATTAAAAAAAAGTAGAATTTTCACCTACGAAACACACAAATCTTTTTTGGTTAAATTCCGTATAATTACTTTATGCTTATTTTTACACACAAATTAACTATGCACATTCACCTGTTTCAACTCATCTATATTCTTACACTCTGCAATGTAACACTTGGTCTACTAAAAATCTTGCATTGAGACTCTTTTGTACTTACACTGTCACTTACTTTGGCATTCTCCCATGAACATTATCACACTATTCCTTAAAATTTAACACTATATCATAAACTAAAGCCAACAAATATACAGACTATTATTTGTGCAATGGAGTACCGAAAGCGCCCTGCCTATAAATCTTACTTATAACCTTATGTTTACAACAAATTATATCTCACTCCTAACCTAATGTTTGCAGGATGTCTAACTTTTACTGCTTTTAACAGGTTAGTATCAAACACCGCTCTCACAATTGGTAACACTCGACCGCTTTCTACTTTACTATATTTCGTATTTGACCCTTAATTTAAAAAAGACTACCAGCACAAGCAGGGGCGGAATATTTAAGGTATTTTAAAGAATTTTTATGTCTATATATTGATTTTGAATCTCCTAAATGTAAGATTAGAGATTTTCCGAATCACCTTAATTGAAATTCTGGATCCGTCACTGAGCACAAGGTCCTCGTGCTTGTAGAAAAAATATAGTCAACTTTCTGATTCCTATAACATTTATTGTTACACATAAATGCTTACGATTAACATTGTTACTCTCTGCTCCCTCCTAATTTCCTCTAATCATCCAGAATCAATCTTTATGGCGGCTGAAATGGAAATAGCAAAATAGACTATACCACAACGAGATACAAAAGTACTCCATTGATTGGGTGACTAGATGTAATAATATTGATACTTTTACATAGCTTATATATATTATCGTTCATGTTTAGTATACTTATGCCGTCACCGGTATCTCAATACTAAGGGACAAATATTCAAGGAACACTATTTAGTAAGCATATCAAAACATGGATATTCCTGAAGCCAAATAAGAGTTACTACATTACTAATGATCATTTAGATCGGATAAACCCCAACTATTCTTCTGTGCACAAAGAAGTGGAACTTCCCTTAGATACATCACCGATCATGAAGGAGACTAACCACGCCGTTTCACCACACATATTCTTTAACGGATTTGTATCATTTGAACATGCCGAAAAATTATCAAATGGTACTATATATATTTGGTAACTACTCACAAGAATTCTCGATTATTTCCAAGCCAAAAAAAACAAGTATTAGGTGGGATACGATTGATAACAATGTTTGAAAGTAATGGAATTGGTAAAAATATATACATTACATGAACCTAATGAAACTTTCATTGGTTGTATTCTTAGGTTCAAGTGAAGAAGGGATGATATGACCAACACCAGACGACTATCCACTACAAAAAAATTCATTCTTTGTGGCGGTTTAATTGTGGAGGTCAAGTTAACCTATGAAAAGCTTGAATCTTCGTGACCTATTCTGGAGAAACCTTGCAGTTCTGTAGGAAGCGTGACAAGCTTTGAAGCACAAATTATAGGGTTACCATACACAAAAGAAGATATAGTTGTGTATATGAGTCGAGGTCGTATCAATACCCAATTGAGCATGTTTGGCTTTATTATTGAGAATATATTGACTTGCTATCGTATTGAGGTTAAGTTCTCAATGGCACTAATAAGAAATTTTGAAAAAGACGTTTGGACATTATTTCACGGTTATATGAATCTAAAGAATAATTATACACGTGCGGTGAATCTAGTATTATATATATACATCACTATTACTTTTATATTAGTAATATTGTTACATATTTCTAATAGCACTATCTATTACTTTCTCTATGAAATTGAGAATGATTTAGTAGTCATTCTAATGAAGGCATATATTAATCCAAGTTCTGTGCAATATTTTTTTTAAAAAAAATAAATTCTTTCATTCTACAACAAGCACAAATTGATGTGAAACATTTGTAACCACAAGCACAAATATGCAATGTAGAATATAAAATTTGATCACCGACAGCGAAGGCTAGGATCAAATTTCATGTATTGTCTACAAATGGGAAAAAGACAAAGCAAGAAGGTGTTTTTTGGCTCAATAAAAAGTAAGATTCTTTAGCATTATTATATATATATAGTTTGTCTTTTGTAGAGGGGGTAGGTTTTGGTTCAAATGGAGAAATACTTTTGATATGATCTAATTATGTAACATTTATATTGATAAAATAATTGTAGAAGACTGATGATTTATTTCTTCTATATTAGGTATATATGATTGAATGTGGGCTAAAAGGTTGGAGAAATGTATATATATGCATAGTTTTCACTTAATATATTAATTAATTTTTCAGAGAGTTCAACACATGGTATAGACATGATGCATGTGCAAATGTGCCAAAATATATAATTAAGGTGCACATGCAAAATCAAATGTTATCATTCATTATTCCCATCTTGGCTATCACACGTTGTATATTGTTATTACTCCCACTATTAAACTATCAATAGCTTAGCAAAGTAGATGAATATATAAAAAAAATGGAAGTACTGCTAAATCATACATTGAAATATCATAATCTTTTGGAATAGAACATTATCTAATAGGAGTATATAAATTTCAGCCTTTGCAGCAAGCAGAGACAACTTCAAGGTAAGGCCACTAAAGCCTTGAATTTTCCTTAGACCCAAAAATACTATACTCTACATTAATAAGAGATTTTAATTATCATTTTAAAAATTTGGTTCTTGTTTTGTACAAATAAGTGAGTATGTAACTATAATTTTTTCTCTCTCATTGCTATATTTATCTCCCTCTCTAATCTTAAGCTTCTTTCTACGCATACATTCATTTTGTTTTCATGATTCTACTTTCCAATTTTAATTTAAGAGGTCTTCTAATATAGTTTGTCATGTGTTTCTTATATATATACTAGATGAATAAGAGATTAGTAGTATATTGATTTTTCGAATAGAAGTAATACTTTAATTTTTTGTGACGACCTCATAACTTGTATAATGTAAACTTGATAAATACAAACACATAGAGCTACGTTATATAGATCCAAAAAGTAATATCAAAAAGGAACTTCACGATCTATGCATTCTAACATGTCGTTTTCACGCTTCGTGCATTCAACATGTCGAGCTCTACTCGTACTCCAAATTACATCCGTGAATATATTCATATTACATGAATTATCAGCACACTTGTGTTGTGGATGCCATCTCTGGAGGAGTTGCATTTTCAAATGATTTACAACAACCTGAGGATGAGACACATTTTAGGCCAAAGGAGAATATACTCAAAAAAACTTGGTAACAAAAATAAAGCTTTGTAAGATGTTCAACTTTACTCATTGTGCAGTTTCTATGGGTTGGAAAAAGAATGCACAAAAGATTACATAAGTGAACTGAAGGGGAATTTTAAGGGGAGATGGTTATGTGACTTGTACTCTGAAGCTGTTAGAGATAAGAGTTAACAGAGAGGGAAAAAAAAGGAATTTTTTGGGATGAAAGAAGCTGTAAAAGCTAGCACTTGTTTTAGATAGATTGTAGATTCAAGGAAACAACAGTCCAAAGCAGAATGCCCATGGTCAAACTACCAAAAAGGCAAATTTAGAAGTTAAATGGAAAACAGAATTCTTTCAAGAAATTTATCGACAGTCAATGTATAAATAATATTATCTAAATCTAAAAAATTCATAATATCAGTTCTGAGTAACAATACCCAATTATATAACCACCACCAATAAAGCAATAGATATTGCCTAATATGAGAAGGGGAAAACCATTAGTATTTGCGAGTATAACTAATCTTTAGTTGTGTATTCATCGTTTCAATTTGTTATTTTTCTTTGTAATGTTACATAGGATATTACTTTGGTAAACCAAATATAAATAATATACCTATTTGCGATCCCTGAGGACCTTCAAATTACTCGTACCTCCATTTTTGGTGGCATTAAATTGTAGGCTTTTTCACATATCCACTATTTACCTCCTAACTTGAGGTAATTTAAGAGTGCAAAGGTGATTTCAAACAACTTAGGCTTAAAAATTCAAGGTTGCTTACAACTCGCACAAATTATCACTTGGGCCAGATAGTTGTAAGAGGAAGTGATCGAAGTAGGAAAGCAAAAGATAATAATCATGAGAATAAGATTCTTTCAGAAGAATAAGCAATTGTTACCTTGCCCAAACTTGAAGTTTCTCCCTATGATGAGCATCTCTTACCAGCAAAATTGAGGTTGTTGCGAGTGCCACAGGCAAGAGTGTAATTCGTTTCTGCAAAATCAAAATTAAATGGAGGAAAAATCAGTTTTCATTTTTCAGGAAATTAAGAGTTAAAGAAAGAAGGAATGAAAGAAAATATACACACATGACCTATAAGTAAATTGAAGGAAGTGATCCAAGTTCATTGACCATATGAGCAATCAGCTTTTAAAATTAAAGCTAAATGTTCTCTTAGTCCTATCAAATTGATCAATCGAAGAAGAAAATAGCAGGGAAAAGGAAGTTTTGTGGAAGCTTTTCTTCATTCATTCAAAACAGTATACATGTACAAGGGTCAGTTTATATAGATGCCAGCTAAGAGTCTAACTAACTGAGAATCTCATAACTAACTAATTGAATGTAACCGACTAATCAACTAACTACTTAATTAACATATATGAAAATATCTTCAAGGTGCTGTTGTACATTTCGTCAATTCCTCAACAACATACCTTCACACACCACACCCTCCATCATCATATCATACACAAATTCTAGTAAAAACAAATCAGTCAATTTTATAAGAGATCTAGGAATAATAAAGGGTTTTAACTTTTAATGCTTGAGTGACAAAATAAGGTATAAATAATTATCTTGCAAGTTTGTTTGATAACCACAATCAAGGCAGTTTAATGCGGTAAACCAAAAAAAAATACTTATTGATTGCTGATTTATTCCTAAGAAATTAATCTCTTTCTACTACCAAAAAAAGGAAAAAAACAAAGCAAAAAAGTTCGAAAATTATCAGAATATTCAATGTAATTTTTACCTTGAACTCAATGTTATCCCCATTTGTGTGTCACTTTTCGATTTTTTTAAGAATCAGAAACAGCAAAAATCATAAATAAAAGAAAAAAGTGACGAAAATTTACTCACCAGAATTAATTGGAAAACAGAGAGAAGGAAAAAATGGAGAAAATTACTCACCAGAATTGGAAAACAGAGATGAATTGCAACCAAAGTGAGACCTTGAAAGTAACCTAATGGATGCCAAAAAGAAACAAAGTTGAGCGCAACTTCTCTCTTCAATTTTAGGTTAATGACACGTTTCAATTTGGTCAAGTAGAAAGTCTATAATACCCTTAAACAAACATGAATTGTCTTTAAGCAAGCATGTTGATACCAAGGAGCTTCCCACTCTTCTACTATATATAAGAATATATATATAATGACAGAGTATTCAGAAATTGCACAAGTATATATATTTGATAAATGAGTGTATAAAAAAATTTAAGATTAAACTATGTAATATTAATAAGTAATATTTTTATGAATAAATGTACAAAAAATTTAAAATCAAACTACATAATATTTAACTTTAATTTTCATGATTAATTTAATATGAAGTGAACGGACATAGAAAAAATAAGAGAAAGAGAGGAGAAAATTCAACTTAAAATAAAATCACTTATACACTTTACGATTCAAGCTTCCACCAAGTTCTGGTGAAGAAAACAATAACAACGAGAAATGAAGAGTAGAATCAAACGAGTTTTTTTTATAAAGAAGATTATATATGTAGCCTTTTTTCGCTTTATAGAATTTTTTAAGGGTTGCTTATTAATTTTAAATTAAATCATTATTTTTAAAATTTATTTAAATTTTAATTAAAGAAAATCAAAGTCAAATCGAATAAAAATTCAATTGGCTGCTAAAGTTTTTTTTTCCCTTAGATTCTAAAATTGTAGGTCTCTAATTAAGAAATATTTTAATAAGTAATATTAATTTTTTTTTCCTTAGATTCTAAAATTTTAGGTCTCTAATTAAGAAATGTTTTAATAAGTAATATTAATTTTGAATTGTTTAAAAAAATAACAAAAGCTCTTTTTAAAATGTGAAAAAAGACTTAAAGCTAAAGAACCTACTCTTCTTAAAAAGTGAAAAAAAAGAAGAAGAACAAGAAGCTTAAAGTTGTTGTTAGCAAGATTCAAACACACAAGTGCTTCGAGTGCTTAGCACTTTCATGGCACCCAAAACCACTAAGCTACAACACCTTGTTGTGTCAAGAATGTCCAAAATATGTTATTAAACTACTTTGTGTATCATTTTACTTGTATATACGGTATTATTTTCCGACGAATTTGGACACCCTCACGACAATATAGCTCCGCTCATATATATATATACTAGTTCTCGTACACATGCGTTGCACGTGTGATCCATCTCAATTAGTATAAACCGTTTAAACCTATATAGATAATGTTAACAAATATGTGTAATGAATAATTAAAATCGAAAGGAAAAAAGTTCAAGCTCAAATTGATGAATAATTTGTGTATATCTAATGATATGAAATGTCATGAATAACCTTGAAGCTAAGGCTGATAAATATTTGCAGCCTCATTTTCCGTCACTACTTAAAATATCGATACAATTACATGGTATGAAGTTATTTAAGTTAGAATACAGTGCCGAAAATTCCATTCTTGCACTACTGATGAATAAACATTCTTTTGACAAGTTTCACTCACAGAAGAATTATCTAGCATTACACAAGAAAGAAATTTCTTACGGATGGATATATGGTTTCTAGGTTTATTTTAACAGACAATATATAAGCATTCCACTTGGATCTAGAAGACAAAATGAATGATAAATTTTTTTTTGTAAACTATTTAAGAAAACACACCAATTTCACTTATGTACCCTCAAATAGGAATATGTTTTGTGAAAGCGTTACTATCCAAATTCTTGACAATCATCCTCCGGAGAAGGCTGACGATGCTGATTTTGTTGCTGTTGTAATGGTGGTGCATTCTTAAATAACTCATCCACTGAAAAATTTGGTTCAAAACTGATGAGGAATATTCATAACACAGCATGCCCCATCTCGTGGTATTGTATGTATATTGTATGGATAATAATTATCTTGTAACTGATGTATAAACTTGAAGAGGCAAAATAATATTTAACAGTAAGGATTTTAATATGCCAATAGCCTTGTTTGATGATTTCAGTTATTAAAAGTATTAAAGTGCAGCTTTTAATCTTTCATTTCTACCATTATGTAATTAAAATATTAATATTTAATTATATATTTAATCAAATTTTAATTTAGTGGAAGCATGATGATAATCCAACTTTGGATTTAGGATCTTCCCACTTTTAGTATAATATGATATATATATATATATCATCCAGTAATTTAAGATGTTATATCATGGTACTATCATGTACTCAAAATTATCAGTAAATACAATTAAAAAAAGTTATCCACAATTACCTTTGAAGTCATCTCATAAAATAGATGTATTTATATATTCGGTACATGAAGTTTAAACTCTATTTTTGGGCGTCGACTAGTACTCTTGTAATTTGTCACTAAAAATCAAGAAAATCACCAACCATATATAAATAAGACCTCACATTACTAAATATATACATACTCTGATTAATTTACTAAACATAAAAGTAAGTTACAAAACAGAACAGATTTGGAATTCAGCATATATAAGATTTTAGGCTTAATTTAAGAAAGAAAAATTCTGATTTATGAGCCTTATGATTTTCGAAACTTGATTTCAGTGCGCGTCCCTTAATCATAAAAATTTCTTTCTATACCATTGTTTTAAGGTGCGATTTTCATCCAACCCAAGAATTTTTCATTTATATGGGTATATCTCCCGCTTTCAATTTTGTAAGAGTTCACTTTTGACAATGTTCTAGTTTATTACTTTCTCAATTTCAAATTAATTGAATTGTTGAGACATTTTTCATTTTTCAAATTAACTTAATTGTTCAATCTTCAAGACTACTTTTAGAATATTCTTCCAATTTTACCCTTCATTAGTTAGCATTGGAATTAGTTATTATAATTAATGTTTAGTTATTTTAATCATAAATTTGACAATAATTAATTAGGGTAAAAATGGAAAGTTATGCCTAATTTATATCTTAATCTTCTTTTCTTAAAGGATGTGAAATACCTCAACAATTCAATTAATTTGAAATGGAGGGAGTAGTATTTTGGGTTTCTTTGTCTTACGTACAAACAACTAAAAAACTTTCTTTCAGTTTCACCTAAGATTTCATTCTATTTCTAATTTTATGTTTTTTCAATAACTTGAAAATAGAAGAATCCAGTAAAAAAACTTGATTGTCAACCATTAAAGGAGATTGAAGCTCAAGTTTGAAAAATTAATTTACTATAAATAAATTTTGTTTCGAGTGTGTGAAATCTCAATAGAATTAGAACGTCGATGAGAGAACTCAAATCTAAAATTTGAGGCTATTTGGATAAGATTTGAGTTAGTTTCTAACTAATTTTTTATTTTGGGTGTAATTACGCATCCAATCACTATATTTTATTTATAATTTAGCTAAGTTTTAAGTATAACATCACATATATCATCTATAGCAAGGTTCAAAAACTGGATCTGAGAGAATATCATACTTTGGCTCAACACATGATTTAGGTGAACAAGAATAAGGGTGCATCTTTTCGAATCAAATAAGATTAAATGCCCTAATGAGCTCTTCTCAAGCTCTTGTGCAGCCTCTTAATATTTTGTTGGCTCTATATGAGGAAATCATATTTATAGGAATATGAACCTTACTATTTCTATCACCTCAAAGATGAAGCATAGTCATATGAATTGGAGCAATGGACGAATCTTCAAATAATTAAGGTGACAACTCTAATGCACAATCTAGAGTATGAAACAAGGGAAAATTTTTCTTAAATATCCACAGTCCCTCATTTATAGAAATGAAGTCCTCACAACCATAAATAAGATCCTACTGATATGACTTCATAGACTCCGTATGACACTTGAATTTTGTGCTCTAATACCAAGTTTATCACGTCCGGTCCTATACCCTAGGCATGACCATCACTCAAAATCATTGTTGGTCCCAAGAGAACCCATGATCTGGCCTGCTTTTAGTTAAATGCTATGACACTATGCGGAAGCTTTTAAAAATGATCATGCACAGTGGCGTACGCAGGATTTTTCGTAAGCAGCGTCACCTTTTAAAATGAGAAAATAAATAAACAATGTAACACCATATTTTTTAAAAAAAGAACTAAATATAAATAACACATAATTCATGTATAGTACCATACCTTTTTAAAAAATTTAATAACTTTTTCTCGATGAATTTTTTTTTAACAAATTCAAAATTAAAACCATAGATTTTTCATAAAAATCACCAAATGATTGGTGAGAAAGAAGGTAAATGAAAAAATGAAAAAAAAAACATAAAAATAAAGCTAGGAAGGTTTGAACACACCACCGACTTGCGAATTTCCAGCCCTAAACCAATTGAACTACACACAACTTTGATTGAAGAAGTGTCACCTTTACAATATATATATCTCTATTCTGTTTTTTTCTTTATTTAGTAAAAATTCCCGATGAACTAGTGTCACGTGACACCCCATGACCTCTGCTAAATCCGCCCCTGATCATGCAATAAATTTAGAAAAAAACTCAACAAATTTATTTAAAAATCTGAAATCCATATAATATGTATATGTTTATAATATAATGGTGAAAATTATAACTTAACTGACTTATCTATAAGGCCTCTAACATACTGAACATAGGTTACTGAGAAAAGACCTTAGACTACCTGAATACTTTGCTAACAATATATACCAAATACTAATAATCTAGATAAGCTAAAACCCTTTTAAAATAAGGAGGTCTTACCACCATCGGTTAAAAGAAATCCTAATGGTGCATCTATTATCGATTCTGAATACCTGAATCTACATCATAAAATGATGCATCATTGAATGACATCAGTATATGAAATGTACGATATATTAAATAGCTTACTGAAATAACTCTTAAGTTAGACTGATATAAAGCCAACTGCATAGAAAAACAAGATTTTTCAAATGAAAAATTGAGACATGCTCTATAATGAATTGGCTAAAAGATGATATTTGAATATCTGAGATTGAGAAGAGAAAAACATAAAACAATATGTAAGTTGTTTAAAACACCTCCATTATATGATAAAATAAAATTGTTTCTATGACTTGAGATTAAAATATGTCTAAAATTATAAATCTGAGTAATCATTTCATTCATAACTGCATATATAATCATATAAACTTAAACAGAAAAAACATATATATAAAATCTCTAAGTGGCGAGTTTCTTATAATAGACATACACCATGTGAATTCATATTGTCCAACTTACAATTCCAGTTGGGGAGGGTGTATATAACATGTCTGTCTAATATGGATCCACTACTGACCCTCTTGGACCTATGGTTGCACAAAGTTATGGGCCAGGTTTTCTGAACCCATGTCCTCTCGGTGCTAAATAATTCTTCTAAAATAATTTGTATATATTGATATGCTCATAAATAGATAAACGGTCTATCTGGCTTTAACAAATATAAGACTTCGCTCAAAATAGTTCTTTAGAACTGAACTGGACTTTCTGAAAATCTTACTATGCTTTCTTTCTACGAATATGCACTTGACAAAAAAATATACTTTCTTAAAACTGTTTCTAAAATAATGTACTTAATACTAAATATACTTTCTTGAAATACTTCTTTAAAACTTGTAATATACTTTACTCATAAAAATAATGCATATAATTAATACTATGACAAGTTTTTTATTTAACTTTATCTAAGAAGGGTACATGTGGTAGAATGAGCATGAATCATAAATCAAAGATCGTTAATGATATTAAGAATAATTTTAATAAAAGGATCAAAAATCAATAATCTAAAATAGAGAGAATTCGAAATCATAGACTTTAAGGTAAAGTTCTAGTTTTGATCTTACTAGTTGGAGATGTAGATGTAGGGAATGAGGAAGAACTAAGCTCTCCATAAGTCTTGACGAAGAATCCTAACTTGAGGAAGAACGATTAATAAATCTTTTTTTGAAATTCTTGGATTTATTTCTTAAAAATTCCTATGGTTATTGTGTTGGATTTTATTAATAATCTAAAAAAAATGATTGAAATACTTGGAATGTCATAGAAGTTCATATGAGAGGCGTACTTTAGAGATAAAGGAGGATAGAAAACCACTTCTAGGTTATAAAAGAATGGATAAAAGTGAAAAAATCATATTATTCAGGTATCACTTTGGGCGGTGTTGGATTCTTTGGATTTGGACTAAGGTTTCAAGCTGGATTGAGTCCTTTGTGACTATGAGGGTGGGTTTTGTTCTACGGTATTTATATTGTGATGACGAACGTTTGTGTCATACCCCAGCTTTCCAAGGAATGAAAATGCAGAATTTACCTGTACGCAGTGACCTACGGAGGCCACTTACGGGCCGTAGGTGAGGAGCCGTCAATGGCTCTGTCAATTTCAGTAATTCTCAGTCTCTGAAGTATGATCTACGGAGTAGCAGGACGGATCGTGAGTCAGTTGACGGTCCGTAGGAAGTAACCGTAGATGTCTCCCAGACTTGGTTAAATTCTTGAACCTCAGGCTGTGATCTACGGTTGAGGTGTACGGTCCGTATATTGACCTACCAACCGTAGATGGAAGCTGTCGTTGCAGGGTCCAAGATACCAACTCTCTGAATCTTTTGACGGTTCAACAGGACGGTCCGTCAATGGATGTACGGACCATAGGTCCTGACCGTAGATGGGCTCCCACAGTTTTTAATTAAGGGCTTTCTGGTCTTTTCCCTGGTTAATTTCCTAATTAACTAAGTTGGTTTTACCCTTAATGAAGGTCCTATATATCTTTCCATACCTAAATCACTTCATTCTAACTCATCCCCTAAATTTACCTCTCAAATATTTCTCTCTCTAAAAGAAATCCTCCCTAGCTCAAGGAAGAAGAAGAAGCTAAGTCCTCCATTGACGGTCACCTAATCTCCTCCAATTTCTAGTGGGCTTTGCTAAGGTATGATGGTATTGACCAATGGAGTTGCTTCCTCCATTGGGCTCTCCCTTTTCTTCATGAATTTCAAGGTTCAATTCCCTTCAAGTAAGCTAGGGTTTGATCAATTGTTATGGGTTCTTCTAGTATGAGTTCAATTATTGATTTAATGCTTTGTAGTGCACGATCTAGCGTGGGTAAAGTAATTGAGTGCACGATCTAACGTGAATTACATGTCTAATTGTAATTATTGCATGAACCTCCATGATCCCAAGTAAATTCTCCCCAATTTGATAATCTATGCCTTGATTGTTGGGTTGAGATAAGAATTGATGATATTGAGGGATCACCTATGAAATTGAGCATGAATTGGGGTTAAGTGCATAAATTTAGCATGTTCAAGGAAAAAGCATGATTTTCCTCTTTTATGTGGGTTACTTCAAGTATGACTAAATTGCCTTGATTATGACTTTTAAGAGCTAGCTTGCATTGAAATGCATGGTTTAAAATAAAGGCAATATGAACCCATTAGCTATGAAGAAAAAAGCATGATAGAATCATGAAGAAAGAGGTTTATAGAATCAAGCATGTTTTATATGAAATCTATGATATGTTGATATTGAGTCTTGAAAGGGGTTTCTCATATAATGCTCAACCTAAGCTTGTGAAAGATTTTCTCACATGTAAATGATTCATAACTTGTTTAAAGGTTTGCTTAACTAAAATTGAATCAAGAGCTTAAAGAAGCTATTCTAGGGGTGTAAGCTTGGACAAGTCCATGAAAGAAGAAAACACTCAATCAAGTAAGCTTGGACTAGTCCATGGTATGTGAAGTCATGTTTAGCTTGGATTGGCAACCCCAGTTGTGCCTTTCCATGGATATCAGTGGTTATGATTCTATAGTGGGAATTATGCATAGAACCGAGTGGGTGACAAGTCCCCATATGTCCTATGCCTATGTGTCCCCATAGGTGGTCTTTAACAAACCCATTATATCAACTTAGCTAGTGGATCCACGTAGGCTATGGTTCAGGATTCTACCTTGGCAAGTAAAATGGCCCTTTTTCGGTGTAGGGCAGACACCGAATTCCATGTTGAGTTATTCCATGGTCTACAGATCAGTTTAAGGATTTTCCCATACTTCAGCTTGCACAATGGTGCATGGGTTACTAAAAGTAAAGTAAATAAAAGAAGAGTAATAGAAAGATGATTTAGCTCGCTTTGGCCTTGGTTTATGCTTTTTGCTAATTTCTTATATGCCTTATCATGTTTAGCTTGGCCAATTGCATGTCATGTTTATATCTCAGTTTCTAGCATGTTTTATGAGTTTATATGCATGACTATCATACTTAGTACTTTATTGTGCTAACGCATACTCTTGCCTACATCAACTTCTTTTGTGTAGGATGTGGCAGTTCTCCTACTCGTGGCTAGAGCATTGACTTAGAGTTGAGAAGAAGACTTGGTGAGTCCTCATCCATCCAAGGACATAGCCTTGTTGGATTTTACTTTGATGTCTTTCCTTATGTTGGATATTGTAGTGGGATGCGTCCCTATCACTTTTATTCGTATTCTATGATATTAGAAGGCTTTGAGACATGAATTGTAGACTTCCGCTATTTTGAGTAAAGCTTTGATATAAAATGCTCTTTTGAACTCTTACTTCTTTATTATCTTGTATGTTATGTATGCTAAGGGCTTGTATGAGGCCTCTCGGGGTCTTGTACGCCGTGTTACATCTAGGGGCTACCCTGGGTCGTGACAAACTTGGTATTCAGAGCGCAAGGTTTTAGAAAGATTCTAGGATGTCTCATAAGCCGCATCGAGTAGAGTCTTGTTCATGGGTGTGAAGCACCCCACACTTATGAATGAGAGGCTACAAGATGTATAGGAAACTTTACTTCTGTTGTTATTCTTTAGTCGTGCCGTAGAGTTTAACTCTATATCTCTCTCCTAATCACCTATCCTACGCGTTTCAGGATATGGCATCTCGAAGGGCCTACACTACTAGGAATGCAAGAGAGAATGAAGGGCAAGGAGCTCCTCCTCAAGCTCCACAAGCTCCTGCCGATCCTTTGGCTGAGCAAGTGACCCCTGCAAAATTTAGGGCTGCTTTCCAAGCTTTGGCCCAAGCCGTGACGGCCCAAGCCAATAGAGAACTGGTGATTCCCGTGAACCCAAAGGTTGGTACGGCGGCATCGAGGGTGAGAGACTTTACAAGGATGAATCCTCCAGAATTTCATGGCTCTTAGGTGGAAGAGGATCCTCAAGAGTTTATTGATGAAGTTTACAAAGTGTTGATGATAATGGGTGTGACACCGGAAGAGAAGGCGGAGTTGGCCGCTTATCAACTTAAAGGTGTTGCCCTAACTTGGTACAATCAATGGAAGAGTGAAAGGGTTATTGATGAAGGTCCCATAGGATGGGAGAGGTTTAAGAGTGTTTTTCTCGATCGATTCTTCCCTCTTGAGAAGAGAGAAGCCAAGGTGCTTGAGTTTATTAATCTTCGTCAAGGGAGTATGCGTGTGAAAGAATATGCATTGAAGTTCACACAATTGGCTAGATATGCACCGTCCATAGTTGCCGACCTAAGGGCAAGAATGAGCGAATTTGTGTCGGGAGTGTTCGATATGTTGGTGAAAGAGTGCCGCACCGCCATGCTTGTGCATGACATGGATATTTCTCGCCTCATGGTTTATGCCGAACAAATTGAAGAAGAAAATCTTAAAGGGAGATCTAGAGAGACTAGGCGGGCTAGAACCGGAGATGGCAACTTTTCTCATGCAAAATCCGATGGACGTGATCATCCAAGATTTCACCAAAGGTTCTCTAATCAAGGTTCTTCCAAGGCTCCTCCGAGATCCAACAATAATAGGGTGACGAACCCTAAGCCTTAAGGAGGGAACGGTGGTGGATCTTCTTTGCCTATTTGTACTAGATGTGGGAGGAGGCATGAAGGCAAATTCCTAGCTGGTTCGGATGGTTGCTATACTTGTGGTAAGGCTGGACACAAGATGAGAGATTGCCCATCTCTCTTGGCTAAAGGAAGAGAGGGTAAACAAGCTGCCCCAAGTAGTTCGGGTTCAGGTGCTCCTAAGCAAAGCATATTTTATGCACTTCAGACTCATCATGAGCAAGAGAGCTCACCCGATGTGGTCACCGGTACATTGAAAGTTTTCCATTTTGATGTCTATGCCTTGTTAGATCCGGTGCTACATTTTCCTTTTTGACGCCCTATGTGGCCATGCGATTTGATATTGTACAGGATATGTTGCTAGATCCTATCCTTGTTTCTACTCCGATAGGAGAGTCTATTTTAGCTAAGAGGGTTTATAGAGGTTGCTCCATTTCCTTATCCCATAAAGTTACTCTTGTCGATCTCATAGATCTAGATATGCTAGATTTCGATGTCATTCTTGGGATGAATTGGTTGCATGCTTGTTATGCCTCTATTGATTGTAGGACCAGATTGGTCAAGTTTCAGTTCCTTAATTGAATCCTCGTAAAGTCCCTCACTCTTGATGCCGATGTACCCACATTTGGGTTCACGGGAGCCACCACCTCTCTATTGGCTTGAGCCGTCACGACTTGAGCCAACACTTGGAAAACAGCCCTAAACTCCGCATTAGTCACCTGTTCAGCCAAAGGGTCGGCCAGAACTTGAGGAGCTTGAGGAGGAGCTTCTTGTTCTACATTCTCTCCCATGTTTCTTCTAGCGTAAGCTCTTCGGGTCGCCATATCCTGAAACGCGTAGGATAGGGATTAGGAGAGAGATATATAGAGTTAAACTCTATGGTACGACTTAAGAGTAATGAAAGAAGTGGAATTTCTTAAACGTCTTATAGCTTCTCATTCATAAATATGGCGCGCTTCACACTCATGAACAAGACTCTACTTGACGTGGCTTATGAGACATCCTAGGATCTTTCTAAAACCTTGTGCTCTGAATACCAAGTTTGTCACGACCCAGGGTAGCCCCTAGATGTAACACGACGTACAAGACCCCGAGAGGCCTCATACAAGCCCTTAGCATACATAACATACAAGATAATAGAGAAATAAGAATTCAAAAGAGCATATTATATCAAAACTTTACTCAAAAACAACGGAAGTCTACAATTCATGTCTCAAAGCCTTCTAACATCATAGAATACGAATAAAAGTGATAGGGATGCAGCCTAATACAATATCCAACATAAGGAAAGACATGAAAATAAGAACAACTAGGCTATGTCCTCGGATGGATGAGGACTCACAGAGTCTTCTATCAACTCTAAGTCAATGCTCTAGCCATGAGTGGAAGGTGAATCGACACGTCCTACACCAAAGAAGTTAATGTAGGCAAGAGTATGCGTTAGCACAATTAAGTACTAAGTATGATAGCAATGCACATAAACACATAAATCATGCTAGAGATAGAGACATAATCATGACATGCAATGGCCAAGCTAAAAACATGAGAAACATGAAACATAAAGCATATATCAAGACCAAAGCAAGCTAAATCATCTTTCCTTCTTTTCTTTACTTCATCATGAGAACACTTGTTCATTAACTGGTGGGGAAAAGCTTTAACCGATATGTAAGACCATGTGAGCTATCAACACGGAATCCGGTGTCTACCCCACATCGAAAAGAGGTGTCCTACTTGCCAAGGTAAGACCATGAACTTCTTAACTTATGTGGATCCACTAGCTAATGTCTACTTAAAGACAACATCCTATGGTGGCAACATAGTTTATAGGATAGAGATTGCTTTAGGAGACTCGGCCTCAACTAACGGGAGAGTTCCATCTAGAAAACCCGGCCTCTACTAACGGGAGGGCTTCCATCTCAATATCCAATCGGTGCTAAGCATAATTCTCACGGATTAGTCATTAACATATTTATATCATCAAACATGAAAAGGTACAACTAGGGTTACCAATTCAAGCTAAAATCATGCTTATAGATATTCATCTTTCATGGACCTTGTCCAAGCTTACATTATTAGAATAGCTCCTTAAGAACATGGGTAATCGCCTCTTTGTTCTTCTTTTATCATAATGAGAGAATTACGTGAGAAAACCTTTCACTATTCGACCATAGCATCATCATATCATAACTTTGGCACTTTACTCTCAAAGCACCCTTAATTCATCATGCTCATATTTCATAGTTCATAGAGTTCATATGGGTTCATGCAAGTTCAACTCATAACATGCAATTCAATGCAAGCTCAAGCTTAGAAAGCCATAATTAAGACAATTTACCCATACTTGAAGGAACTCACATAATAGAGGAAAATCATGCTTTTGACTTGATCATGCTAAATTCATAAGACTATCCTCAATTCATTCATAATTCATGCTTGATTTCATAGAAAATTCATAAACTTCATCAAATCACAACTCAACCCAACAATCAAAGCATAGATTATCAAATTGGGGAGAATTAGCTTGGGATCATGGGGGTTCATGAAATCTTTACATCAAATCATGTAATTCACGCTAATTCGTGCACTAAGTTACTTTATCAGGCTAAATCATGCACTAGGAATCATAAAATCAATAATTGGAATCATAATTGAAGAACCCACAATGATTGATCACAAACCCTAATTCAATTGGGTTAGAGTAAACCTTAGAAAATCATGAAGAAGAGGAAGGGCCCATTGGAGGAAAAGACTCCTAATGGTGAACACTATCATACCTCAAAGCAATCCACAAGAAATTGGCGAAGTTTGAAGGTCTTCAATGGAGGATTCAAGCTCCTTCTTCTTCCTTGAGAGTTGAGAGAGTTCTTTGTAGAGAGAGAAATATTTGAGAGAGGAGAGTTTTGGAATGAATTAGAATGAAAGGAATTAGGCTTAGAAAGTATTTAGGTCTAAGATTAAGGGTATAACCGATTTAGCTTAATAGGTAAATAATTAGGAAAAAGACCAAAAAGCCCTTAATCAAAAACTGTCTGGGCCAATCAACGGACAGGATCTATGGTCCGTACATCAATTGACGAACCGTCCTGCTCTTCCGTCAATTGATTCAGAAAGTTCATTTTGGGCTGGAAATTTGGCTAAGTCTGGAAGGCATCTACGGAACCCATCTACGGCCCGTCAACTGGACTACGAACCATCCTGCTGTTCCGTAGGTCAAGGTTCAGAAACTTGGAAATCCTGAAATTTCACAGTGGCATTGACGGTTCCCACCTACAGCCCGTCAATCCATCTACGGCCCATCGGTGGCCTCCGTAGGTCACTGTCTTCAGGGGAGTTCTGCATTTTAAAATCCCTTGGAAGCTTGGGGTGTTACAATTTAGAATTTCAAGAGGATTGAAGGTGAACCACTCCATGAAATGTGACTGAGATTCCAAAAGAAGGTGTTGGAATTTCCTTCTCGTGAGTAGCCCAACAAGGTGTTGTTGCAATATTTATACCGGAGCATAGATGTGGTGAACAAGGGTATTTCTAATCAAATTATTCATGGGGGAATTATGCAACAACCATATGAAGTGGCCTCGGCGTTGCTAGATTGGATGACCAAAATAAATCGGGCATGGCATACGAGGGAAGACCAAGTCTCTCCTCTTCACTTGGGTTTGACCAAAGATCTGCTAGAGAAGATTAAGAACGCGATGAGAATATGGCAAAATGATGACTCAACTTTACTTGTTGTCAAAGCATGTCATGGGGTGTAACATCTCGGATTTGAAAAAGGCTAAAAAGGATAAACGAAAAAGGTCGAGGAACCCAAAATGGACCATGGACCCTTCAAGAGACCTTAGACAGCTTGTGGAGGGGACCACGGCCCGTATAGAGAATCGTGAAGGACTGCCCAAGGCAGCCAAGGTGAAGTCACTTACCATGAGCCACTAAACGGCCCGTGGTGCATTGTATGGCCCGTATAGTGGTCCGTACAAGGCATCCTTCAGATTTTGAGTTTAGGGTCAACTTCAAATGATCATATCTTTTAGCAAAAAAATAAATTAGGTGGCCCATTACCTATCAAATTAAAGGTCTTTGAGTCCTCTTTCAAATGCCACCAAGTTTGCTTCATTTGAAGTTAGGAGGAAAACGCTATGTCCATTGTAGTGGAGCGCTGTCAGGTAGAGAAATCTTCACAACCCATTGTACGAGCCGTAAAGCATTGTACGACTCGTGGAGCCTGTCTTGAAGTCATTTTGGCAGCTTTAAGTCAGGGTCATATTGATCTTTTTCCCTATGCGTTTGGCACTTAAACCGCATCGTTTGATGCCTAAACTAGGTCGTTTGATGCCTAAACTACGTCTTTTGATGCCTAAACTACGTCGTTTTACTCAGTCTAAGCCTAAAAATCTAGTCAGAAACTACCTAGAACCCTCATTCTCCAAAAATCATCTAACTTAGAAAGAAAAGAAGAGGAATAGGCGATAGTTTCTCCCAAGAACGAGCCAAGGTGTTCTTCAAGTTCATCCCCCAAATTCAAAGGATTTCTCCGTAGTTTTCGTCACCAGGTATGTGGGATTTCACTAGTGGATTTCTTTCACCCATTAGGTCCCTAGAATTCAGTCAGTTTCTCCATAAATTGCTTAGACCTAAGGTTCCCAAATCTTGGGAATCCATTGAAAGTTAGCTACTATAGTTCCATTGCATTGATGACCTGTTTTCTTGGAGAATTAACATAGTCCCATATATAAAACTAAGAACCCTAGCTTGTATTCATCTTTAGTTTTTCATGAATTATACTTGCTAGACAGATCAGTCAGAAAATCATGCTCCAGAATTTGAATGCCATATCTTTCAGTATATTTATATTGCATTCTCAGATAGCATGTCAGTATTTTGAGCTACTCAGTATTTCAGTTGCATTTTAGCTATTACGTATTCAGTTGGGAGTAGACTTAGCACCGAGTTAGACTAGCGTTCATCGTACCCTCAAAGTCCTAGAACTACGTGCCACAGTAGGATCAGAAGTCCCCGCTGTTGGGCATCAGTTTTCAGTGATCACGCCACAGTCATGCCTTATACCCCTGGCAAGGTATATTGTGTCCCCTCGATGGGGCGTATACATCGGACTCCACGTTTAGCTTACGTGGTTTATGTCGGTTAATAGTAACTCCCACAGTCATACTCTCATTGCATTGACTATGTTATCAACATCACTTCAGTATACAGTTCAACATGTTATCTTCATGATTAGTACTTGGTCATTGCATTTAGCCCAGTTTTCAGTTATACTTCAGTACAGTCTATTCCATGTTCAATTATATTGTCCACTTTATATTGTTCAGCTTAGTATCTATATCCTGCATGCTCAGTATATTCAAAGTACTGACGCATACTTTTGCGCTACATCATTTCATGATGTAGGTTCAGGCGCTCAACATCCAGATCGCGCTTAGCTCGACTTCTAGTCCCTATTCTGCAGCATCAATGGTGAGTCTTCATAGATCGAGGATTATGGACATGCTTTATATTTCAGCTTTTACTTTTCAGTTCCAGTCTTGTTAAAGTTAGCTGGGGGCATGTCCCAGCAAATCAAGTCAGTTAGAAGATTTCAGACATAGACATAGAGTCAGTATTTAGTTGTTTTGGGATGTTTCCCATTTGAACTCAGTTATATTCTCAGTGAACTCTTTTAGATTTATTCATCTTTCAATATGCTTCTGCTTACATAGAATCATTTCAGTATGCTTTTGATATGCTAGACTCAGGGTTTGCTTGGGGTCCTTTTTGATCCTAGGTCCCGTGTTATGTCTAAGTGGTAGCCTCGAGGCGTGACAAAGTTGGTATCAGAGCATCAGGTTCAAGAGTCCAAGGGTGTCTGAAAGACGCATTAAGTAGAGTCTCTTTCATGAGTGTGAAGTGTGCCACACCTATGAGAGAGAGGCTACTAAGTGTTCTAAGAAATACTTCCCTTCTTTCTTTTCCAGCTCATGCTGTAGAGTATAAACTCTATTAAATCTCCTTCAAACTCCTACTCTTCGCATTTTAGAAAATGCCTCCTAGAAGAGCTAACGCCAGGAATCAGCTAGCAGCTCTAGTGGACCCATTAAATGAGCAAGTCACGCATGCCTAGTTCAGGGCTGCTTTCCAAGTGCTTGCTCAGGCCATGACCGCCTAGGTCAATCAGCAGGCTGTGGCCCCAGGTCTGCCACAGACTAACACTGCTGTAGCAAGAATCTGGGACTTCACTCGAATGAATCCTACGGAGTTTCATGGGTCTAAGTAAGAAGAGGATCCACAAGAGTTTCTCGATGACATCAAGAAAGTAACAGACAATATAAGTGTCACTCCAATAGAAACTCTCCCAGAACCTTTCTCAGTCTCTACTCTAGTTGGTGACCCAGTTATAGCTAGACGGGTATAAAGAAATTTCCATGTCACAGTTTCCCAGAAAGTCACCTCAACAGACCTTGTAGAGTTAGAAATGATAGATTTTGATATCATTCTAGGCATGGATTGGTTGCATTCTTGTTATGCCTCAGTCGATTGTAGAACCAGGATCGTTCGATTTCAGTTTCCAAACGAGCCAGTCTTAGAGTGGAAGGGTAGTAAATCAGTGCATGCAGGTCGATTTATCTCTTACCTTAAGGCCAGGAAAATGATTTCTAAAGGGTATAACTATCATCTTATTCGGGTTAAAAACTCAAACTCTGAAACCCTAACTCTTGAGTCAGTCCTAGTGGTGAATGAGTTTCCAGAAGTGTTTCCAGAAGATCTTCCAGAAGTTCATCCCGAAAGGGAAATCGACTTCGGAATAGATCTCTTTCCAGATACCCAGCCTATTTCGATTCCTCCTTACAGGATGGCTCCAATTGAGCTAAAGGAACTAAAAGAGCAGTTGAAAGACCTTCTAGATAAGGGCTTCATCAGACCCAACATCTCTCAATGGGGTGCTCCAGTATTGTTTGTGCATAAGAAAGATGGTTCTCTCAGGATGTGCATTGATTATCGTCAGTTGAACAAAGTCACAATCAAGAATAAATATCCCATCCCAATGATTGATGACTTGTTCGACCAGCTTTAGGGTGCTAGTTGCTTTTCTAAGATAGACCTCAGATCCAGCTATCATCAGCTCAGAGTCAGAGATAGTGACATCCCGAAGATAGCCTTCAGGACTCGGTATGGTCACTATGAATTTGTAGTTATGTCTTTTGGACTAACAAATGCTCCTACAGCTTTCATAGACTTAATGAATAGGGTGTTCAAGCAGTATTTGGACTTGTTCGTAATCGTCTTTATTGATGATATCCTCATTTATTCTTGGAATAAGGAAGAGCATGCAACTCATCTGAGAGTGGTTCTGCAGACCCTCAAAGATCGCCAGCTATTCGCTAAGTTCAGCAAATGTGAATTCTGATTACAGTCAATCGCTTTCCTTGGTCATGTGGTATCCAGCGAAGGGATCCGAGTGGATTCTCAGAAAATTGAGGCAGTAAAGCACTGGCCCAGAGCCACCTCTCTGACTGATATCAGAAGTTTCTTGGTTTTGGCCGGTTACTACAAAAGGTTTGTAAAAGGATTTTCATCCATAGCTTCCCCATTGACCAAGTTGACTAAGAAAAAGGTGAAGTTTCAGTGGTCGGATGAGTGTGAGAAAAACTTCTTAGAATTAAAAACCAGGTTGACTACAACTCAGGTCTTGACTCTACCAGAGGGTTCAGATGGTTACGTGATTTATTGTGATGCATCCAGGGTTGGCCAAGGCTGTGTGTTGATGCAGCAGGGTAAGGTCATAGCTTATGCTTCTAGACAACTTAAGGTCTATGAGAATAACTACTCGACTCATGATCTCGAGCTTGCAGCCGTAGTGTTCGCCCTAAAGATTTGGAGACACTACTTGTATGGTGTTCATGTTGATGTGTTCACATATCATAAGAGCCTCCAGTATGTGTTCACCCAAAAAAAGTTGAATCTTCGTCAGAGGAGATGGCTCGAATTCCTCAATGACTATGACATGAATGTGCTCTACCATTCGGGTAAGGCCAATGTAGTGGATGACGCCCTTAGCAGACTATCCATGGGTAGTGTAGTACATGTTGAGGAAGAGAAGCAAGAATTAGCCAAAGATTTTCACCGGCTTGCTCGCTTAGGAGTTTGCCTTATTGGACACGTCAGATGCTGGTGTGAAAGTTCAGAATAGGTCAGAATCTTCATTGGTAGCAGAGGTTAAGGAAAAATAGAATAGTGATCCTGTATTACTTCAGTTGAAAAGTGCGGTTCATCAGCAAAGAGTTGAGGTTTTCTCCCAAGGGGGAGATGGTGTGCTTCGTTACCAAGGTCGCTTATGTGTTCCTAATGTGGGTGAGTTGAGATAGAAGATCCTTACAGAAGCCCATAATTCCAGATATTTTATTCATCTGGGTGCCACTAAGATGTACCGTGATCCACGGGAAGTCTATTGGTGGAACGACATGAAGAGAGACATTGCAGATTTTGTGGCTAAGTGTCCCAACTGTCAGCAAGTTAAGGTAGAACATCAAAAACCAGGAAGTGTGACTCAAGAGATTAGCATTCCTACTTAGAAGTGGGAAGTGGTAAGCATGGATTTCATTACGGGTTTACCTCGTACTCGCAAACAGCATGACTCCATATGGGTGATAGTGGACAGATTCACTAAGAGCCCGTTTGGATGGGATTTTAAGTTGGTCAAATTAACTTTTAAATCAGTTTTTGACTTATTAGAGTGTTTGGCAATTATAAGAATAACTTAAAATAAGTCAAAAGTAACTTAAAATAAGTTAAAAGTTAAAAGTAGGGTGCCCCCTACTTATTTTTTTTAACTTATAAATCATTCTATTTTGACCAAGTATATTACTTTTTTACCCTTAATTCTTTTATAATGTTAACAACTTTAAGGGTATTTCAGACATTTTGATTAAAAAAAAGTGACTTTCAACACTTTTTTGCCAAACACATCTATAAACACATAACTATTTATTTTTAAAATGACTTTAAAGTAACTTTTTAAAAGTTACTTATTTTAAGCCAATCTAAACGGGCTCTAAGTCAGCTCACTTCTTGGCAGTCAAGACTACAGATTCAGCGGAGAACTACGCCAGACTCTACATCAACGAAATAGTCAGGTTGCATGGTGTTCCTTTGTCTATCATTTCAGATAGAGGTCCTTAGTTTACCTCTCATTTCTGGAGATAATTTCAGAAAGGTCTTGGTGCTTAGGTAAATCACAGTACAACATTTCATCCGTAGATGGATGGTCAGGGAGAGCGTACCATTCAGACCTTAGAGGACATGTTGAGAGCTTGCGTGATCGATTTCAAGGGTAGTTGGGATGATCACTTACCTCTCATAGAGTTCGCCTATAATAACAATTTCCATTCCAGTATTCAGATGGCCCCTTATGAGGCATTGTATGGGCGTACATGCAGATCTCCGATTGGTTGGTTTGAAGTAGGTAAAGCAGCCTTGGTTGGGCCAGATTCGGTTCATAAGGCTATGGAGAAATTTCAGCTTATCAGAGATAGACTAAAGGCAACTTAGAGTCGTCAGAAGTCCTATGCAGATGTGAGGAGAAGGGACTTAGAGTTTGAAATTGACGATTGGGTTTTCCTTAAGGTGTCACCCATGAAGGGGGTGATGAGATTTGGCAAGAAAGGAAAGCTCAGTCCAAGGTATGTGGGTCCTTACAAAATCTTGAAAAGGGTTGGTAATGTCGCTTATGAGTTAGAGTTGCCAGCAGAACTAGCAGGGGTTCATCCAGTCTTTCACATTTCCTTGTTGAAGAAGTGTGTGGGTGATTCGGCATCGATAGTACCTTTAGAGAGTGTGGCTATGAAGGATAGCCTCACCTATGAAGAGGTTCCAGTTGAGATTCTTGACCATCAGGTTTGTAGGTTGAGAAATAAGGAAGTCGCATCAGTAAAGGTTTTGTGGAGGAATCAGTCTGTAGAGGGAGCTACATGGGAAGCGAAAGCAGCTATGAAGGCCAAATATCCCCATCTTTTTCCCTCCGATTCAGTTTCAGCTTGAGGTAATAGTTCCTCTCCAGTCTCTCAGTTTACTCTTATGTAACTCATTCTCAGTATCTTGTTCCCTCAGTTATCCATGTATTTCAACATATTTGCATGTTCATGAAACTTAGTTCAGTTAGATATCAGTTTCTAGTACTCCGTTGTTAGGGATTGCAGCTCTTTCCCTCCAAATTTAGCTTGCGTAGTCTTCATTCCCCAAGGGGGAGATATTGTGACATCTCAGATTTGAAAAAGGCTAAAAGGGGGAAACGGGAAAGGTCCACAAACCCAAAATAGACCATGGACCCTTCACGAGACCTTAGACGGCTCGTGGAGGGGACCACGACCCATATAGGGAATCGTGAAGGAATTCCCAAGGCAGCCAAGGTGAAGTCACGCACCACGAGCCACTAAACAGCCCGTGGTGCATTGTACGGCCCATATAGTGGTCCGTATAAGGTATCCTTCAGATTTTGAGTTTAGGGTCAACTTCAAATGATTATATCTTTTAGCACAAAATGAATTAGGTGGCCCATGACCTATCAAATTAAAGTTCTTTGCGTCCTCTTTCCAACGCCAACAAGTTTGCTCTATTTAAATTTTGGAGTAAAAAGTTATGCCTATTTTAGTGGACCGTTGTCAGGCTGAGAAATCTTCACGACCCACTGTACGAGCCATGAAACATTGTACGACTCGTGGAGCCTGTCTTGAAGTCATTTCGACAGCTTTAAGTCAGGGTCATATTGGTATTTTTCCCTATGCGTTGGGCACTTAAACTACATTGTTTGATGCCAAAACTATGTCATTTTACTCAGTCTAAGCCTAATAATCTAGTTAGAAACTACCTAGAACCCTCATTCTCCCAAAATCATCTAAATTAGAAAGAAAAGAAGAGGAATAGGCGACAATTTCTCCCAAGAACGAGCCGAGGTGCTCTTCAAGTTCAGCCCCTAAATCCAAAGGATTTCTCTGTAGTTTCCATCACCAGGTATGTGGGATTTCACTACTGGATTTCTTTCACCCATTAGGTCCCTAGAATTCAGTCAGATTCTTCAGTTTCTCGATAAATTGCTTAAACCTAGGGTTTCCAAATCTTGGGAATCCATTGAAAGTTAGCTGTTATAGTTCCATTGCATTGATTACCTATTTTCTTGGAGAATTGATGTAGTCCCATGTATAGAACTCAGAACCCTAGCTTGTATTCATCATCAATTTTTCATGAATTATACTGCTAGACAGATCAGTCAGAAAATCATGCTCCAGAATTTGAATGCCATATCTTTCAGTATATTTATGTTGCATTCTCAGATAGCATGTCAGTATTTTGAGCTAATCAGCATTTCAGTTGCATTTTAGCTATTACATATTCAGTTGGGAGTCGACTTAGCACCGAGTTGGACTAGGGTTCAGCGTACTCTCAAAGTCCCAGTACTACGTGCCACAGTAGGATCAGAAGTCCCCTCTATTGGGCATCAAGTTTTAGTGATCACGCCACAGTCATGCCTTTATAGCCCTGGCAAAGTATATTCGGTCCTCTCGATGGGGCGTATACATTGGACTCCACGTTTAGCTCACGTGGTTTATGTCGGTTAATAGTAACTCCCACAGTCATACTCTCATTTCATTGACCATGTTATCAGCATCACTTCAGTATACAGTTCAGCATGTTATCTTCATGATTAGCACTTGGTCATTGCATCTAGCCCAGTTTTCAGTTATACTTCAGTACAGTCTATTCCATGTTCAGTTATATTGTCCAGTTTATATTGTTCATCTTAGTATCTATATCCTGCATGCTCAGTACATTCAAAGTACTGGTGCATACTTCTGCGCTACATTGTTTCATGATGTAGGTTCAGGCGCTCAGTATCCAGACTGCGCTTAGCTCGACTTCTAGTCCCTATTTTGCAGTTTCAGTGGTGAGTCCTCATAGATCGAGGATTATGGACATGCTTTATATTTTAGAATCTACTTTTCAGTTCCAGTCTTGTTAGAGTTAGTTGGGGGCATGTCCCAGCAACTCAAGTCAGTTAGAGGCTTTCACACATAGACATAGAGTCAGTATTCAGTTGTTTTGGGTTGTTTCCCATTTGAACTCAGTTATATTCTCAGTGAACTATTTTAGATTTATTCATCTTGCAGTATGCTTCCGCTTACATAGAATCATTTCAGTATGCTTGTGATATGCTAGACTCAGGGTTAGCTTGGGGTCACCTATGTTCCTAGGTCCCGTGTTACGTCTAGGCGGTACCCTTGGGGCGTGACACAGGGTGGTTTTAAATCTATCAATGCGATTGGTGCTAGTAGCGGGTTGAGCCTGGATGATGCAAACTTCAAGGCTATGTATGAAGATGAGGTCCAATTTTTAACTAATCAAGTGGGGGTATTCATCCGAGCTATCCAAGGCCGGGTGGGAATCAAGGTTGGAATAAAGATCATGATAATGGTTGGAGAGATCGGGAACGTGATTGGCATGACAGGGGTGTGAATTGGAGAGAGCTTTATGGTGAAAAAAATAGATATGTGCCACCCCACAATCATCTCGAACCAAAGGAACCACAAGTAAATCCGGAGAGTTTCCAGACCGAAGGTGTGTTGGTGAGGATTCTTAATAAGGTAGAGAGATCTGACGAGGTATTGAAAGAGATGAAGACCGACTTCTCTACTTTGACTCAGACCGTTACATCTCACTCTATTTTGATTAAGAAACTTAAGGCTCAAATAAACCAAATTTCAGCTCACCTAAATTCGAGACCAAGGGTAGGATTGTCAAGTGATACAATTGCCAACCAGAAGAATGATGCTCACGTGTTGGCCATTATGACTCCAAGTGACAAAGTATTGAATGAAAATGTCTGTACAAAAGAGGTGGTTTTCGATCATGGACCAGCAAAATGATAAACCAAAGGTTGATGTTAATGATAATGGTGATGAGAACCTCGGGAGTGGTTCTAATGCAAATTTGGGGGATGAGGTGGATGCCTTGCCCATGCAAGTTTCGATCAAAGTGACCCATCCTTTTCTCAACATTTGAGGAAGAAGGAGAATGATGTGAAATTTCAAAATATTTTGGGATATTCAAGAACCCGTCGGTAAACATCCTTCTAGTGGATGCTTTACTCAAAATGCCCGAATATGCTAAATTTATGAAAGAGTTAGTGACTAAGAAGAGGCGAATGGAATTTGATACTATTGCAGTTTCCCACAATTGCAGCCCTATTTTGTCATGTAATGATATAATTAAGAAAGAGGACCCGGGGGTCTTCACCATTCCATGCACCATTGGGTGTACCAATTTGCAACAGCTTTGTGTGATCTTAGGGAGAGCATAAATTTGATGCCTTTGGTGATTTTCAAGAAGCTAGTATACATGCCCCAAAGCGTACAACCATGAGGTTATTGATGGCTGATTGGAGTGTTGTATGACATCTTTGTGAAGATAGACAAATTTATCTTTCCAACTGATTTTATAGTGCTTGATTGTGAGATCGATGCCGAGATTCCTATTATTCTTGGTATGCCAATTTTAGCTACCGAGAGAGCTCTAATTGATGTTGAAAGTGGTGAATTGAAGTTCTGGATGAGCAATGAAGAGGTAGCTTTAATATTTGCAAGTCTATGAAATAGCCTGATGACATGCATGTGATTTCTTATGTGTATGTTATTAATGAGGCGGTGTCTAGTGTATGTGAAGTTTCTTGTAGTGAGGAATCATTAGTAGTTGTTTTTCTCAATTATGATGAGGAGGAAATATGTGGAGACGGTAGCTAGTGTATGTGATTGATTCCAATGAAGGTGGGGTTATTATTCAAAATGGTTTGGAATCGTCTCTGGTGTCGAAAGTGAAATATAAACAAGATCTTGATCTGGTAATGGTTGACTTGAAGAAGTCGATTTCCAAAAATTCCATTGAGGCTTTCTCTCAAGGAGGAGATGGTGTCCTTCGATATCAAGATCGATTGTGTGTTTCTAATGTTGATGAGTTGAGAAATTAGATTTTGACAAAAGCTCATAGTTCTCATTATTCTATTTACCTGGGAGCCACCAAGATGTACCATGACTTGCGGGAGGTCTATTAGTGGAATAGGATAAAGAAGGATATTGCGTAATTTGTGGCTAAATGTCTGAATTGTCAACAAGTGAAATTTGAGCAACAAAAACTAAGTGGTTTGGCTCAAAACATTAGCATCCTTACATGGAAGCGAGAGGATTTGAATATGAACTTCATTACGAGTTTACCGCATACTCGTCGTCAGTTTGACTCGATTTGGGTTATTTTAGACCAAATGATGAAATAGGCTCACTTTCTTCCCATAAAGACTTCATTTTCAGTGGAAGAGTATGATAAGCTTTATATTCGGGAAATGATGAAGTTGCATGGAATGCCCTTGTCTATTATCTCTAATCGTGGCACTCAGTTCACATCTCAATTTTGAAAGTCGTTTCAAAAGGGTCTTGGTACTCAAGTGAAACTTAGCACGGATTTCCACCCTCAAACCAATGGACAAGCTGAGTGTACTATCTAGACCTTATAAGATATGCTAAGAACTTGTGTAATCGATTTCAAGGGTAGTTGGGATGACCATTTACCTTTAATCGAGTTCGCTTATAATAATAGATATCATTCTAGTATTGGGATGGCTCCATTTGAGGCTCTTTATGGTAGGAGGTGTAGGTCTCCTATTGGTTGGTTTGAAGTTGGTGAGGTTGCTTTGATAGGGCTTGAGTTGGTGTATGAGGCTGGAAAAGGTTTAACTTATTCGTGAAAGGTTAAAAATAGCTCAAAGTCAATAAAAGTCTTATGTCAATGTTAGAAGAAGAGAGCTTGAATTTGAATTTAATGATTGGGTTTATTTGAAGATTTCACCCATGAAGGGTGTAATGAGATTTGGAAAGAAAAGGAAGCTTAGTCCCCGTTATGTGGGCCCATATCAAATTTTGAGACGTATTGGCAAAGTTGCTTATGAATTGGAGTTACCTAATGATTTAGCATTGGTACATATGATATTCCATGTTTCTTTGTTGAAGAAGTATGTCGGAGATTCGATGTCCATTGTGCCTTTAGAAGGTTTGAGAGTTAAAGAAAATCTTTCTTATGAAGAGATTTCAGTTGCGATTTTAGACCGACAAGTTCAGAAGTTGAGGAATAAAGAAGTTGCTTCCGTGAAAGTTCTTTAGAGGAATCAGTTAGTTGAGGGTGCTACTTAGGAGGCCGAAGCCAATATGATGTCCCAGTATCCTCATCTCTTTCCCTCTGCTCCTACTCTAGCTTGAGGTATTAGCTCCTCATGATTCATTCTTTCAGATTCATGTATTTTAGTCATTCTCATGTTTCCATATACATGAATGTTCATAAAGAGTTGATTTTCGATGTTATGATTTAGCTTAGAGTGGTTCTTCATGTTTATGTGCATTACAATGAGATTTGCATTCATGTTGGGTTGTTAGTTTCTCTCCTACTCTATTCGTACTAGCTTAAGTCTCATTCGAAGATGAATGTTCCCAAGGGAGAGATATTGTAACACTTCAGAAATTGGAATGTTGAAAGGAAAGGAAAAGTTCAATTTTTGGCACTGAGGCAAAGACTACGAGTTTTATCTACAGACTATAGGAAGTCCTACGAGCCGTAGAAGGGAAGTCATAGGATTGATTAGATTTTTGGAAAATTCAAGTTTCTGAAGTTTGACCTATGAGTAGCTAGGACAAGCCGTAGAAATTTGGATGGGCCATAGATGGCACTCGTAGAAGTGATTCAGACTTGGTGGAATATAGGGCTTGAACTTGGGTTATACGAAAGGGGTCTATGTATCGTAGACTTGAAGACGGGTCGTAGATTGGTCTCGTCGAAAGTTGAAGAAATTTTGTGTTTCTGTAGTTGGCTCTACGGTTGACCAGTATGGGCTGTAGAAAGTCCTACAGACCGTAGGTCCAAATCGTAGAAGCCATCCGGCAGTTATTCTTAAGGGTATTTGAGTCTTTTCCTATGCATTTAATACCTATACTATGTCGTTTTGATCCAAATTCTAAGTCCTATAACTACCTTTTAACTCCTAATTCTACCCAAACCCTTTCATTCTCTCAAATCCCCAATTCTCATCCAAGTTCATCCTCTCCAACTCTCTCTCAAGTTCAAGGATGATAAAATTTTCAAATTTCATCCAAGGCGTGGCAAAATGAATACCAGTACTAACCTTAGTTTTGTTGATGACTTGTTACATTTGTCAAATGGAATGTTAATTTTGTTGTAAAACCTTAATGAGAGGTTTATTAGATTCTAAGGCATCTGGACTACAAGAAAACTTAACTCAGAGCTCTCTTTACTTAAGGGGAGTGACTAATGATGTGAAATTTCTGATCATTCAACATGTAGACTACATTTAGGAAGAATTACCATTTAAGATTTAAGTATTCCACTTGAGACAAAGAAACTGAAACTAATTTAGTGGCAATATTTGATCAAGCATATTGTAGCAAAAATTTCTTCTTCAATAGCCACAAAGTAATCTTATATTGACAAGGTACATTTGGTCAAGACTGTTAGTTTTGAAGTTCAATCATAATAGGCTCAATTATTTATTTTGTCTACCACTGTAATGTAAACAATTGAAGCATATTGTATTAGCTTTATTTAGTCGGGTGAATACAATTACCAAGAAGGCTTGTTGGGTTCGAAAGTGATTAGGGCGTCATGCGGAAGCTTACAATTGCAAATCAAGATGGTGATAAATTAGATGACAAAAACTTATACTAAAAACGTAATATTATTATATGAAAACTAATATAAAAGAAAAATATTAAAATTGTTGAGAGAATAAATTTTCCCATAAACAAAACTCTTAAAAGTCTACATTGTGGATGCTATTGTGTTGTTGGTATGAGAAAAGTGACCTTCAATTTATAGGATTCCAATTTTTTTCTCTAAGAAAGAATAAACCAAATATAAAGAAAATTATATTAGTGTATGATGTGAGGCCAAAAATATATATGCTTATCATTATTTGTCTCACATTTAGTATTTGTATTGGTCCTTTCTGAGCATAGATTTTATGGATAGTGCAAAATAGTGTATTTTATTTGTAGAATTAAATTGGTGTGAAGTTGAAGAAGTTTGGAGCTAAAACGAATTAAAAATGGAAGATTCTAGAAGGAAAATCAAGCAGGCAGCTTAAAGGATTAAACTGAATATTATATTATAATTATACATATACATATTCCAATAGTGTGTGCAAATTAAGGGACGTGCCAGAGGTGCCACGTGGTAGAAGGGAAGGCAACAAGAGTTTGAGGCGGTGCACTTCACGTAGGAATCCAATTCCGCTTCGATTTTGGGTTCCTAATTTGTTTTGGACTCAATTATTTTATTCAGGGTTTTCTACATCTATAAATAGTCCATAGAAATAATTATTGGAGTGTTAGTAGCTAAAGACCCTTGTTCTGGGGCTGCGGCTATGGGTAATTGTTGAACATCGATTGTTTTGAATTAATTATTAGTTATCGCTTAAATTACTTTTGTGTTCTTGTTTTAGTATTTCATGCTAGGCCACCATAGAAATAAATCTAATGTCTATTCTTGGACTCGAGAGATGAAGAGGTAGATAGACCAGAGAATGCAAAGAGCTTGTTCTAACTTTGTTTAGATTCGTGTTCAGGAGTGACGCCCGGACGAACACGTTGCTTGGTTACCAAACAGGATGAAATATAAATGCTCGCCAATTAGGACTGCCTATCCCCGCTCAACGATGTAGTTAGACAGCTAGTTGGAGTAGGCGATTAGAGGTCGAGAGATCATGATCATAAAATCAACCCTGTAAATCAGTAATTTGATAACCTTAGTTAATTCATTACATGAGATGCGATACATGAAACCCTATGCATGTTGCAGCCCTGGAATTGTCCCAATCACTGTAAGTTAATCTTAGTATTTAATTTTTGCATTCTTTTATTTCTTTTGACACTCTTAAATAAATAATTAGACTAGTATAATTTAGTAAATAGTTAATTGACAAGTTTTTGTGGGTTCGATATTACGGTTCTTAAAGAGCCACTTATTACTTTTGCGACCACGTACACTTGCGTGTGCAATTGGAAGCAACAAGTTTTTGGCACCGTTGCCGGGGACTTAGAAATTAACTATTCTTCTAGGTTATACTTTTTCTTTTTAATTTATTTATTTATTTTTAATTTTTTTAGTTAATTTTTTTTTTCTCTTTCTACACAATTAAATTTTTTTTTCCTTTGAATAATTTGGTACTCTTATTGATATGACTGATTGGGATAAATCGTGGTTGGGTGAGAAGTATCCTTGTAATTATTGTAATGGACCCCACTTGGATATCGAGTGTCCTATTTGTCATATATGTGGTGGTCAATTTGATCATTGGAATGGTTGTCCTAACTCTTATTCCCCTCCCCCTCCCCCCTATTATGATTCTTCTGTTATCTGTGATGTTGACAGGGGTGATGAAGTGGGGAATGCCCAAAGTGGTGGAGGTACGCAGAATTATGGGAACACGTATAACTCAAGTTGGAGGAACCACCCCAACTTCTCATGGGGTGGAAATCAGAATCAACACCAAAATCAGGCTCAAGGGCAGAATCAATACAGACCACAAGGTAATGGACAACAATTTCAACAGCCAAATAATCAAGGTGCGAAGCAAGGGGGCATGACTAAGGAGGAGTTGTTCCAAAAGCTAAGTACAGAAATCAACAACAAAAATGAAGAACACTATAGGAAGTTGGGAGAAGAGTTGAGAAGCACCCAATTAGCGCAGAAAAATCTGGAAAGGCAGTTCGCACAATTGGCTAATGCAGTAAATGTGAGTCCTCCTGGAGGTCTTACGGGTGACACGGATCCTAACCCAAGGCAACTGAATGCGGTGAGCACAAGGAGTGGATTACAACTGGAAGAACTAGCTCCAAAGAAGAGAAGTTTTGAGGCAGTGAGAGAAGAAAAGAAACCCGAAGAAGTGGTTCAAGATGCAAATGTTGAGAGGATTGTTCCTCAAATAAAACCACCCCCTCCGTTTCCTCAAAAGTTCAAAAAGCAGAACGAGGACGAATGCTTCGGTAAGTTTTTGTCTCTCCTTAAACAAGTTCACATTAATCTCCCTTTGGTTGATATTTTGCAGGGAATTCCTATGTACGCCAAGTATGTGAAGGAGATAGTGGAGCAAAAAGAGGAATTCCAACCATTCAACTATACCTTATTCCTTAATGTCAATGCTGAGAAAGAGTACAAAAGTGAGAATGTTGTAAATAATGTTGCTTTGGAGTTGAGGCATCTTGGATCTCATTCAAAACACTTTTGACTATAGATGAGGAACAAGGCCCCGACATCCTAAAGTTTTCTAATCCACATAGACAAAACGACATTCCTCACATAAGGGCCAAGAAGTGCAAGATGCGACATTTATTACTTGGTTCTTTTATCTTTATACCACAACCCCTAGAGAGGAGCAGAAAAATTGATGCAAAGCTAGGGGTACAATTCATAAGTTCAAAGTGGAAAGAAAAGTGGTGAACTTAATTAGGTCGTGCCGCGACGTTAAATTAGGCGCTTATTGGGAGGCAACCCAATTGGTAGTGTAGCTTCTTATTATTATTTTTTTATAGTGTCATTTTTTTCTTCTTTTCTTTTGGTCTTGTTTTTGCAGATTAGGGGAAGTCTGAGTACCCAAGAATTTGGAGCTAAGGAGCACGTTTGAGCTTAAGGGTAGGGTGACGACCCTTGATGAAAATTAAGAGAACATGCTACTAGCTAGGCCTAGAGGCCTCAGGGAGTTTTCCTAACCCTTGTTTTAAATTTTATTTGATGCTTTGGGGACATAGCATCTTTTTAAGTGTGGGGTGGAGGAATGAATTCCTAGTTTTTACTGCTTTATCGAGTCTTTTTGTATTTTTAGGTGGGTTCCTCGGCTTTTGTTTTCGGTACTTTTCCTGAGGATAGTCCCTTTGAACCGATAGGGAGTAAATTTTTTACTTTTTATTTTTTTTTTTAGAGAAAAGAAAAGACCCTTTTGAGTTGTGTGATACTTGCTATTTAGGCCTAATTTTGAATAATACTTTCTTGTGAATGCTTGATTGCTAATGAAATTACAGACTCTTTGACACCGAGGCTCATGGTTGTGACTTTGTATATAGCTTATTTTATTTTATAGTTTGTTATGACCCTGTCTCTCTTAGAAGTAGAATTGATCCATCTTGATTGATACTTGTGCCATGTGTGGTGAGAATTTGTTTATTCCATGTTTTGCATCTTAGTCTAGAACTTGCCCTGCATGTTATTGAAGCGAAATAAAAAGTGTTGCTCAGTTTAGGAGATGATAATAGGCTTTCTTTGATTTGTCTTGTAAATTTTAGCCTTTTCAGATATTATATCACTAGTTAGCCCTTTTGAGCCTGTAACCTTTTCTTGGTAGCCATATTTTGCCCTTAACTATTCTGTTGAATCCCTAGTTTTTACACCTTGCTTCCTTGAGCACTGTAGCATAGACTTATTATGATTGGTAAATCTGAAGAAAAAAAGGGATGGTTGAGTGAAAAAAAAAAAGAAATCAATGATAGCTACAAAGTGTGAAAAAGCCCTCTTCGAAAGAATGTGACATGAAAAAGAAAAAAAAAGGGAGAAAAAGAAGAAGAAAAATCCTTTGAAATTTTTTATTATTATTATTGTGAAAGAAAAAAATGATTGAATCATTCTTGAGATGATGAGAATTACTTGTGAAATAATTGTTGAAGAGGGGGCTGAAAATAAAGAGAAGAAAATAATGGGTGATGAAGTCTAAAAATACAAAGTGCTTAGGGAAGTGTGAGTCACCATTATATAATTTTCCTACATGTCCCTTAGCCTACATTACAACCCGTTAAAGTCCTATTTGATTCTATTCGAGCATGCTTAATTAGTGGAGATGTACATAATGGGCAAGCATATGGTTCTTTGAGCATACATGTGAATTTTATTGGTGAGTGTGAGATTTGATCTTTGATGTGAAGTCCTTAATTTATATTCAATCTTTTGAATTGAGTGTGTGGACTATTTCTTCTTGTGAGGGCACTTATTTCATGATAGATAGGTGATGTTATTAACTTTCTTTGACGAGAGTAGGTGAGCAAGCTTAAATTTGATGAGTTCAAAGTCCGTCCTTGAGGTTAGGAGGTTAGAGGTTTGTTGTTTATTTGGATGTCTTGCATAATGATTGAGAAGTGTACTTGATGTTTTGAAATTTGAATAAGGTCTAATTGTTTGTATCAACCAAAGTGATGGCTTCCTAGTATGATTTTTGAGATGAGCTTTAATGTTTGCTCGAGGACGAACAAAAGTTTAAGTGTGGGGTGTTGATGTGAGGCCAAAAATATATATGCTTATCATTATTTGTCTCACATTTAGTATTTGTATTGGTCCTTTTTGAGCATAGATTTTATGGATTGTGCTAAATAGTGTATTTTATTTGTAGGATTAAATTGGTGTGAAGTTGAAGAAGTTTGGAGCTAAAACGAATTAAAAATGAAAGATTCTAGAAGGAAAATCAAGCAGGCAGCTTAAAGGATTAAACTGAATATTATATTATAATTATACATATACATATTCCAATAGTGTGTGCAAATTAAGGGACGTGCCAGAGGTGCCACGTGGCAGAAGGGAAGGCAACAAGAGTTTGAGGCGGTGCACTTCACGTAGGAATCCAATTCCGTTTCGGTTTTGGGTTCCTAATTTGTTTTGGACTCAATTATTTTATTCAGGATTTTCTACATCTATAAATAGTCCATAGAAATAATTATTGGAGATACTTTGAAAAAGACACTTTGTAAGGAAAAGTTGTCAATACTTTTTAGGGTTCTTTTCTTCTTCTTTTTCTTAGGTATTAGTAACTAAAGACCCTATATCTGGGGCTGCGGCTATGGGTAATTGTTGAACATCAATTGTTTTGAATTAATTATTGGTTATCGCTTAAATTACTTTTGTATTCTTGTTTTAGTATTTCATGCTAGGCCACCATAGAAATAAATCTATTATCTATTCTTGAACTCGAGAGATGAAGAGGTAGATAGACCAGAGAATGAAAAGAACTTGTTCTAACTTTGTTTAGATTCGTGTTCAGGAGTAACGCCCGGACGAACACGTTGCTTGGTTACCAAACAGAATGAAATATAAATGCTCGCCAATTAGGACTGCCTATCCCCGCTCAACGATGTAGTTAGACAGCTAGTTGGAGTAGGCGATTAGAGGTCGAGAGATCATGATCATAAAATCAACCCTGTAAATCAGTAATTTGATAACCTTAGTTAATTCATTACATGAGATGCGATACATGAAACCCTATGCATGTTGCAGCCCTGGAATTGTCCCAATCACTGTAAGTTAATCTTAGTATTTAATTTTTGCATTCTTTTATTTCTTTTGACACTCTTAAATAAATAATTAGACTAGTATAATTTAGTAAATAGTTAATTGACAAGTCTCTGTGGGTTCGATATTCCGGTTCTTAAAGAGCCACTTATTACTTTTGCGACCATGTACACTTGCGTGTGCAATTGGAAGCAACAGTGTAATACTTTGACTTTCGTTTAAGAGAAAAATAAACTTCAAATAAGGTAAGAAAATTCGGACAAAACCTTAACAGGCATATTAGTGTCATGAAAAAAAAATGTGTAAACCTAAATTTGTTGAGGGTTCAAATTTCAATGTTACAAACTTAAAATTGTGGAGTAAGGCTAGCATAGAAAAACTGGGTGGATGTTGCACACAAAAAGGGCAAGCTCTAGATAAAATGAATTCATAGCTACTATATAAAAGGGTCAAGCGTTTGTTCAAATGATTGAAATGAATATCCCAAATGAAGCTAGCAATTAGCATAGTGAAAAAACTGCTTTGTACAAGTCTATTACCTCAGTTTCAAAGCAGCAATAATCAAAAAAGGATCCAAATCAAGTGTATTTACTTACAATTGTTTAGCACCTTTAGTATTTGATGTTTAGGAACTGAGCTAGACCAAAGACAATTTTTCTTATATGGTTACTGATCCTAAACAAATATTTGCAGTGGACAAACTCCTAAAATGTAAAATACAACTGAATCCAAAATGTATGTTGATCATGTCTTTTTTTATTGCAAGTTTTCTCAACGTCTGTGTCTTAGCTTAGACTTATCTACTGGCTAAAGATTCAATATTAATCGTGTTAGGGATCTAAACTATTAACCATATGTTTAGATATAGTATTTACTATAAAATAATTATTTATTCAGTTTTAATAGATCATATATTCATTTATGGTGTCTGTTTACTTATATAGTAGATGATTTAGTATATAGAGTTTTAATTTATACACAGAGAATTAAATCATCGGTTCTTATAAGTATAAAGTTTTTTGTTCACAATCTAAAATGAAAATTGGGCATGCCATCGGTACGATTGTAGCACAAGATTGTATATAATTCATTTTGATTATGGGAACGGTATTGTTCCAAGTTCTTGTGTTAGTGCATTTTGTATGTATTGAACGAAACCGAGTAGAGATAGTTACTTTAGATTGACTGACAAAAGCATATTCTCTAAACTGTTTAATGTACTTATATTCTTAATCCTGATATAATTATTATGATCTGTATGTATTAATTATCGTTTTGATTTATTAAAATGTGAGATTCTGAGATGGGTCAATATGTCTCGTAGATTAGATGATAATAATATATATGGGTGAAATAATAAGTTAGTTGATGGAATCCATGTCTCGATATAGAGATTGATGATATGCCTTTTTGAGAAGCTTATAAGTTTTCATCATGTCAAACCTTGCAAGTGGATTTATGAATCCGGCACATGAAATAAGTTAAGCAGTGGTCTAAAGAAAATTAATCATTGAATTAAATTTGTCAGTAATTTAATTTATTGATTAGTATGTGTAATCTTAACATGGGAAATTACATAAGTGTTTAATGGGGAATTTCAAAATATAAATGGAGGAGTGCAATTATGAATTTCTAGTGGAATGATTTGTAATTTATTATGATAAGAATAATTCAAATTAATTATTTGGAATTATTTCCAGAATAGGAAGCCTCAGTAATTAATTTTGTGGTCCCTATAGTGCTCATATTTAATTAGAAATCAAAATCCTATTTCTATGGTAAAAGGAAGACTAACGTGAGTTTCTTATTTTTTTCAAGAAAACTGAGTTTTCTTCTCCTTTTAAGACTGGGAAGAAATCTCTATAAATAGGGATTCTTCTAACCTAGAAAAAGAATAAGGGTTTTCTATACAATATTTGCCCACCTAAGTATTGTAAGAGTTCGAATGTGAACATGGGATCACTGTATAAGACCGCACAACTGCTGTCCAATTTGTGGATTCGCTTGAAGGTCTGTCTAACTTGTGGATTCGCTCGAAGGTATCTGCTCAGGCTTCAAGAGGTAACTGTTGAATTAAATTTTAGAAAGCTTATGTGTTTTATCATGATTGCATGTGTTTTACATAAACGTATTGGTTATCTATTATTCAGGTAAGCACTATGATTCTAGTATGCTTCCGTTGTGCATATAGTTTTCCAACAATTGGTATTAGAGCCACGCTTACAACTTCTTAGATAACGTGATATATGAATGTATATGGTTTTGATATATACATGAATATGCAATTTTTGAACCCAAGTTCGGTTTATGATCGAGATCCATTTTATTTTATTACTGATTGTTGAACAGTGGTATTAAACTGTTAGTGTTACTGCATGTGAGAACAAATCTTAATATTTTGTATTGTTGCAAGATGGGTTCTGTTTCTCATTATGTTACAAAAGTTTTTTTTTCAACCAAAAAAAAAAAGAAAAGGAAAAGACAAGGAATGGGTGGTGGCGGCGCTGTGGCCAAGAGAAACCACTGAGTTGGTTTTACATTGGAGTTTATCATTCCAATTTTTCTCCTTTTTCTTTTTCCTTTTTAATTGGTTCTTATAGTATAACATTCCTAGCCACATTTGTTGTCAGAAATTCAGAATGGCATCTGAAAACAAGACATTTTGTTTTGCTCTTTATTTTAATTATACGAACATAAAACTTCACTTTCTCACATGAATATATTAAGTTACATATATTAACAATTTTATAATTAATAAATGGCTATCATTAAAATGGTTTATTTATTTAAAATTATTAAAAGTTCTTGTGTGTGTGATTACAATATATGAATTGAGAATTATGATTAATAAATACGATTTACGAAAGTGATCTATTTATTTGAGTCATTAGAATATCCTCAAAGTATCGCGTATAAATTGTCCTAAGTCAATATTGGTGGTGAATATTTTTTTTACATGAATGGAGATTTACCTTAATATGCTAGTAATGCTTAATTAATTCATGAGAAGAGATATCAAAGTCTTCACTACAAAGGAGAAAGCGTAATATCTTGAATTCTCAGATGTATTAATCGAGAGGACAGTTTGTTATAAGAAGGTGTTGTGTGTCTTAGCTAAAGAAAGGACACAATGTATACCTTGTGCTCATGAGATAATTATAAAAAGGGAATGAAAATCTTGAATCAAGTTATTTTAATCATTAAGCTTGCCTAAAATGGTGATTTTTCAAATTTGGTCATAGTTTAGGTGGTTGTGAATTTTGTGATCTCTGATTGACCTGAAATTTGATGAATTTATCGAAAATTGATTAGATGGATTTTAGGTAGTTTGTCGGATTAAAATTTGATTTGAATATGATAAGATCATTCTTTATGTCAGTTATGTTCATGTAAAATCTAGAACACAATTACACATGGTGATTTTACAAGAATTGATATGTGATAAGAATGTAGGTCATATTATTTTAATTCCTAAAGATACTTAAATCACTTGAATTTGAATTTAATCATAGCTTTGGAAATAAAGTTTTTTTTATAGACTCCAATTGACCTGAAATTTGGTAAGTTCATTGGAAATGGCCTAGCAAGAAATACTCATAGCTATGTGGTTATGATTTTTGAGGTCGATAAAATGGTTTTAAGTTGTTCTTTCAAATTAAAATGTGTTTTAGTATAAAAATAATCTTTTGTATCATTTTTTTTTGTTAAATGTGGTACATGATTGCACGTGATGATTTAAAAAGAATTGATATATAATAAGGATATAGATCTTATTATTTTTCCTTAAAATCATTCAAATCTGAATTTGATCATAGCTTTGGAGATAAATTTTAATTTTGAACTCTGATTGATCTGAAATTCAGTAGGTTCATGAAAATGATCAAATTAAAAATGTTCATAACTATGCAGTGATTTGGCAATTTGAGATCGTTTAGATGATATTTTTGGATATTTTTTTCGTATCTTGAAATTTTATTTTAATGAAAATTACTCGACTATGATATAGTGGTAATAGATATTGTTCTCTATGGTCTTCATGACTAAATTTTAGTGAAGTATTAAATTCGTGTGTTGGCTTTAGACCTTCCTCCATATCGGATGAAATTAATACAAGTCACTAGATTTAATCTCTAGTTTTGGTAATATATATTGACTCTCCTCATATGAGTAATATATAACTATATGAATGGATCTAGGGATAATGATATTCAGTTGGCGTAAATTAGCATATACTCTCCATCTGAGATAGCTTTTGTTCTAAATTTTTTGGAGTGAATATCTGACACCACATATATATATTGTATGAGTAGTTATTTTTCATCAAAATTTATCATTCAAGATGCATGAATATTTATGAGGTGTATTTTGAATTTTAATACTCAGCGAATACAAAAGCATGTGATTTTTGGAAAATAGCACCCAGATAATGTAAATAATTTAAAATTTTTGTTCTTTGTTCTTGATTCTTGTATCTATTATGCAAATGATGATGTGTGATAAGAATTACTGTATAAAAAAAAATTAAAATTCTATTTTGGCCAAATAAATTTTTCAATCAAATTGATCATAGTTTTGGAATATGAAAATAGGGACTCTGATTGATCTGAAATACAGTAGATTCATAAGAATGACCTAGTAAGAAATATACATACATACATACATATACATATACATACATACATATACATATACATACATACATATACATATACATAGATATAGGTAGATATAGATATTTGGATCGTTATATGAGTTTTTGGTCATTTTTTGTTATAGGGGTCCCTCCCATGATTATCAAGATTAAATAGTAGTGAAGTATTAGTTTCATGTGCTGGCTTAGACCCTCCTCCATATCGGATGAAATTAATACAAGTCACAATGTATTTAATCGCTAGTTTTGATAATCTGTATCAACACTCCTAAACTGAGTAATATATGATTAGATCAATGTAACTAGGGTGATTTTCACTTGACTTAAACTAACAGTAGACTTTCCATCTGAGTTAGGTCTGTATAAGAGTATGGAGTGAATAATCGATCATTGTACATGTGTATTGCATAAGTAGTTCTTCAATCCCATCGATTGGCTAATCGAGATGCATGGATATGTATGTATAAATGAGCCATGAATTTTGTTATTTAGGATTATTCGACATATTATGATCTATTTAATGTATTATATCTCAAATTTTCAATAGACTTTATAGACCCACTTATAGTACTCAAGAATTTCTTTCGATAGAGATAAGGTATTAATTCAAAGAATGCATTGTACATGTACCTTATGTTAGAAGGAATTATTTTCAGTTTCTAACTAGATAAGAGATGGATACTTAATATATTTTTTATAACTCTCATATATTGAGTTTGATGAATATTTTATCTCTTGTGGTATATTGATGCATGAATTTTTTATTAGTATTATCTCTCATGAATTGAATTATATTAATCTGTCTCATAAGGAAAACTATCTTTTAAATTGATTGAAACTTATTTGTACACTAGCGTCTACGTCATTTATTCTGAATAGAACTTCGAGGTTGGTTAAAGGATGGACATAACGATTCATTAAAAGTGAAGACACTACCAACATGTGAGTCATGTTTAGAAGGGAAAATGACTAAGATATATTTCCCCTTAAAAAAGAAATAAAGGTAGTGATAAGTTAAAATTAATCTATTCTGATTTGTGCGATAAATGAACATTCAGGCAAGAGGTGAATTTGAGTATTCTGAGATTTTCAGATGGTTACTCATGATATGAATATATAATTTTGATGTTTTGTAAGTCTAAATGTCTTGAAACTCAAAATATTTAATATAAAAATGAAAATAGCATCATGTGAAAAATATATAAAGCCACTACAATCTGATTGTAGTGACGTATACCTCTCTGCAGAGCTCATGAGTCACTTCTCTGATAGAATAATTGCATTTCGATTGTCTACTCCAGACACTCTATAATAGATTGGTGTAAAATAGAAAATAAATAGACTCTTACAAAAATGATAAGATTAATGATTGGCTTATTCATTGTTATTTTGTTTCTTTTGGGATATGTTCTAAGAAATACATATCACATTCTGAATTCAATTCCTTTCAAATCACTACCTTGAACAACTATAGAATTAGTGTCGATTTGATGTAAGTATAATATATGACATGTTCGCATATAGAATTATCCAGCACATGTGCTGAGAGGGAGAATAAAAAAATTAAAATTAAGAATGGAATGTGTGTTAACTGGATATCCAGAAAGAATGATTTATTTTATTGTCCTAAAGAAAATAAGACAATTGTTAACACAATTGTCAGATTTCTAGAAATGGACCATATAGTAAACCATGTTCCTAGAAGTAAACTAATTTTACAGGAGCTGAACAAAGAAATAACAAATGAGTCAATTGTAAATTCAAACGCTCAAGAACATCTAACGTATATATATGTCAGAATAGTTGTTCCATTGCGTTTAAGTAGTGGGAGAAACGTTACTAGACATAAGAAAATCTACCACTTCAAGTAGTGGGAGTGATGTTGAGCAAAATTAAAGAACACTACATGAAGAAGTTATTAATATTTCAATGCCGAAAGGTTTTGAAGAAAATATTAAGACTCAAGAACATGTAAGTGTGATTATAGTAGTAGTACTTAGTCGTAGTGAGAGAATCAGAACGAAGATTGGTTTGTTTTGTATGCTTGAGAGGACTTCACATTGTTACGCCCCGAGGCTACCCCTAGACATAACACGGGACCTAGGGTCACAAGTGACCCCAAGCTAACCCTGAGTCTGGCATATCACAAGCATACTGAAATATAACAAAGTAAGCGGAAACATAACTGTAAAGGGAGTCAAAAATTAAAAGAATTTCAAGTGAGAATATACCTGAATATCAATGGGAAACAACCAAAACATATGAATACTAACTCTATGTCTGAAAGCCTCTAATATTGATTAGTTGCTGGGATAAGTCCCCAGCTAACTCTATAAGTCTGGAACTGAAAAGTAAAGCATGTCCATCATCCTCAACCTATGAGGACTCACCACTAAAGCTGCTGAGTAAGGACTAGAAATCTAACTAAGCATAAATTGGATGTTGAACGCCTGAACCTACATCATGAAACGATGTAGCGCAAAAGTATGCGTCAGTACTTTGAATGTACTGAGCATGCATGATATAGATACTAAGCTGAACAATATAAATAGGTTGTACTGAATTATAACTAAAAACTGGGCTAGATGCAATGACCAAGTACTAATCATGAAGATAACATATTTAACTGTATACTGAAGTAAATGTTGATAACATGGTCAATGCAATAAGAGTATGACTGTGGGAGCTACTATTAACCGATATAAACCACGTGAGCTATACCTTGCTAGGGGTATAAAGGCATGACTGTGGCGTGATCACTAAAAATTGATACCCAACAGAGGGGACTTCTGAACTTACGATTGCCCGTAGTTATGGAACTTTGAGGGTACGCTGAACCCTAGTCCAACTCGGTGCTAAGCCTACTCCCAACTGAATATGTAATAGCTAAAATGCAACTGAAATACTGAGTAGCTCAAAATATTGGCATGCAATCTTAAAATGCAACATAAATACACTAAAAGATATGACATTCGAATTTTGAAGCATGGTTTTCTGACTGATGTACATTGCGAGTATAATTCATGAAATACGGACAATTAATACAAGCTAGGGTTCTGAGTTCTAAACATGGGACTATGCAAATTTTCCAATAAACATGTTATTTAGATCGTGGAAACTATAACAGCTAAATTCACAATGAATCTCAAAGGTTTTGGAAACCCTAGGTCTGAACAATTTATGAGAAATTGAAGAAATGATTGAATTCTAGGGACCTAATGGGTGAAAGGAACCCACTAGTGAAATCCCACATACCTGGTGATGAAAACTACAGAGAAATCCTTTGGATTTTGGGGTTGAACTTCGAAGAACACCTCTGCTTGTTTTTGGCAGAAACTGTCGCATCTTTCTTTTCTTTTCTTTCTTAGTTGGATGATTTTTAGAGAATGAGGGTTCTAGGTAGTTTTTTTACTAGATTATTAGGCTTAGAATGAGTAAAACGAGAGCTTCCATCTCAATATCCACTCGGTGCTAAGCATAATTCCCACGGATTAGTCATAATTCATAACTTATTTCATCATTAGAAGACATAGGTAATCGCCTCTTGTCTTATCATTAGAATAGCTCCTTAATCTTGATTCAAAGTTTAGTTGAGAAAATCTTTCAACCCTTATGAATCCTTTATGTGAGAAAATCCTTTCACAATAACAACATCAAAGCTTCACTCTCAAAGCAATCTTAAATCATCATAAGTTTCATAATTTGAACGTGCATATTTTCATAAAATCCATCTTTTGATCATTCATAACTTCATCATAGAATCATAGCTTAGAATTCATAGATCATGCAATTTTCATAATTTCTCCTTTCTTAATTTAAAGCCTCATCATATGATCAAAGTATAGAAATCATGGATTTCACATAAGTTCATGAGGGTTCAACTCAAAACATACAATTAACTCAGTTCATGCATAAAAAGACTTAATTCTACCAATTAGGCGATAATTTGGAAGAACCCATAAGATAGAAGAAAATCCTAATTTTAATTGAAGAATCTAGCTTTGCAAATTTGGAGAATTTAGGAACCCTATGAAGGAAAGGACTCCATAGGTGAAAGCTATCATACCTTGATTCCCAAAAGCCCACAAGCAATGGCGGATTAGAAGACTTGATCTTGAAACCCTAGATTCTCCTTCTTCTTCAAGCTTCTAGAGAGAGAAATATTTGGGGAAAGACTTTGGAGGGAATTTGGGAGTGATTAGAAAATAGTAGAATTAGGCTTAGAAGCCTTATATAGGCTCTAGGATTAGGGCTTAACCGACTTAGATTAGGAATAGTTTAATTAGGGAAAAGACCAAAAAGCCCTTAAAAATAACTGTCAGCTTCGACCTACGGCCCGTAGGTTCAACCACGGACAGTCCTAATCAACCTTAGAAAAGTTCAGAAACTATTGTTTTGAACCTTCAAATGATATATGGTCCGTAGGTCCTTAGACAGACCGTACATACCAACCATCAGTCCAACCTTGAACTCTTAAAATTTCACTAAGTCTAGAGAGACCTACGAGACCTACCTACGATCCGTGGAAACACTAATGGACTGTCATGTTGAGTCATAGAAAGGATCCTGAAACTTGATATTTTGTTAATACTTACCTTTCCAACTACGGTTCCCACCTACGGCCCGTAAGTCAACCTATGGTTCGTAGATGGTTTCCGTCTGTACTGGCACCAGACCTAAAAAATAAGAAATTTTCCTTCTTTTCGAATCCGGGATGTTATAAAATCTCCCCCTTGGAAACATTCGTCCTCGAATGAGAATCAAGACATTATAAGAATGATAGGAACTAAATCTACCAGCCCAACATGAATGCAATCACATAAATGCACATATCCGAGTAGGAAACATCAACTCCAAGCTAAAGCATGTTCAAAACATCATCTCATAAGGTTTATATGTAACATATACTCAAATGCACATAATTATGAAGAAATCAATCAAGTTTACTCATTTTCTCAAAAATTAAGCTTTTTTATGAACATGCATAAATGAGGAGGAATCATGGAAATATCTAAGACACATGAGACCAAAAGAGTGAACCATGAGGAACTAAATACCTCAAGATAGAGTAGGAGCAGAGGGAAAAATATGAGGATAACGGGACATCATATCGGCCTCGGCCTCCCAAGTAGCACCCTCAACTAACTGATTCCTCCAAAGGAATTTTACGGAAACAACTTCTTTATTTCTCAACTTCCGAACTTGCCGGTCTAAAATCTCAATCGGAACCTCTTCATAAGAAAGATTTTCCTTTACACCAAGACTCTCCAATGGCATTACATATGCCGGATCACCAACACACTTCTTCAATAAGGAGACATGGAAAATCGGATGAATCGATGCCAAGTATTAGGCAAATCAAGTTCATAAGCAACCTTGGTAATTCGTCTCAAAATCTGATATTGGCCCACATAGCGGGGACTAAGCTTCCCTTTCTTCCCAAACCTCATTACACCCTTCATGGGTGAAATTTTCAAGTAGACCCAATCATTAACATTAAATTCTAGATCTCTCCTTCTAACATCGGCATAGGACTTTTATCGACTTTGAGCCGTTTTCAACCTTTCTCTAATAAGTCAAACTTTCTCCATAGCCTCATAAACAAATTCAGGACCTATCAAAGCAACTTCACCAACTTCAAACTAACCTATATGAGATCTACACCTCCTACCATAAGGAGCCTCAAATGGAGCCATACCAATACTGGAATGGTAGCTATTATTGTAAGCGAACTCAATCAAAGTTAAATGATCCTAGTCCTCACTATCTATAAATCAAGAAGGTAAAAAAGAGAAGGCTTGATTGAAAGTGGTACATCTACAGGGATCTGTCGTTAACGATTTGACCGGGACACATCTAATTGAAAGTCTAATCCCAACCTCTTTGGAAGGAGCTCCAAAAATGACTTGACTTCAGAGCGGGGAATCTTCCTACAAGTGAGCACCAAGTCAAATGTATTCAAAAAGGGTTATACCTCTGCCTAGACAAAGAGGACTTTAAGGCAGCCTCGTAGGAGACATTGGATGTAACCAGCCTTCTAAGGCGTAGGAGTCAAAAGCAACTTTCAATTCAAATTAGAGAAACGCCGAGCTTTATCTGCACATCTCAATTACCCTTGAAGTCAATCACACAAGCTCTCAACATATCTTCCAAAGTTTATATAGTACGCTCTGCTTGCCCATCGGTTTGGGGATGAAAGGTTGTGCTAAGCTTAACACGGGTACCAAGGCCCTTTTGGAAAGATTTCCCAAACTGAGATGTGAATTGAGTACCACGATCGGATATAATAGATAGGGGCACTCCATGCAACCTAATTATCTCCCTTAGGTACAACTTAGCATAGTCTCCTGCTGAGTAAGAAACCTTCACGGGAATGAAATGAGCCGATTTTGTCATACGATCTACAATAACCCAAATTGAGTCATGTTGTCGTCGGGTGCGTGGTAAACCAACAACGAAGTCCATATTCAAATCTTTCCACTTCCAAGTAGGAATACTAATGTCTTGGGACAAACCTCCCGGATTTTGGTGCTTAACTTTCACTTGTTGACAATTAGGACACTTAGCAACAAATTCCGCAATATTCTTCTTTATCTCATTCCACCAATAGACCTCCCGCAAGTCACAGTACATCTTGGTGGCACCCGGGTGAATGGAATATCGGGCACTATGGGCTTTCGATAAAATTTGCTCCCTCAAATTATCAACATTCGGAACACACAGATGACCTTGATATCTAAAGCACACCATCTCCCCTTGGGACAAAGCCTCAACGAACTTTTTAAGCACCGCTTCCTTCAATTCCATCAGAATTGGATCAAGACCTTGCTTTGCTTTCACATTCGACACAAAAGACGATTCTGAACCATTATGAACAACGACTCCTTCATTAGAATCAATCAACCGAACACCCAGTCGGGCCAATCTATGAACATCTCGAACCAATTCTTTCTTATCATCATCAACATGAGCAACACTACCCATGGATAACCGACTAAGGGCATCCACCACCATATTCGCCTTACCTGGGTGATAGAGGACACTCATATCATATTCCTTTAGCAATTCAAGCCACCTCCTTTGGCAAAGATTCATATCCTTTTGCTTGAACACATATTGCAAACTCTTGTGGTCAGTGAAGACATCCACATGGACACCATACAAGTAATGCCTCCAAATCTTTAGAGCAAACACAACCGCTGCTAGTTCTAAGACATGGGTAGTATAGTTCTTTTCATGAATCTTAAGTTGCCTTGAAGCATAAGCAATCACTTTCCCATTTTACATAAGGACACATCCCAACCCAATTCTTGAGGCATCACAACACACTACAAATCCATCGGACCCTTCCGGTAGAGTTAACACCGGAGCAAAGGTAAGCCTATCTTTCAGTTCTTAGAAACTCTTCTCACATGCTTCAGACAATAAGAACTTAGCTTTATTTTGGGTCAATGTCATCAATGGAGAGGCAATCAAAGAGAACCCCTCAACAAACCTTCTATAGTAACCAGCGAAACCCAAAAAACTTCGAATATCTGAAGAGGATAGAGGTCTAGGCCAACTCTTAACTACATCCGTATTCTTAGGATCTACCTCAATACCCTTACTGAAAATAATGTGACCAACAAATGCCACGGACCTCAACCAAAACTCACATTTACTAAACTTTGCAAAGAGTTGTTGGTCCTTAAGAACTTGCAACACAATCCTCAAATGAGCGGTATGCTCATCCTCACTCCATGAGTAAATCAAGATATCGTCGATGAACACAATCACAAACGTATCTAGGTATTGTCGAAACACCCTATTCATCAAATCCATAAATGCAGCCAGAACATTTGTTAAGCCAAACGACATTACTAAGAATTCGTAATGGCTATATCTAGTCTGAAAAGTTGTCATCGGATTGTCATCTTCTTTCACCCTTAACTAGTGATAGCCCGATCAAAGGTCAATCTTGGAGAAGTAAATCACCCCTTGGAGTTGGTGAAACAAATCATCTAGAGGATACTTATTTTTGATAGTAACCTTATACAATTGGCGATAGTCAATACACATTTGAAGCGAACCGTCCTTTTTTGGGACAAACAACACTGGAGCACCCCCATGGAGAGATACTTGGTCGGATGAAACCCTTATCCAACAAATCTTTTAATTGCTATTTCAATTCCTTAAGTTCTGTCGGAGCAATTTGATAAGGAGGAATAGAGATCAGTTGTGTATCTGGGAGAAGATCAATACCGAAGTCCATTTCCCTTTCGGGAGGAACATCGGGTAGATCATCGGGAAATACTTTCGAAAACTCATTTATAATGGGGACCGACTCAAAGATAAGGGTTTCAGAATCCATATCCCTAACCCGAACAAGATGATATATGAAACCCTTAGAAATCAACATTCTAGCTTTAAGGCAAGAAACAAATCGACTCTTAAGCATAAAATTTCCCCCTTTCAAGGATAGGCTCATTTGGAAACTGGAACTTGACCACTCGAGTTCTACAATCGATAGAAGCATAACATGAATGCAACCAATCCATCCCAAAGATAAAATCGAAATCTAGCATATCAAGCTCTACAAGATTAACATGAGTGACTCTATGAGATAAGGAGACGAGACAATTTCTATAGACTCTCTTAGTCACGATAGATTCACTAATAGGAGTAGAGACAGAAAAGGGATCTTTGATGTTATTCTTGGGATGGATTGGTTGCATTCTTTTTATGCCTCTATTGATTGTAGGACCCGAATGGTCAAGTTTCAATTCCCGAATGAGCCTATCTAAGGGTTGGATGTACCATCTTATTAGGGTGAGGGATATGAATTTCGAAACCCCTACTCTCGAGACGGTCCCCGTTGTTAATGAGTTTTCGAAAGTGTTTCCCGATGATTTACCTAGTATTCCTCCCGAAAGGGAAATAGACTTCAGTATTGACCTTCTCCCGGATACGCAGCCTATCTCTATTCTCCATATATAATGGCTCCGGCAGAACTTAAGGAACTAAAGGAACAATTAAAAAATTTGTTTGTAAGGAAGAAAGATGGTTCACTCCGTATGTGCATTGACTACCGTCAATTGAATAAGGTTACCATTAAGAATAAGTATCCTCTTCCAAGGATAGATGATTTGTTTGATCAGCTTCAAGGGGCTAGTTACTTCTCTAAGATCGACCTTCGTTCGGGTTATCACCAATTGAGAGTGAAGGAAAATGATATTCAGAAAATGGCTTTTAGGACTAGGAATGGTCACTACGAGTTCTTGGTAATGTCGTTTGGATTGACAAATGTTTCAGCCGCGTTTATGGATTTGATGAATAGGGTGTTTAGACAATATCTTGATATGTTTGTGATTGTGTTCATAGATGATATTTTGATTTACTCAAGGAGTGAGGATGACCATGCCGATCATTTAAGGATTGTATTACAAGTCCTCAAGGACCAACAACTCTTTGCGAAGTTTAGTAAATGTGAGTTTTGGCTAAGGTCTGTGGCATTTCTTGGTCACATTGTCTCCGGTAAAGGTATTGAGGTAGATCCTTAGAAGACGGATGCGGTTAAGAATTGGCCTAGACCTCTATCACCTTCGGATATCCGTAGTTTCTTGGGCTTAGCCGGTGATTATAGAAGGTTTGTTGAAGGGTTTTTCTTCGATTGCTTTTCCATTGACGACTTTGACTCAAACGAAGGTTAAGTTCACTTGGTCCGAAGAGTGTGAGAAGAGTTTCCAAGAGTTGAAAGATAGACTTACCTCGGCCCCGATATTGACTCTACTGGAAGGGTCCGATGGTTTTGTGATTTATTGTGATGCCTCCAGAATTGGGCTAGGATGTGTTCTCAGGCAAAATGGAAAAATTATTGCTTAAGCTTCAAGACAACTCAAAGTGCATGAAAAGAACTATCCTACTCATGACCTAGAATTAACGGCGGTCGTGTTCGCTTTAAAGATATGGCGGCATTATTTGTATGGGGTACATGTGGGTGTATTTATCGACCATAAGATTGTACAATATGTGTTTAAGCAAAAAGACCTGAATCTTCGCCAAATGAGGTGGCTTGAGTTGTTAAAAGACTATGATATGAGTGTCCTCTATCACCCCGGCATGGCTAATGTGGTAGCGGATGCTCTTAGTTGGTTATCTATGGGTAGTGTTGCTCATATTGAGGATGGTAAGAAAGATTTGGCTTGTGATGTTCATAGATTGGCCCGATTGGGTGTTCGGTTGTTTATTCCGCTAAGGGTGGTGTTATGGATTATAATGGTTCTGAATCGTCCTTTGTGCATGATGTAAAGGCTAAAGAAGATCTTGATCCTAATTTGGTTGATTTGAAGGAAGCAGTGCTCTAAAAGTCCGTTGAGGCTTTCTCCCAAGGGGGAGATGGCGTACTTCGATATCAAGGTCGCTTGTGTGTTCCCGATGTAGATGACTTAAGCGGAAAAATTTATCGGAAACCCATAGTTCTCGATATTCCGTTCACCCGAGACTTTTTAGTAAATCTCTTTTGTTAGGTATCGGGTACCTGATCCATTTTAAAACAGATTGTTATTAAAATGGAAAAACCTAATTTCATATCAAACTTACTATGTACTTAGCTGCTCATGCTAGGTACGTATACTGCCAACATGGCTCTGATACCAATAACGGATCGACGGTAATCCTCCGAAGTTGTATTGATAAAATACGACAAGATTTATACAAAAGATTTAAACTAAAGAAGTAATAAAAACTTACAAGCTTTTATTTATATAAACATGAAGGGAGCTACAAACGGAAGCATGAAAAACATATGAAGAGAGAGAGAGGTTTTCAGTTTTGGGTAAAAAAGCTGATGCCCCTAAAGATTAGAGAGTATTTCCTTTTATAGAGTAAGAAATCCTCTTTACATTATTTGATGATGACCATTCCTTTTTCTTGTCGATTGTTGAGCTTTTACTTTAAAGTAAACATATGGGATTCCTTTTAGGAATAGTAAAAAGTTTCTTTGAATAAAGCAATTCCGACCTTTGGTCTCTGCTTTTCTCAAGAGCCATGTTTCTATTCATAATCGGGGTCCACATATGACTGTGCAATTCCTTTAAGGTCGCACATGTCACCATTACTGCTTCCAGATGATGCTGCGTCATTAATCAGCTGCATTATCTGACTTTCTGTATAATCTTCAAGATTATCCATGGCCTTCTTAAGCTTTGCTTTTAGCTCTGCTTTAGATACTTTAGTTGGGGTGTTACTGCTTGTTCCTGCAACGTTGTTGGGGGATTTGATTTCTGCTGGCTTAGGAGTCCATCCCTTAATCATAACTTCTTTGGCTAAGAAACGAATTTTATCTATATCTACCTTGGTGAAATTCCAAGAAATAATATAAGATATTCTTTTCTGAATAAAAAATTTACACAATTTAATATTCTCAGTAAGAGTAGAGATCTCTTCTTTGTTCTGAAATTCGTTGAACCTAACATGAAATTGTTGGGGTAAAATCTGCAAGTTTCCTCCAAAAATGTTCCACCATTCGTAGAACCATCTGGGAATAACTGATTTAATCATCTGAGGGCAATATTTAACAAACCAAGTGTGTCTTGGTCTTAAATACATAAAATTAAACCAGACTGGTTTATAATCATGCCAATTATAGGTTTGTGGCCTATGTTGCATAGATAATGATATCGGAGTATGCAAATGATTTGTATACCATTCGAACGGAGATAAAATTCTCTTGATGGTGAAACGAGAATACCTTATGAAACTCAGGATTTTGCTCATCCCTGTTATGCTCGATCTCTATGGATTCAGTATCTATCAGAATAGCTTCATAGAACTTTCTGGTCTTGTATGAACAATCTGTATCAACATAGTTGTTATCTGTGTAACAAGGTTTTATGAGGGTTTCTATTCCAAATTTTTCATAATCTTTGTCTATAGCTAACAAAGGTAACATTTGAGTAGTTATAAACTCAAATTTTTCGTCCTTCAGAGGAGGAGTTTGTTTGGGAGTTTGTAACTCTGGCTTGACAGCTTGAGCAAAGGTTTCAGGAACCTTCATTACATAATTATCCTTTGTTTGTACTGAAGAACTTGATGCTTCTGGAGTGAAAGGTCTATTTGGCCTTAATTGGATTAATTTAGTTGGAGTAGGAGGAGGTAGTGCAGGCAATTTTGGGTATCTGCTAACAAAGTATATCTATTATCAAATACCAGTCTTTGTGGAGTTTTTGCCGGTGTTAAGGGAGGTAAGACGAATGGTTTCGCCATTTGTTTTCCTTCTTTAGAAGGAGTGTTAGGCTTGAAAGGCCTCATTTTTTCCCTGTAAAAATTCTCTTTTTAGAAAATCAGGTAAAGAGTTATTTTCTCCTTTTATAAATTCAATTTGAAAATCAAAGCTAGATAGTAGAGCTTGCCATCTAGCAAATATTTGTTTTGAAACCAGATTTTTAACATCCTTTTGTAAAATTTCTTTAGCTGATTTACAATCAACTCTTAATAAAAATTCTTTGTTGATTAAGTCATCTTGAAATTTTGTGATACATAGCACTATAGACAAGATTTCCTTTTTAACATTTGAATAATTTTTTTGAGCAGAATTCCAGATTCCTGAAGTAAAACGAACTAATTGTTCGGGAGATTCTAAAGAACTTCTTTATTTCAGGATACCTCCATAACCTAAATCAGAAGCATCAGTTTTAACAATCATGAAATCTTTAGGATTTGGGATACCTAAACAAGGGAGACTCTGGACTAATTTTTTGACAGTTATGACTGCTTGAGTCTGATCAGATCCCCAAGGAACCGGATTCTTTTTGAGCCTTTTATATAAAGGTTCACAGACTTGTCTAACTTTAGGAATAAAATCAGCAACATAATTTAAACTGCCTAAAAACCTTTGTAATTGGGTTTTGTCAGTAATTTCATTAGGAAATTTTGAAGAGAATTCAATGGCTCTACAGATAGGTTTATAACTACTTTGATAAAGATCATGACCTAAAAACCTTATAGAGGTTTGAAAGAGTTTTATCTTTTTGGCACTAACTACCAAACCATTACATTTAACAATCTTGAAGAAAGTATTAAGATGCTTAAAATGTGAATCAATATCATCAGAGAAGATAAGCACATCATCAATGTATACAATAGACATGTAATTATAATCATTAAAAATGCTATTCATAATATTCTGAAATTCAGACGGAGCATTCTTAAGACCGAAGGGCATGACATTCCATTCATATTGTCCAAATGAGACATTGAAAGCAGTTTTATACTTATCTTTTTCGGCGATTTGAATCTGCCAAAAACCTGATTTCATATCAAACTTACTATAGACATTAGCCTTATAAGTTCTTTTTAGTAAATCTCTTTTGTTAGGTATCGGGTACCTGATCCATTTTAAAACAGAATTAAGAGGTTTATAATTAATAACAAGTCTAGGTGCTCCTCTTTCTTTTTCAGCACTATTGTTTACATAGAAAGCAGAGCAACTCCAAGGAGATTTAGAAAACTTAATAATTTTATTTTTTAATAAATTATCAATTTCCTTTTTACAATAATCCATCATTTCATGATTCATTTGAATAGGTCTAGCCTTGGTAGTAATAGACTGTTCATTAAATCCCTTAATATAGGGTAATTCAACAATATGTCTTTTTCTTTCCCAAAAGGCATTAGGAAAATCAGAGCAAATTTCATCTTCAAATTTTTTATGAAGATTGGATATTTTAGCAACCATCTCCGGGGTTTTTAAAATTTGCTCAATTTTTTTAATTTTAATTTCTTCTTTTAGAAAATTAATATGCTGAGATAAAGAGTTTATTCTGAAAGCCGTTTTCTCTCTGATAAAATTACTTTCATCTTGAGAAAGAGTTTTAACAAAAGGAAAATGTAATTCTTTTCCAAGAATGGAAGTAGTAATACCACTTAGATTGGTAACGAAAGGTTTTATCTGAGTGATAAAAGGTATTCCAAGAATAATATCTTCATTAATATCTTCAGTAATAATAAAATCATTTGTTAAACAAATATTATTGTTGCAAATATGAGCTTTAGAAAGCTTATAATTAATTTTGAGCAACTCACCAGTAGCAGAATATAATTTAGAAGTACTTTTTTCCAAATACTTAGTAGGAACAATACCTTTAACAATGAAATTTCTATCTGCACCACTGTCAAGCAAAGCAATTTTATTAATAACAAAATCTTTACTTACAACAATCTTAACAGGAATGTGATGGCTTTGTGGCCGGATAGAAGAGATAATAGTGACGCCTGGACTGGAAGTAGTCGCAATATCAGAAGTAGGTTTAGCTGAAAGGTCAACATTAAAGGGAGGATAATCTAAGTTATCCTTTTCGGGGATTTCCTCTGTTTCTTCATCAAGGCCTTGCTTAGCTATCTCTTTGAGGATTTTATCAATAATGACATCAGTTTCAACTTTCCCAAGTCTAGATTTAATGTCTTTGATTTCCTCTTTGAGGGTTTTGACTTCATGATGAAGATCAGAAATGGTAGGTTCGGCATTTCTTTCGAACTTATTCATGATTTGCTTCATGTTGAAAGGTTCAACCATAGTACGAGCTTTAGGCTTTTCCTTTTGGTTGAGAATAAGATTCTTGAGTTCTATAAGATATTTTTTTCTAGCTTCTTCATTATCAATATGTTCAATAATGTCGAAGAGAGCTTCTTTAGAGTCATTACTAAGGACTCTGATTTGAGGAATATCTTCACAAACACAGAAAGCTTCTGTGCAATTGCAGTTTTTTCCAGATTGGCTTGAATCTGAAGCATAATCGACGTTGATATTTTCTTCGTCGCTATATTCAGCAGAATCATTTGAAGAATCGGATAAAGGCTCTTCAAGAATAGAAAAAAGCTTTTCTTTGGTTGCCTCATCTATTTCAAGACTGTTGATCTTCTTCTGTTTACCAGACCTGCATTCATTAGCTCTATGGCCAGATTTTCCACAAGTCCAACATACATCCTCTTTGGATTTCTTAAATCCTTTATGCTTTTTCTTCTTTTTGGAAGATTTTTTGTAATCCTTTTCAGTAGTTCTTCTAGACTTACTACGATGAGTTTTCTTATTTTCCTTGTTCTCCTTCCTGATTTTTCTTGGAGGAGGTGTTAGAGAAACAAAACCGAAGTCTTGACAGAAACTTCCTAATTCTCTTCTTGACGAAGACTTTTCCTTTTTAAGTTGATGCTTCAACTTAATATCTGTACAAAGTTCTAATCCCACAGTGTTTATAACACTAATAAGATCTCCATAAGTCATTTGGTCGTAAGGAATTTTTCCATCATTCCTATCTTGAATTTTGGTTCTTACCTTATCGGCAAAAAGAGGAGGAAGTCCGCTAACAAATCTTTCTTTCCAAAAGTCTAGATTACAATCAGGTCTGATCATTACCTTTTGCATAAAATTATATTTATACCAGGTAAAATCGTCCAAAGAGGGACAACTAATATTGTTGAGGATTTGGAGACTCCTGTCTTGAAACAACTTAGGTTCTCCTATAAAATGCTTTGCTATATGGTAGAGAAGAGTAGCACAAGCATCTTCTTTAAATACTTCAGTTGGAACTTCGTTAGTTCCTTCCATTTTAATAACAATCTCAGAAGCATGAGTATCATAAATGACTTTTTTAGTTTCTTCTGAAACATAATTGTCCCACCAATGTTTTATCATTCCAGTGAATCCTGCAACGATCATAGAAGCAGCTTCTCTGTCAGAAGAATTTCTTATTTTGTAAGCTGTGATAGCTATCCCCATCTCGTGGAGTTTATTATAGATCTGATGTTCTGCTAGACCATCAATATTCCATTCAGTAATACTGCTTCCTTCATGAGAGGAAGTGGAGAGAAAAGCATTTTCCTCATATTGAAGGTCTGGGAAAGAAGGTCTTTTATGATAGTTTTTTTGGTTATGATATCTATCATTGGAGAGTTTTTGGAAAAGATTATCTTTGTCACTAATGGTAGCAACTTTCTTACCACTCTTATCAGATATTGAGAAGTTGGCAAGTTTCTCATTGATCTTATCCAGAATATTGTCTGAAATATCAAAGGTATTTTTGAGTTTGGGGTAATTTTCTCTGGAAAATTCATTGATTTTGAAAATAGGATTTGGATCAATTTTCTGACTGATAGTAGTAGTAGATAAAGGAGTAGGCTTTCCTGAAAAAGAAGCATTTGTTTTAAATTCTTCTATTTGTCTGGAAACAACATGAAAAATTTGGTTTGTATAGTTATTTTGTTCTATAAGTCTATCTAGGTCTTTGGAAGATAAAAGAGCAGTGGATTTTTCAGTGTCTGTGGTTGCTGTGGATGAAAATCCTTCAACAAATCGCCTATAGTAACCGGCCAAACCCAAGAAACTTCTGATATCAGTCAGAAATGTGGGTCTGGGCCAGTGCTTTACTTCCTTAATTTTTTGAGAATCCACTCAGATCCCTTCGCTGGATACCACATGACCAAGGAAAGTGACCAACTGTAACCAGAATTCACATTTGCTGAACTTAGCAAATAGCTGGAGATCTTTGAGGGTTTGTAGAACTACTCTCAGATGAGTCGAATGCTCTTCCTCATTCTGAGAATAAACGAGGATATCATCAATAAAGACGATGACGAACAAGCCCAAATATTGTTTGAACACCTTATTCATTAAGTCATGAAAGTTGCAGGAGCATTTGTTAGTCCAAAAGACATAATTACAAATTCATAGTGATCATACCGAGTCTTGAAGACTGTCTTCAGGATGTCACTATCTCTGACTCTGAGCTGATGATAGCCAGATTTAAGGTCTATCTTAGAAAAGCAACTAGCACCCTAAAGTTGGTCGAACAAGTCATCAATCCTGGGGATGGGATATTTATTCTTGATTGTGACTTTGTTCAATTGACGATAGTCAATGCACATCCCGAGAGAACAGTCTTTCTTACACATGAACAACACTGGAGCACCCTATGGAGAAATGTTGGGTCTGATGAAGCCCTTATCTAGAAGGTCTTTCAACTGTTCTTTCAATTCCTTAAGCTCAGCTGGAGCCATTCTATAAGGAGGAATCGAAATAGGCTGGGTATCTGGAAGGAGATCTATTCAGAAGTTGATTTCCCTTTCGGGAGGAACTCCTGGAAGATCTTCTGGAAACTCATTCACCACTGGGACTGACTCAAGAGTTGGGTTTTCAGAGTTTGAATCCTTAACCCGAACAAGATGATAGATATACCCTTTGGAAATCATTTTCCTAGCCTTAAGGTAAGAGATAAATCGACCAACAAGCACTGAGTTACTACCCTTCCACTCTAATACTGACTCGTTTGGAAACTGAAATCGAACGATCCTAGTTCTACAATTGACAGAGGCATAACTGGAATGTAACCAATTCATGCCTAGAATTAGGGTTGTTCAAAATCGAACCGAAACTGAAAACTCGAACCGAAAAAAAGTTATTGGTTTACCAGTAATGGGTTATTGGTTTAGAGGTTTTGATAACAGTTTTGATTTTTTTTGTTATTGGGTTATCGATTCTTAACGGTTTGAGATTTTTTCTTAATGGGTTAACCGATAACCCGATAGTAAATTAAATAATTATATTTATATCATTTTGTATATAAAGTCATTGACTTAGAGTTTAGTTTCCTACTTTTATTTCTGGCTGTCTCAAACTCTTGGATATTCTACAATGTAAAAGTGTTTGCTTTTTAGCAAGATGTAATTTGTGAACTCGTGTGCATGATTCATTTGGTTTGTCACCTTGTTTCTAAGTGATTTTTAATGACTTTTTTTTGTGTCAAATCTTAACGGTTAAACCAATAACCGAACTGATAACGATCAATAACCAATAAAATAATAACCGATAAGCCAATATATTAATTGTTCTTTAACAGTTTGGCATCTTTACAAACCGATAACCAATAAATCAAATCGATAAACTTCAAAACCGAACCAACCGATACGCAGCCCTACCTAGAATGATATCAAAATCTATCATTTCTAACTCTACAAGGTCTGCTGAGGTGACTTTCTAGGAAACTGTGACAGGGCAATTTTTGTATACCCGTCTTGCTATAACTGGGTCACCAACTGGAGTAGAGACTGAGAAGGGTTATGGGAGAGTTTCTGGACTGACACCGAAGTTTAGTGCTATGTAAGTAGTTACAAAAGAAAGTGTAGCACCTGGATCCAACAATGCATAAACATCTAAATGGAAGACTTATAACGTACCCGTGACCACATCAAGAGAATCCTCCAGGTCCTGACGAGTTTGAAAACATACAACGTGTTCTGGCGCTGACCACCACTTATACCAGACGAGGCACCCTTCTAAGTGGGGCAACCTGATGGCGCTACTGAAGTTGTAGACTGAACCTTGTTACCCTATTGTTCTTGCCTGGCAAAAGGGCAATCCTTCAACCTATGATCAGGCTGACCGCACCCAAAACACCCCTCTCTACCTATAAGACACTTGCCCGGATGGTTCTTACCACACTTTGGACAAGATGGAAAAGTCATGTTACCTGAAGCACTCCCCTGGGACTTAGAGCCTAATGCCCTCCCTTTCTGATCCTGTCGAAACCTGGGGGACAGAGCTCTAGCTGATGAAGGCGCTGGGGCTGTAGACCTTTGCTGATATTGTGAGTGATTTCCACTGTCCGACCTACACTGAGAGTATTCATAGTTTTCTGTTCTAGCTTTTTTGTTATCCTTATCCATTTCCTTGAGCTTATCTCCCTCAACCTGCTAAGCATGGGACATTAGTCTGGAGATATCCATATCCCCTTATAGCATAGCATTCCTGCACTCGGTCTTCACCAGATCGGATACTCCAAATAAGAACTTGCTCATTTGTGCTCTCGGATCGGCAACCATATGTGGAGCATACCTGGAGAGCTGGGTGAACTTTAGCCCATATTCTTGGACTGACATCAAACCCTGCCTCAAGTTCATAAACTCCCGAGCCTTAGCCTCCCCCAACTCTCTCAGGAAGAACCTCTCCAGAAAAGCTCCAATAAAACAATCCCACGTCACAGGAGATGCATCCACACCCCTGTTGTCCTTCCACTGCATGAACCAGATATGAGCCACATCCTTAAGTTGGTACGATGTTAGCTCAACACTATCAGTATCAGTCACTTGCATTACCTCAAGAATCTTCTTGACCTCATCAATGAAGTTATATGGGTGGTCCTCATCAACCTTCGACCCTAGAAACTCAGGCAGATTCATACAAACAAAGTCTCAAACCCTGGATGCACTTGATCCACCAGTGGGGATTATAGGAGCTGGGACCTGCTGATTGTTCTGGTTGGCTACAGTCTGAACCAACAGCTGGATCGCATTACAAAATTCTACATTCGTAACCTTATGTTTTGGGACTAGAGGAGTTGTGTTAGCATTGCGTGCATTAGCATTTCGTGTGTTAGCTCTGCGAGGAGGCATGATCTAAAACGCATAACGATGAATTAGAAAAGAGAAGTTGAATCACACTTCATGCATGATAGGAATAGCAAAAGAAGTGAAGTTTTTCTTAGAACACCTCGTAGACTCCCTCCCATAGGTGTGGCGCGCTTCACACTTATAAAAGAGACTCTACTTAGTGCGACTTTCAGACACCCTAGGACTCTTGAACCTGATGCTTTGATACCAAGTTTTTCACGCTCCGAGGCTACCCCCTAGACGTAACACGGGACCTAGGGTCACAAGTGACCCTAAGCTAACCCTGAGTCTGGCATATCACAAGCATACTGAAATATAACAAAGTGAGCGGAAACATAACTGTAAAGGGAATCAAAAACTAAAAGAAGCTCAAGTGAGAATATAACTGAATATCAATGGGGAACAACCCAAAACATATGAATATTGAATCTATGTCTGAAAGCCTCTAATATTGATGAGTTGCTGGTCCAGCTAACTCCATAAGTCTGGAACTGAAAAGTAAAGCATGTCTATCATCCTTGACCTATAAGGACTCACCACTGAAGTTGCAGAGCAAGGACTAGAAATTGAACTAAGCGTGATCTGGATGCTAAACGCCTGAACCAACATCATGAAACAATGTAGCGCAAAAGTATGCGTCAGTACTTTGAATGTACTGAGCATGCAGGATATAGATACTAAGCTGAACAATATAAATAGGTTGTACTGAAGTATAACTGAAAAATGGGCTAGATGCAATGACCAAGTACTAATCATGAAGATAACATGTTGAACTCTATACTGAAGTAAATGTTGATAACATGGTCAATGCAATAAGAGTATGACTGTGGGAGCTACTATTAACCGACATAAACCACATGAGCTAAACGTGGAGTCCGATGTATACGCCCCATCGAGAGGACCCAATATACCTTGCCAGGGGTATAAAGGCATGACTGTGACGTGATCACTAAAAACCGAAGCCCAATAGAGGGGACTTCTGAACCTACGTTGGCTCGTAGTTATGGGACTTTGAGGGTACACTGAATCCTAGTCCAACTCGGTGCTAAGTCTACTCCTAACTGAATATGTAATAGCTAAAATGCAATTGAAATACTGAGTAGCTCAAAATACTCACATGCTATCTTAGAATGTAACATAAATACACTGAAAGATAAGGCATTCAAATTTTGAAGCATGATTTTCTTACCGATGTACATAGCGAGTATAATTCATGAAATATTGACAATTAATACAAGCTAGGGTTCTGAGTTCTATACATGGGACTATGAAAATTTTCCAATAAACATGTTATTTAGATCATGGAAACTATAGCAGCTAAAATCACAATGAATCTCAAAGGTTTTGGAAACCCTAGGTCTGAACAATTTATGAGAAATTGAATAACTGACTGAATTCTAGGGACCTAATGGGTGAAAGGAACCCACTAGTGAAATCCCACATACCTAGTGACGAAAACTACGGAGAAATCCTTTGGATTTCGAGGCTGAACTTCGAAGAACACCTCTGCTTGTTCTTGGGAGAAACTGTCGCCTCTTTCTCTTCTTTTCTTTCTAAGTTGGATTATATTTGGAGAATGAGGGTTCTAGGTAGTTTCTGACTAGATTATTAGGCTTAGACTGAGTAAAACGACGTAGTTTAGGCATCAAATGATGTAGTTTAAGTCCCCAATGCATAGGAGAAAAGACCAATACGACCCTGACTTAAAAGCTGATGAAGTGACTTCAAGACAGGCTTCACGGGCCGTTTAGAGCACCACGGCCCGTCAAGTGGGTCGTGAAGATGCTCTGCCCGACAGGGCTTCACTATTTCAGGCATAACTATTTATTCCGAACTTTAAATGGGGCAAACTCAGTGGCGTTGGAAAGAGGATTCAGAGAACTTTAATTTGATAGGTTATGGGCCACCTAATGCATTTTGTGCTGAATATGATCCATTGAAGTTGACCCAAAACTTGAAATCTGACAAGTCTTCTTCACGAATGACTTCACAGTCCGTGTAAGCTTCACGGGCCGTTTAGACGTCCGTGGCCCTTTTCCAGTGACCTTGGGTCATACCCCACCAACTAAGTGACTTGAAGGGCCGTCGAGTCCACCACAGGCCGTTTGGGTCACGGTCAAGGTGACCCCTGCATGGGGCAGATTCTAGAATGAGTTCACGATGCCCTTAACGGGCCGTGGCCCCCTTCACGAATTGTCTAGGGTGCCGTGAAGGGTCCATGGTCCATTTTGGGCCCTTGACTTACCAGTTAACTCCTTTCTAGCCTTTCTCTAATCCGAGGTGTTACAATGATAGAACTCCCTAAAAAAAGTACACTCTTGGCGGATTTCATGATAAGGTCCCTCAAGATCTAGTACAAAATTGATTTGTTATGACGAAGCACTACTAGACGAAATTGCAAGAGAAAAAATCTCGGTAAAAATTCTTTCAATAAGAATTAAAGGAATGTCTGTGAAATTTATAAATACATAGTTAAGAGTCTAAATGGGAGATTGTTAGGGTATATACTATTAATCATGTATTTAGACATACTATTCTAACAATTTTCAAGATTAAACATCCAAGTGGGAGATTGTTAGGATATATACTATTAACCATGCATTTAGATATAGTACATTATAACAATTGTGGTACTTAAAAGTCTAAGTGGGAGATTGTTGGGATATATACTATTAACCATATGTGTAGATATAGTATTTATTATAGAATAATTATTTATTCAGTTTTAATAGATCATATATTCATTTATGGTGTCTGTTTACTTATATAGTAGATGATTTAGTATATAGAGTTTTAGCTTATACACAGAGGATTAAATCATCGGTTCTTATAAGTAAAAGTTTTTTTTTCACAATCTAAGATGAAAATTGGACATGCCATCGGTATGATTGTAGCACAAGATTATATATAATTTATCTTGATTATGGGAACAGTATAGTTCTAACTTCTTGTGCTAGTGCATTTTGTATGTATTGAACGGGACCGAGTAGAGATAGTTTCTTTAGACTGACTGACAAAAGCATATTCTCTAAACTGTTTAATGTACTTATATTCTTAATCCTGATATAACTATTATGATCTGTACATATTAATTATCGTTTTGATTTATTAAAAGGTGTGATTCTGAGATGGGCCAATATGCCTAGTAGATTGGATGATAATAATATATATTGGTGAAATAATAAGTTAGTTGATGGAATCCGTGCCTCGATATAGAGATTGATGATATGCCTATTTGAGATGCTTATAAGTTTTCATCGTGTCAAACATTGCAAGTGGATTTATGAATCCGACACATGAAATAAGTTAAGCAGTGGTCTAAAGGAAATTAATCATTGAATTAAATTCGTCAGTAATTTAGTTTATTGATTAGTATCTGTAATCTTAACATGGGGAATTACATAAGTGTTTAATGGGGAATTTTAAAATATAAATGGAGGAGTGCAATTACGAATTTCTTGTAGAATGATTTGTAATTTATTATGGTAAAAATAATTGAAATTAATTATTTGGAATTATTTCCATAATAGGAAGCCTCAGTAATTAATTATGTAGTCCCTACAGTAACCATATTTAACTACAACTCAAAATTTTATTTCTATGGTAAAAGGAAGACTAACGTGAGTTTCTTTTTTTTCAAGAAAATTGGGTTTTCTTCTCCTTTTTGGACCGGAAAGACATCTCTATAAGTAGGGATTCTTCTGACCTAGAAAAGGAATAAGGGTTTTCTATACAATATTTGTCCACCCAAGTTTTGTAAGAATTTGGATGTGAACTTGGAATTACTGTAGAAGACCGCAGAACTGTTGTCCAATGTGTGAATTCGCTTGAAGGTCTGTCTAACTTGTGGATTCGCTCGAAGGTATCTACTCACGCTTCAAGAGGTAATTCTTGAATTAAATTTTAGAAAGTTTATGTGTTCTAGCATGATTGCATGTGTTCTACATAAACGTATTGGTTATCTATTATTCATGTAAGTAGTATGATTCTAGTATGCTTTCGCTGTGCATATAGGTTTCAACAATGGTCATCTGAAAGAACTTGGAGGCTCATTATTCTTTAATCCTATTGAGAACTAGAGGGAGGTATATCCAAGACAATGTATTTAAGATGTCACTCAATTTGACTTTCCATTAAGGAATAATATAGTATTGAGCAGAATACTAAAACTTAGGGATGGACAAAATAGAATATAAAATCGCATCAAATCGAAAATCGAGTCAAATAATAGAGAAAAAATTTTGATTAGTGGTTTGGTTTGACTTGGTTTGGTATTGAAGAAAAAAAACATACTATATTGGGTTGGTTTGGTTTTAACTTTAAAAAGTCAACCCCAGATCAAACCAAACCGACATCATATATATAATTTTTTTAAATTATTTTATACATAAAAGTATTTACTTTAATACAATTTATAAATATTTCTTATACATTTTCATAATTTTTATCTTTTAGCATATTATTTCAAGTTTTGGCTTAGAATTTTGAATAGTCCAATAAAAGTTATATTCCATAGATATTAGTAATTCTAACAAAGCTCAAATCAAAATCAAATCAATACTATTGCTAACCAAAAAAAAAAAACCAACTCATATACTAAGAATAACAATAATATTGAATATTTATTATTTAGTTATATATTGGTTTAGACTTATTTTAGCATGATTTATACTTTAAAATTATGAGCATTTTTATTTTGACTTATTTATTTGCAATATTTGTTTTATATGATTTCATTATTATTTTGTTGAATATTTTAGTGTCATCACTCATATCATATTTTGAGTTATTTTCTTAAGAAACACCTTAGATAATTACATTTTTATAAGACTAAAGAAATATTTGAAATACAAGTTAATTATATGTTTATATGAATACATTACCGGAAAAACTCGAAAAACCCGAAAATCCAAGAAATTCGAAAAAAACCCGAAAAAATTCTGAGGTTGAAAACCTTGAATTTATTGGTTTGATTTGGTTTATAAATTTAAAAATCCAACATTAATAATTTGATTTGGTATTTAAAAAACCCAAACCAATCCGATTCATGTGTACAACCCTACTAAAACTATAGCAAAAGAAATTGCTTAGAAATGTAATTTCAAGACAATAATAGGAAGTAGACTCTATTTACAATTCTGTGATTTTATATGCTTTCTTGTACTATTGAGTCTATTGTAGTTGGCCCAATGCTGTTATTTTTAGTAATTAATAAAAAATAATAGTTAATAAAGAAAATATAACAACAAGTACGTGAAAGAAAAAATTATATTTAATTTTTTAAGAAAATTTTACACCTCACAATTGAATAAGATCCTCGTAGTTTGGTGTATAGGACGAGGGGAGTTAGTTTCGGGATAAATTTTGAATAACATTTAATTCCTTGTTTGGTTATAAAGGATTAATAACTAATTCTGGAATAAGTTATCCCAACTTTTGGATGAAATAGTAATCCTGGGATAAAAAAGGTAAAATGACAAAAATATCCCTTTAAACCCTTTTTATACATCACTTTTTTTTCTTTATGATACATCACTTTTCACATTCATGTATATTCACATTATTTTTAATACCATGTATAATAACGTCCACAATCTTCAGTATTCCTTATTTTTATGATAATTCTTCATATTTTTCTTTTAAAAATATTACACTAGCTATATAAATATAATTTTTATTTATGAATTTGTTTGACTAATTCTTATGTTTATTTATATTTATATTTTTATTTCTCTACTACTGAATTACATATATTTAATTATATATTCTTTTAGTCACTTGAAAGCTTGTATCTTATGTATCAATTAAAATGAAGATAACTTTAATATTTTACAATTTAAGGGTGATATGTGTTTAAATGAAGTGTTATAAATAATAAATCTTTTTTTACTTCAACAAATTTAAGATGAAAGTTTTATTTTTAAGCTAAATAAGAAGAAAGTTTTATTTCTAAATGGACACACAAAAATATGTAAATGTAAGAGGATGTCTTGTTGTTAACGAAATTGGTATAAGTGTCTGGTTCAATATGGATTGTTTCTCTGTTGTACGAAATATTTCTTAGCTTTCTAGCAATGGAAACTTTTAGTGGGTGAAAACTTCATTATCATTCATTAAAGGAGTTCAAAGCTTTGAAAAATTAATTTATCGTATACAAACTTCATTTTAAGTTGTGATATCTTAAGGGACCATACGTCAAGGGGGATTCAAATCTAAAATTTGGAGCTATTTGATTAATATTTGAACTAGTTTTGAAATGAATTTCAGTTCTAATTCATTGATATTCAAAGTTACAATAGTGTTTTGAAATTGTATATTGAGTTTGTATGAATATTGTATTTTATGTTTTTTGTATATTGTTGTGGTTGTATTAATTTTGTATTAAAGTTGTATACAATGTTGTTGTTGTATTAAATTTTCAAAAACCTGATAAGAACTTTATACATATTTTATACAATTATATACACATTTTATATCAATTTTATATAGTTTTGATACATGAACTTTTAAGTGAAATTTTTGCCTTGAGTAAATATACATATTTCACACCGATGTCATACAGTTTTCATACACAATTTTGAGCAAAACTTCTAAACCTTGAATAAGATATACACATTATATTTCATAGTGATTCTAAACAATTTTCATACACTAAATTTTTGAGCAAAAATTCTTATATTTTTTGTGAAAAAACCTCGTGTCATATTTTGTAAATCGAAAACTCTTCATATGTTTTGAAATATTGGACCCTATTTACGTGTATATGAATTTTTTCCGTCTTCTAAATCCTCAAATCAGAATTCTAGGTTTTACCGCTGATCATATGGGCACCCAAAAACACATACTATATCCTTTCATTGGAAAATGAATAAGTCCCTTGTAACTAAATTTATCACAGAAAGCCACCAATACTTCCACCTCTTTATCTTCAGCAATAATGTATGATTAATACTAGTAACAATAGATTGTGTTGTGCACAAGCTTAATAATATTAATTTTTATAATAATATATAAAATATTATTCCTATTTGAATGTACTATTATTCTAAAAGCGAGATAAAAGAACAAGCTATAAAAAAAAAATTAAATCAAAACATGACTTCAAATTAAATTTTGAATTTTCATAGTCAAATCACTTTTCAAATAAAGTAAAATTTATTCTGGAAAAATGTGAATTGTATTTTTTATAGTCCAGCGGATAAGAAAAAAATGCACAACCACACAAGCAACTTTTTGTCTTTTCCATGCCTACAAAAAAAGACGCAGTTGCTAAAAAAAATTATCCTTTGAAATATTAGATAAATTTTACCATGGAAAAATAGTAGAAACTATCAAATATTCCCTCTGTTCACTTTATTTGTCCACTATTTTTAAAAAAAAATTTTACCTTTACTTTTCACTTTTAGCATATTGATTAAAATAAAAAAATTCTCATGTTTTACCCTCAATATTAATTACTTATTTTCCAAATTATTTTTTAAAATGTAAAATTATATATCAATCAATATAAAAATCATGAAAAAATTCTCATATTAATCATTAATTTAACATACATAAACAAATAAAATAAACGAAGTAAATACAAAATATAAATGAGCCCCAGTGTAACCCTTTTTAATTAAGATAGAGTGGTTCGTTGTGGCCATAATATATGTAAGAGAATTACCTCACTTTTAATGATGAATGAGAATTGAGACCGTGCTACTTTCATACTGGACCTTTATTAAGAGCTTTCCATAGTCTGAAGTTCGATTGCCCCGATGCCAAAAGGCAATGCAAGAAAAAGAAAAGTTGCAGATTTGTCTCTCCCCTTTTTAGCTTTCTTTGGTTTCGTTTTTCCTTAAAATACCCTAAATTTGACTCTACTTCCATCATCACACAAAAGTTGTGCCCCCACTTACTCAAGAAAAAAAAATATGACATTTAAAAAATGAAAGAAGCTGGTATTTTTTTACTTATAGGACATTCTTATTATTTAGTAGGCATTTAGACATGTGATTTCATATTGCGATATGAAATCATGGGATGGATATATGATTTCAAATTGATTTCGTATCATGAGATAAAATTTCAAATTCTCCAAAAATCATGATTTGAGATTTTTCAAATACAAAAATTGACCCACAAGTTTATATTTTGTAAAAACAACCCCACATTTATATTTACCAACCATTTATTTCACATGTAAATAAAATTTATAATTCATATCATTACTTTTTAAACAATTTACATCTCATATAATGACTATTCTCACTAACATAGAATTTATTATTACTTCAAATCAATTCTACTTTACCATTTATTTTCACCAAATTCATTATTTTCTATCAAATTTTTTTACCAACCAAATTATCCAATAAATGACTCAAAGTAACAATGACATCATCTCAGCTAAAAGAAAGAGAAATGCAACTTCAACGTGAGAAGATTGTCCTTACTGTGTGGGAGGACTATATTAAAGACTAGTACACCACAACTTATATATGTATACTTTTAGTTTTTATTAAATTAAAACTTGATCAATAAATATTGTACTTTTAAGAGTATCTTTGTAATAGTGTATTATGGGATTTTATAAGCTTTTGTTTATTTGGTAAGATTGTATAAAAAATTGAGACAATTTTAATAGTTTTACAACTTATGAAGTTTTTATATTTATGAGAAAAGATACAACATAAAAAGTGCAAATCGCATGTCCAAACAAAACTTCTACTTCATCTCATAATTTGAAATTATAATTTTATATCGTGTGACCAAACGGACCCTTAGAGAATCAACTACCATACCTTTTCATTAAATTTTGATCTTCCCAAGTAATTTTTGGATCCCATAAATCAGATGCTACTGCTTGTTAATGCCATTCTAGATTACTCATACCATCATTAACGGCCTTCCCACAATCACAGACACAGATCATTTGTTCCCCTCTTTCCCATCCAAAAGAAACAAATAGCAACACAAAGTAGACTATATGAAATACCATTAATCTTTTGGGGTCTACTTCACAACACTGGAACAATTACAAGATTCGTCAACTATGTTGATGAGGGAAGTTATCAAATAAGCTAAATGTTCAAAGTCATTTTCCCTCCTATAAGGAACGTAATTCGCCCAGGGGATGAACAACTGTCTTTACTTTCAATATCCTCAAATATTAGCATGTGGAGCCCCACTTCACCAAATCATGTCGAACAATTATTTGATCTCATTCTAACCTAGTATATACAACAAGAATATCCAGCCATGACGAGCAAAATTCCTAGCATTGTACATATAGACATCCTTTTAAACATTTTCCCCTCCTATGTTGGATCTTTGCTGATGAAGAGATCACCTTCAAGCTCAATAGGAAGGACAAATCATAAAAGACCACACCAACACTTGCATCAAACCTTCTCTTCTTATTACCCAAACCTGTTGTCTAACACTATGCCTCGAGATTAGAGTCCTTGAAAGAGGGGGAAGCACACACAAATGACCACAACGCACTATGCAGTAACTCACTAAAGCAGAATGAAGGGATCAAGGTTTTCAGTTTCAACGCCCAACTATAAGGAAGTTCTTTTTATGACCCAAAGGGGTGCTTTTTCAGCAGTTGTACCATGCACTAAAATCTACTTCAACAAGTGAATACACCTTCGCAATCTTTAGTAAGTCCAAAGGCAATTCTGCATGGAAAAATAAACAGGCACATTATGCATTATGTGGCGTAACAGGCACCATGCTGCTCTACTCTTAGTTGATAACAGCAAGAAGGATACGAAAAGGACAAATGTCATGTCAAACAAACTTTTCTAAAGTACTGCTCACAAATTAAAAACTCTATACTCCATTGAAAATAGAAGATTTATAATGCTTCAATTGTCTTACTTGTAATGAACACTACGTTTCCACAGAGTACCAATGTCCCATTCCATTTCACTTCAATCTTGGGATTGCACACACAGAAGCCCCACATAAACCCTTTAATTACACAACAAACATATATAATGATAAAAGTGAACAAGAAACTTATAAACTTATCTGAAACCCCCACCCACCAACCCACCACCACCCCCAAAAAAGAAGCTAAAACCTATCATTGAAATATTAAACACACCCCAGGCACAAAAAGATCAAAGACTTGGTTCCCAAATTAGACCCTTATAACAACTGTTAAGTCATTAGGTAGCATGCAAAAAGATAATTTCTTTATAGATGCTTCCAAATAGAAACATGCATTTAGATGGTATATATTCTAGATGGAAATATGCTTTAATACCACTAGGGTAACAGAAACGCTAGAACTCTTCCTGCCAAAAACAAGGAACCTACTTTTCATCTTTGAAGTTAGCAGGTATGAAAGAGTCCCCATAGAAGTTCATTATAGCTACCAGTTCAAAGGTGAAAATTCAGATTTGTGCAGAGACCGACTTCAAAAGGAAGCGAAACAAGCATTCAACAACAAATGACATATGTTGCAGATATAGAGAAATAAGTTTTAATATCACTAGGATTAGATACACAGATGTTCACTATGGATACCTGTTAAAAGTGAAAATTCAGAATGGTGCAGAGACTGAACACAAAGCTGCTTTATCAAATCCAACCATTTAATATTCACATGTCGAAGCACTGTCCAAACTGTATCTTGTTAAACCTTTCTACAACACCTTAAATACAAAATTCCAGAAACTGAACAGGTAGCTGCTTTTCTTAAGCCAAAATGTGCATTTTTGGAGTCCCTTTAGGGACATCTGAAAACATAAGTGCATCTTTTGTTGGACGCATTGTTCAATATCATATGCTGAAGTACTCTTCTAATTGTGTCTTGTTTAGCGTTTCTACAATAACTGAAAACAAATTATACATTAACATCTTCTTTTTTTCTTATCACAGCTCCAGTTCTAAAAATAAATACACAATCAGGTAGAGGACAGAAAGAGAGACAAATGTGTGATGCTAGTAGCTGGCATTTGATTTTCAGATTAGCAGTCAAAGGACTACCTACATTTGCACTTAAGGGAGTGCATACTAGGCTGCTACAAACACTTTTGATGCAATATTAACATTCTTGTGGAGAAATAAAGTATAAGTAGCACGCTCCTCCTTTATCCCAAAAAAAGAATTCTAAAACATATGCAAGTACATGGACCATATAAATAAGAAATGGTCCATCCGATTATAAACCTCTGCAGACTGCCAGGCAAATTCTTTTCCTTTTGGGATCCTTCCTCACACAATTTTTCGGAAGGAGCAAAATACTTGCCAACTGGTTACACAGAACCAGTCTTAACAATTAGTAAAATATATACAGGGTCTTCTTAACATTGAGATGCAATGCAAGTTTATACTGTCAAGTCAAGTTTCTGCTTCTAATACTCGATAAGGGAACATGGATTTTCTAATATCCTTATTTTCCTTTTTCCCTTTTGTCCTTTCTCTTTTTCCTTCTGATACTGTTCTTCTCTTTTCTTGTCTAGAGAACAAAAGTAGGGAGGAATAATACAAAAATAAGGAAAAATAGGTCAGATCGTCATAGACTTCAATTAAGTGTGACACTAGAAACTTCGTAATAAAGCTGAATCTGTTTACATCAGTTTTTTTAAATCAAGGCTTACATTACATCAGTATTTATTTTAAATGGTAACTCTACCAACCAAAGAGTGAACAGATTTACCAATAAATTTGGACATATTCAAATTGATGTTTTTATGCACCCAAGTACTTGAGCCCATCATCGCCCCTGTTGGTTGGCTACTTAAACTTCCACCTTGTTGGTGGGGATTCGATTCCCCACCTTGTAATCCCCTTTCCCTCTATATAATTAAAAAAAAAATTAAGAAAAGGGTGCTTGAGCAAAAAGTTAGAAAATCTGCTCGTGCAATTCCTTCACAGAGCATTGAGTTTCTACTCTCTCATGAGTCTCACCTACGAATATGTCCAAAAGGAACAACTATCATACTGCAAATTCACAGAGCCATTCTGCCTAAGCATTATCTAAGTTGGATAAAATACAAATACCCAGATGCTTGGTCAGTTGATACACTCCATTTTACATGGTCAAAAACTTCCTCTGGGGATCAAAGTTTTTAGTGACACAACTAAGAATCTTAAGTATATTTAATCCTTATATGAGAGAATATTCTATAATAATTGGAAACCAAGAGCTAAGGGATCACACAGAATTGATTGCTTGTATTGCCAATTTGGCTAAGAAATTTCAATTCTTTCCAACTAACCTTTGGCAACTTCAACTTTTTATCCTCCAGTTTACATGTACGGCAAGGTAGACAAATATGATTATTTTAAACCTAAGTTTAGTATAGAGTCAGGCATTGGGAAAATATGCATGTTGAGTTTTGCCACAACCTGTCTAATATTTCTGTTACCACAGCCATATTTTGGCCTCTTGATGTTTTTAAGATTTAATCTATTGAGATGATATATTACTTAGCATTTTAAAGAAGGAACATGTATCTAGATATAAATACTAAAGATAAATTTATCTGGCTTTTCAGGAGGAGAAATACTAATTTAGATGCCTAACGGAAGCACAGAAAGTATACCTGATTCTTCATATGCTGCTCCTTTAACACAGTAAAGATAGTTAATGTGTTTGTTACTTGGCTTGGTAATTTCAGAAAACGAAAACAAAGTTCCACTATATAAAGCAAAATCACATATGCACAGAATCGTGGTGCGATCTGACTAAACTGTGAACTTAATGGAACAATCTTGCCAGTGTGGAAAATATAAGATTAAAGCAACAGGGCAAGCCACTAAGTTCTTCAATTAATGGGATATAGCATGACATTAACTTCTGTACCTCTGATTTTCACAATACTAAGTAAAGGATCCCTCCAAATTCTCAATTGCAAAGTCTGAGGATAAAACAAATGATAGAACCACACACATATTTCAGCCTGCTACCTTTATTGCACCAATCTCATCAATCTTTGAGCTCTTGTGCTGCAATATTTCAGCATGTGAATACGGCAGAGTTAGAAAAAGATGAAGATAAAGGTACCAATGTAAGATCACCTATGTAACTTGTTCAGAACAATAAACTTGAAACTTTCTGGATACTTGTTTGGTTAAGTTCTTCATAAAAGTTTCCGACAAAAAATCCTGGGTTACTTTTTGAAAAAAATAGAAATATTCAAATCAAAAGACATGCAACTTCAACCGGAAAAAAAAGGTACTACAACTATCCAGACATCTTTCTCGCAAAAATGTTTCCTCAAAAATATTTCTCCAAGGAGAACACTTAAAGGAAGTTGTTCAAACACCACCTTAAAGTTTACAAACATACCAAAGATAGAGGAACATATGAATTCAAAATTATTCAGTTCTACCTTGCTTCTCTTGTGTTTGTGAACATCATTAAGTTCCTCCTCTCCATCATGCTTCCTTTTCTGGGATCAATGAAAATATCATAATCAGTCAACACTTTCAATACTGTTAGGTACCATTGTTGCTGCTGGCTGAAGTCCTAAACTCCAGCAAAAATTGGTGATTTTCAAAAAGCATCTCAAGTAGATGGTAGATAAGCATCAATAGAACAAGAACTCACATTGAAAAGGGAAAAAAACCAAGGTTTGCAAATAGAAGTTTACAACGTCAACCTAGTCTCATCTAATTCAGTACTAATACATGCTGGCATATGGTGGACTGGGCTATACAGGACGAGAGAAATAGAAGATGCTTTGACAATGGTGCCAACTCTATTCACAAGATAAAGGCTAATTGTATGTTTTTGTTTTGTTTTAGGTGTAGACTGGGATATGTAAATGAGGTGGAAATAGTGCTATAGGTTTTAGAATCACTTGGGGTTAGCTGAGGCTGTCTTTTGTTTTTGAAATTCCCCTGCTGTATCATTTGTAAAATTTTACCGTACCTTTTCAAAAAATGAGATTAACAGATTCAAAGTGCAGGTTACCGCAAATGGGTCAGAAGAGAGAGATAGCTTGAGCTGTATCAAAGCTACAGCAGCAAGAAAGAGTTTTATGCAGATGTCGAAGTACCTTAATAAGCTAAACATAGAGCAAACTTAACCTTTTGCCTTATTAACTAAAGAGTCAAGTAACAGAGCATTTCACAGGGTCCAGGTCGCATTTTTCAAGAAAGGTAAACTTTTATTTCGTTGACTTATTCTCCCTGCAATCCAATAAAGGCAACTGACAACAGGAAAGAATAACAAATTCGATAGAATTGTATGATCCAGTGAAATTTAAGGAAGGGTAACATTCAGCAAAGTTCTACTATCACATGACAAATATTTCAGCAGCTTTAGACAGTTCAATTAAGAAAAGACAATATTTAGCAAATTAATTTGAAAGAGCTGTTCTTTGAACCAGTCATCTAAACTTCTTCATACCAAAAAAGCAGATGATATATTTAGTAAGAATCAACATATTGCACCAATTGTCTCAAGGTTTTGCTAGTAGCAGACCTTCTCGTGATGTTTCTTCGAAAGATCAGCACCAGAATCATGATGAACACTTTTATCTCTCTTTTTGTCTTTATCCTTGTCTTTACTTCGATCTTTATGACGATGTTTGTGCTTCTTATGCTCTTTGTCCTTCTCCTTGTCCTTATCTTTGTGCTTTTTATGCTTCTTCTCCTTGTCTTTCAACTCACTTTTGGATTTTCCAGCTACAGTAGGGATGCCTTTCTCAGACTATAAAACAGAAGAAGTTAAAGCATTACTTAGAAGACACTTAACTCAAATGGATCGTTGTCACTTAAATTTCAATCAGTAGATTTCTTACAGGAGGCAGATCCACTGGAGCCGCTTCACGTAGTCGAAAAGCTTCACCAAGAACATCTAGGTCAAATGGCTGGATGCGGGAACTCGTCTCTCTTGACAAGGAAGTATCCTGTATAAGCTGATCCAACTGCATCCCTTCCCCTTTCCTAATTTCTGTGTCCCCCACCACATTGTGAAGATAGTGGGTATCTGAAATAGACAACGGAAGTGACCTCTTGCAGAAGAACTCCTGATGAGGCAACAATTTGAAGTGACTAATAAGATCCACAGCACCTGTAAGTTCTCTGGGCCCTGGTTGTGCATTTTGACCAAACCAAAACAGTTATAAACTAAAGATCTATTGATTAAAAATGGCAGGCATTCTAAAGATAACCATATCAGAGTCTGATGATGGATTAAAACTCAGACTCTGATATGGTTATCTTGATTATCAAAAAGATCACCATATCAGAGTCTTAATTTCAATCCATCATCAGACATCAAGAGATAAATCCAAACACTTCAAGAAAACCCATAAGCTTTTGTTTTTAGATAAGTAAAAGAAATCCCATATTCTTTAGTAGTCCAGTAATCTTTACAACACCTCAGACGTGAACAAAATATCAATTCCCTTTGTCAAGATTTAATCAATTTTGGCTTATAATAGTCACAGCGATCAAAAGTCAAAGAATTATAATCTGACAACCTAACACCATCCAGGTGATGAAGGAAAATGCTTGAGAATACATTGTTTTGTGATGACAAACTTTTACAAAAACCCATTCTATGATAAACAATTATGCCACATGTAAGGCCCCAAAGATATAACATAGCATCAATAGTCCCTTTCTTTTCTCCAAAATGAACCGTGAATCCTTTGGATGCAGAAGAACCACACAAAAATGAGAAGGTAGTAAAAGATGACTTTTACATCCTGAAAGAGATAACTGCCACAAAACAAGGATTGCAAGGGCAAATAAATCAGCCAGCTGCACATTTGAGCAAAAAACTGATGAAATGAAATTCATTTTACTGTAAAACAGAAGCTAGTTATGCATATAAAGATCCTCACAATATCAAATATCTGCAGTAGTCAATATAGGGAACCATGCAAAAGGACTGTAGGTTACTAGTTCTGTTTCAAAGGGAGAAGCAAAATACTATAAGGTTCTTACCTCTTCCAAATCTCTTGCTATCAGGATCCATTAATTAGTAACAAGTATGTGAGTACAGCATTATCTCCTGGAAAATATCAATAGGTTAGAAAAGGTCCATAACTATCTTTCCAGGCAACGGTCAGAGTACAACACTGGAACTAAAACAGAGTGGATAGTATAAGCAGAAACTAAAAGATGTAAGAGTAATATTGAGACCACCACAAAGAACAAGGAAGTATTAAAAGATGGAGGATGGTCCCTGCTTGCACATTTGGTGGACAATTTGGAAAGGAAGGAACTCTAGATGCTTTGAGAACAGCAACCACATAGAGCAGAAAATCAAACTTAACTGTATTAAGCTCTTTTGTTTTTGGTACAACCAGAAACACCCTGAGGATAGACACATTAGGTTCCTGTCAAAACAGTAGAATGGTTTTGCTCTCTTTTGCTCACTTGTATATATGGTTCCGGTACAACTCATATATTGTTTTTTTGTCTAATACATACATGATACCTTCTCAAAAAAAAGACCTCATCAACCTTTTTTTTTTACCTTGTCCAAAAATAAGCTACCTGATGCCCCCATTTTGCATAAGCTCTCCTGGTCTAACAAAACCAAAATATGAAGCATCGGAAAAAAGAATGTGCCAAAACAAAGCTAAATCCAGAACAAAATTACAACATTTTTGGGTGAACTTAATAGAAAATTCAGAATGTGGGTTCGCACAGAGATACACCCATATTTTCAATTATTTTCAATTTCTAAAGCTCCACCTTCCAGGGGGATTGGCAAGTCTTAGAGTGGACATGCACGGATACTTCCAAAAGGACGTGGAACGAAATAAAACTAAGGAAACAAAACCTATTAAGAAATGAAGTAGGTAAAAAGTTACTCAGTGTTCAGCACTATGCTTTTCACAAGATGTAGAAGGTTATTTCTCTTTTGGGTAAGTAAGGAGGCAAGTTGTACTTGAGCAATGAAGTCCACATCTGTGATGACAAGGCAGAAGAAATAGATGAAAAAAGGAAGTGGTACAGAATGTTTGATCAGATTGTTAATGGGGATCCCAAAAAGAAGAGAAAATAAGAGAAAAAGCTACCTGTCTTCAGTAGACAATGACAACAGGAATTGCAAACACCAAGACATCAAACTTTTATACAAAACTAACGATAACATAGTTTCCAATTGCAAAAGTCTCATAAGTTTGTTTTCATTTTTAATAAGTAAATACCACATCCCCTAAGCAGTGGAAGTACCTAACAAAATATTTTATCCTAAGCTTGAAATATGCATCTTATCTAAACATGCAAAAATGGAGACCCCACTAAACAACTAACGACAGTAGGCTTCTTCACCACCATGCTAAAACTTGATTTTCCTTATATACTCTCTTCTTTCTGCGTTCCTTTTTTACAGCTAACAGCAATCGTATCATTCCTCATTCAGCAAAATCTCATACTCAGAAACTTCAATTAGCTACAGTCCGATTATTACATTTTTAGAGATTCATCCGCGAATGTCTCTCAAGAAATAGCATACTATCAGCCCAAGCTAAACATTTTTTAGGAAATTACTTCACAAATGCTACAAGACCAATAAATTTAAGTTTTGAGCATAGCAATCACAATACTGCCCAAGTTACCAGACAATTAAAGTATAAGTGGAGAATTGAACTCCAAGTACCACCCAGAGTAGCTGATGCTTGCCCTACTCTCAAATTTCAAATACACACCAAAGTCAATACTTCAAAAGCACAATCAAATCTCTAATCATTTCCGTCATAAATGAAACATCTTGATCTCAGAATTTGAACAACAGCTGGAAACAAAATTTGCAAATAAGGAAAAGGTGCTTACTCGCTGAAAAAGAGAGATCCAAATCCAATAAGTTAATTTTGGAATCCGTGAAAGCAGCAAAGTCGTGAGGAATTCAAACTTAGGAATTAGGGTTTAGCAATTGAGCAAAGGGCTTCGTCTTCGTCGAATTAATATTTGGTTGAACTGAAATAAACCCTAATTCCGAATGGCGATTGGCTCAGGAAAGAAGAAAATGGACCTGATGTTTTGCTTTTCCTTGTTTATTATTATTGTATATGTATTCTGATGTTACTGTTTCCTCATTTGACGTTAATTGTCCCTCACCTGGAGGGAGCTTTTCGTCATTTCCAATGACACTTATCCAGGAAAGAAGGAAAAAGCAAAGCCATGCCCTTCTGTTTTTTTTCAATGAAAATTGATGCCATAATTATAAGGATTCTTAAATTTTAATATTAAGAATTGAAATATATTTTTTACAAAAAGTATTTGAATTAATCAGATCAATTAAAAGCTAAAGCAAAGCTTAAAATGATTATAAGAGAGAACATTTTGACCTGAATATGATAGTCGTAAAGGTTAGCTCATGTGACACTATCAATGCATGATCTCTTGTTTAAAGATCCTTATGACGCAATCATATTTATGATAGATCTACGCTACAAAGTGTGTGTAAATACACTTGCAATACAAGTTGATTATAAAACTATGGTTCATTCGAACTCATCTGTTAGAAGAAATATTTGAATCTGATTGTAGATCTAAGAACATACATTATATGCTTTAACTTCGAGTTCTGAAGATGTAAGTTTTTGTTGGGTCGTGGGTCACCCTGGACCGACCCGACCCGATCCGTTTTATTTAATAAATGGATAAGATCAAGTTTTGAAAAGAAGGGGGAACGATTAGGAAGTTGTAACAGTTCCAACTTCTCCTTTTAAAAGGAGACATTGAACGACAATGAAGTGAAAAGGAGTGTTATGGTTTTTAAATGACCTTGTACTATTCTTTTAAGTTGAGTTCTTGTACTTTATTTGTTGGAAAAGGTTAAAGAAAAAAGTTTTTAAAAAAACATTAAATACAGTGTCCTTTTAGAATATGGAGACTAGCACACATGTATTTATTATATTACTATGGGAGCCTTAAATTTTTTAAGAAAAAACCATGGGTTGCCTTCTTTTTGCAAGATATTTATAGTCATTTAAATATATTCTTTTGTCATCTGTAGTGACATCCATTCCTATTTACTTAAAGTAGTGAATATTGTACTTGTACAATGGATATGAATTAAAAAAAAGTTTTCTTATTCAAGGACATGTGAAATTTATGTAATAAATTTATTTATTTTTTTGGATCTAGTCAAAAACCTTTTGGGTTGTAGACTTTATATTTATTTATTTTTCACAACCATATGTTAATATTTGAGTATGTACTTTATGGTTTAAATAAAAGATTTATTTGGTCTTGATAAATTCGTTAAGTCTTTAAGTTCCTTAAAAATAAAAATTGTCTTCTACAAATAAAAGTGACATATGTTGTCACACTGAGTGGTACAACCATTTTTATTGTTTCCTTGTTCCTATTTCAGACATGGCTGAACAGGAACAAACTCGAATTACTCCAAGTGGGAGTTCTAAAAGTCTAGCAAAGGGACAGTGTAGAAGAGCACATCGTCGTAAGACAAGTTTTCGAGGGTGGGAAATAATACAGATTAGTATTTCAAAGGCGACCCAAAATCTGTTAAGGAATCAAAGAGCTATTCGAAGGAAAAGAGAAAAGGATTTTAAAGAGTTTAAGTCTTTGAAAATGTCCCCTAATATTTCAGCGTGTGATTTTATTCAACTTTTTGAATTAAAATGAGCTGAACTGGCTGATTATGAGGAAATTTCGGATTGGAAAGCTTTGTCTTATTTAACAGACACTCTCCGTGAACCTTGGAGTAGTAGGTTGACTGATGTTTATCATGAGATTTGGGCTAGTCAGCCTCTTAGGGTGTATATTTGTTGCCTTGAAGACTTGTGGGACGATTTTAGTCTTTAGATGACTTGTAATTTGTTGTTGCTTATTTGCATTTCAATACATAAATTATGTAATTTGTTTTTTCTCAATTTATGTTATTAGACTTAAAAATCATTGTTATTAAAGTCTTCAATATATTAGTATACACATTAAGAAATTAGATTCAAATTTTGGTTAAATATTTAGTTAGTAGATGATGATTGGATGCTTATGTGTCTTTTCAATTTTACATTAAATATGAAATCTTTATGAGAATTGATTTGCTTGAATGTACATGTCACATGCATAATTGATTAAAAATTCTTGCCTTATTATATCTCGAAACAGACAAGGCATCAAAAAGTATCATTCCTGACTTAAACAAAGGTGAAAAACTTAACGGTGATAATTACGACATCTGGAGTCGTAAAATATGGTATGTACTGAAAGAGCAAAATGCTTTGGAATGTATAAATCATGTTTTGAATCAACCAGAAGAGGGTAATTCTACACAACACAGAAGGGATCTTGAAGCTTACAAAGCTTAGAAAAAGGCTAATTCCACTACACGTGGAATAATAGTTAGTTCTGTGGTTGATGACCTCATACATGAATGTGAGGAATTTCCTACTGCTCATGCTATGTGGGCACATCTGCGAGGAACATATGGGGGTACATCTGTAACCCGCCTCCAAAAGTTGACTATCAAATTTGACACTTATAAGAAGCGTCATGATCAAAATGTCAAACATCTTAGCCCAACTCAAGAGTGTTGGCCATGTTTTTTCGGATGAATAAAAAGTTCAAGCAGTGATCCGGTCTCTTCCCAATAATTGAAAACATTTGAAGGTTAACTTGACCCATAATGATGGTATCAAAACTTTTTTTGATGTTGCTCGCCATGTTTAAATTGAGGATGAGCGGCTTGGTGCTGCTAAAGATGCCTCTAATGCCTTTGTGGCAGAGTCAAGTGGCACAAAGTCTTCAGGCTTCAAGCGCAAGAAGAATTGGAAAAGGAATGGAAACGACGAAGAGACTGAAGACGGACCCTCTAAGAAAAAGAAGAAGCCTAATTTCAAGAAAGGAAAATGGTTCTTCAAGAAGAGAGACAAGAGCAAAATAAAGTGTTGTAATTGCCAAGTGTTGAGACACTTTGCTCGTGAATGTATCGAGCCGAAAAAAATAGCATTTCCAAACGCATCTCTAAGTGTTGCATATGCTTCTAGCACTTCCTTATTGACTGAATCTTATCCTATGTAGATTGTAGACTCAGGATCCACCGACTACGTGAGTCGAGATCGAGAAACATTTGTGGAGTTTCGTCGAGTTTCATCTAAATCAAAGTGGATCTACGTATAAAATAATGCGAAATTGGAAGTCAAAGGAATAGACACCTGCAAAGTGGACTTGCGTGGTGGTTGTTCTTTGATGTTGCATGATGTTCTTTATGCTCCAGAGATTCGATGAAACTTAGAATATGTGTCTTTTCTTTTAGACGTTGGTTTTGATATGTTTTTTAGTCGTAATGGGGTTAGAATAACTCTAGATAATGTTTTATATGGTTTTGGACTCTGTTATGACCGTTTTATCATTTTAGATTATAATTCTTCAACTTGTGACTATTATGTTGACCGTTGTGTAATAGTCAAGTAACAATGATATTGATGTTATTACATGACATGCAAGATTAGGTCACATAGGGCAAGATCGAATGAATATGTTGGCAAAAGAAGGACATTTAAGTTTTTTTTTTAAAATTGATATGCCAACTTGTGAAAATTTTCTTGTTGGAAAGATTACGCGTAAACCATTTAGGAAAGCTAAGAGAGTTGAGTTCCCACTTCAATTAATTCATTCTGATATTTGTGGTCCAATGAATGTGAGGGCAAGGTGTGGTGCTATATACTTCATTACATTTATTGATGATTTCACGCGTTTTGGTTAGGTCTATGTGATCTCTCATAAATCCGAAGTATTTGAGTGCTTTAGAAAATATATGAATGAGGTTGAGAATCAATTAGACAAAAGTATAAAGGTTTTAAGAACCGATAGAGGACGTGAATATTTGTCAAAATAATTTGAAGAATTATATACTGAAAAGGGTATTATCATACAATTAACTACTCCTTATACACCTCAACAAAATGGTGTAGCTGAAAGAAGGAATAGAACATTATTGGACATGATTAGGTCAATGATGGCGCAAGCAAATTTGTCTATCTCTTTCTAGAGAGATTCACTATTGACTGTGGTCTGCATATTGAATAAAGTGCCCTCTAAATCAGTATCTTCAACTTATTATGAACTTTGGACTGATCATAAAACAAACCTGAACGATCTACGACCTTGGGGTTGTGCTGCGTATATTAAAAATTATTTTGGTGAGTTTGGTAAACTAAGTCCAAAAGGAAAGAAATGTATCTTTATAAGGTACTCTGAACGCTCCAAAGGGTATGTGTTCATCGATGAACTGGAGGATGGAAGTATTACTGAAATTATATCACGAGATGTCAGATTTTTGGAAAATGATTTTCCCAAAAAGGGTGAAATAGATGAAGTTGAGTCTCTCTATGAAATGTTGAATTCAGAAGATCAGGTAATGTTGTCAGACATACTTGATAATTCAATGAATCAAGAAATGATTCCTGGTCCAAGTGGGGAGTTATGAATCCCAAAATCCTATAGAGGAATCTGAACTTCAAATACGTAAAAGTACAATAAAAGGTGTACCTAAACGATCTTATGAGATTCAAGATTATATTTTCTTGGTATCTTCTACAGAATGGGATGAACCTAATTTTGTAACTGAGGCTTAGCGAGCCCTAAAAGGGATGAATGGTTAAAAGCGATGAAAGAATAATTAGAGTCCATGAAAATCAACAAAGTCTGGGATCTAGTTGACCTTCCTAAGAAACGTAAAGCTATTGGAAATAAATGGATTCTCAAAGTTAAACGCAAATCGGATGGGTCAATAGAAAGACACAGAGCACGATTGGTGGCAAAAGGTTTTACTCAAGAAATTGGAATAGACTAAGAGGAAACTTTTTCACCAGTTGTGAAGTTTACCTCCATACGATTACTTTTAGCTATTGTTGCACGTTTAGATCTAGAATTACACCAAATGGACGTGAAGACCGCCTTTCTCAATGGAGAATTAAACGAGGAAATCTATATGAAACAACCAGTAGGTTTCGTTGTTAAATGCCAAGAAAAGAAAGTTTGTAAATTGAAAAGATCAATTTATGGCCTAAAGCAATCTTCAAGGCAGTGGTACCTGAGATTTCAAAAGAAGGTGATGTCATTTGATTTCACCATGATCGATGAAGACTATTGCATCTATATGAAAAAGTCCAACGGAAAATTTGTAATTCTTTCTCTTTACGTAGATGATATTTTATTAGCTAGAAATAGTTTGAGTATGTGAAAATTGTCAAGTCATGGCTTCCAAAATCATTTGATATGAAAGATATGGGTGAAGCAGACTATATATTGGGTATTAAGATCCAAAGAGACTGTTTCAAGAAATTTTTGAGTTTATCTCGAGAAACTTACATAAAGAAAATATTGGAACGCTTTCGAATGAATAGTTGCAAATCCATGGATACTCCTGTAGCGAGGGGTGAAACCTTAAGCCTTGAAATTTGTCCAAAGACTTAAAAAGAAAAGGAAGACATGTCCCAAATTTCGTGTTCTAGTGCTGTCAGAATTTTGATATATGCTATGATATGTACTCACCCAGATATTTGTTATGTCGTAAGTCTGGTTAGCAGGTATCAATTCAATCTTGGAAGAGATCATTGGAAAGTAATAAAGAGAATATTTCGATACCTGAAAGGAACTGCAGATCATTTACTATGTTATAGTGGATCTGATTTATTCATTAAAGGTTATACATATGTTGATTGGGCTGGTGATCGGAATAATAGAAAGTCAACGTCCGGTTATGCTTTCTTACTAAATGGTGGTGCTATTTCATGAAAAATTAAGAAGAAAACTTGCACAACTCTTTCAACTATAGAATCTGAATTTGTGGCTTGTGCGTCTACAGTACAAGAAGTTGTTTGCTTAAAGAGATTGTTTGAGCATTTGAATATTGCAAAGAATTCTAAGGGTCTAATGATTCTATATTGTGACAGTCAAGCGGTTATCGCATACACATAGGATCCTAAGTATCACAGCAAGACCAAACACATTGACACCAAGTATAACTTAGTGAGAGACATAGTAGCAAGTAGAGAAATAACTTTGCAATACATTCCTACACGTGAAATGATAGATGATCCTTTTACAAAGGCAATACCTAGAGACTTGTTTGAGAAACATGTTAAGGCTCTAGGTTTGCGTAAGATATGATAATATTTATGTATTGTAAAATAACCTGAATGTTATATTATTCTCATCAATATATGACTGTTTTGAATTCATATCTCATGTGCATGTGATAATATTTTTTTTTAAAAAAGAGTGTCGGAGAAGTCGCGAGATTGGCTCTCTCACACAAGCAATCGCCTCTTACGTTGGAGAAACGTGAAGAGATAATTTACACTACGAAATAATGACTTGTTTTATAAGCCAGACAAGAGTCTCACTGAGAAGATGATTTTGAGAATCATTAAAGAGAGAAGCTCGGGTTGAACATCTAGAGGTGTTTAGACCAAGGTCTGTACGATGTTGGATAATCGAGAGAGAATTAGACACATACACCAGTATAAGGTGAAAACATCGTAAAATGTATTTCATACCACGTGTGTTTAGCGATCAATGGGTTAGTGAAAGAATGGTTCCCTGCTTCTTTATTGTGTGAGACCCTAATAAGTTAAAATAACTAATTATTGAAATACCCTTCGACCTTTTACCTTTTCTTAAAGTTTCAATCAATGTTTCTACCTTAGCATGTCACTAATAACCATGAATGATTCGGCAATGCAGTGCATGTCTAGGAAAGCAGTTGAGTTGGAACAGATAGATTCGAGTAGAAAGGAAACACGATTAATTTAATAATAATGTAACTTATATACACAAGTAGGCTATTACACTAACCTTATAGGTATCAAGTGTAATTGTGTATATAAAGTTGAACATGAACTTGAGTTCACCTCTATAAGAGGATGAGGGATCATATATGTAACTACTGGAGTAGTAAATGATGTCTAGGGTATTGTGAGTTATAAAATCCTCTGTTTTGTAATGAATTCTTTCCACATGTGATTGAATTTATAAGTGGAGCTTGAATTTCTTTTGGAAAAGCTCTTAATGCTCGCAGGTCGCACGAACTATTTGATGTATGAATTGGGTGCCTTGTTAATATTGTACTAATTAGGGTCTTTTCTATCATGTGCAAAGTGGGAGATGTTAGATTTCGGATCAAATTTCACGGGTCATGAATGACCCATTTGAACCGATCCAATTCCGACTCATTATGTTTTCTCTGAAAATAAGAGAATAAAATAAATTAGTTATCTGCTTTTTAAAAAGATTGGAGGGAACAATTACATTTTAACAGTTGCACTCCCTTTTAAGAAGGGAGTGTTTCTTCCCTCAAAAGAGGTTGAACGAAAAAAAAAGAGAGCAGAAACAACAAAAAGAATAAGAAAGATAAAGAAAAACAATTTTCTTTCTTTTCTTAACAAAAACACCAAAAAGCATTTAGCTTTGTGAAATACACAGTCTTTGTCTCATAGTGATTCAAAGAAAGGACTTTGGAGCAATACTTTCAGTTCGTGATTTAATCTGCTGCAACAAGGTACACAAATCTTATATTGTATCTTGTTTATTTAAATTATTACATAGCTTAATATGGTGTTCTTGATGTACATGATTAAAATGAAAAAAAATGAAATTAAAAAGAGCAGGGGCGGAGCTATAGTGTCACATGGAAATTCAGACGAACCCAATAGCTCTTGCGTAGACTCTATGTTTGTACTAAAAACTCAAAAAATAAAGAGATAAGGGTAAAAAATACACATAAATTATACCTTTAAGCTTCATACCTAAACTATTAAGAGTGTGAGAAACACACCTAAACTATCATTTATTAGTTTGAAAACATACCTCAAGTAATATGTGATGGTCTGTGTATTACACTCTCTCTTTTTAAAAAAACGTCACATAAATTACCACATGGAAACAAATTCCACAGTGGCAAAAGGTTTAAAATTTAACCTTCAACATGTAAAACATCTTTCTCAGCTGAGTCTCCTTCATGTGTGAATATTGTTGAGTAAAATTAGGACTTTCACTATTAATTCACAAATTCATCACGGTTTGAAGGTTAGTTACTAATTTGTCAAAAAATATTAGGGTTCTTATTCTTGTTTCAAAATATTAACGATTTTTAAATTTCTAGGATTTGATTCATACCATCCGAAAAGAGTTGAAAGGAGAAGAAATTGACTACACAAGGTACTTTTTCTTTACTCGTGAGCTTAATTTTTGTATTGGTGGCGAATCTTAGCTACTGATTTCATAAACAATAGTTGGCTTATTAAACTTTACATATTTCAATTGTTCTAGGATAATGGACACTAATTACATATATATAAAGTTTCACATTGGTGGTATACTGTGAGTAACATAGGACCAGCTTATATTGGGGGAAACAAAGAGTATGCCTTCAATGTTGATATGGATCATTTGTCAATTTTGAAAGTGAATGACTATTGTAGGAATTTTGGGATTACCAATGTAGAAAAATTATGTATTGGAGTTGTTCAAGGTGATAATTTGGTAAATTTGGTTAAAGATGGGAATTTGTTAGTCTTAGCAAATTTGTTAGTTGATGGGGGTACTAAGGACATTTATATTTGCCATAAAGGAAAAGTTTTTATCAAAACAACACATGTGACTTATGAGGTTTTTGAAACCACATGCAATGAAGTAGGTAAACCTAATAAAGAATCTACTAACAAAGTTGGTGAAGGTATCAATGCACCTTAGGTAAAGAAATAGTATTTATTAATGTTAAAGATCAAATTATTGTGGTCCAACATTCAAATATGATAAAAAGAAATGGCAGTAGAAATATAAATGAAGTTGAAGATGAATTTAAGTTCTCTAGTTAAAATGATGATTTTGAGGAAGATGAAGTAGAAATTATTATGCATAGTAATTCTGAAAATGATGAGGATATTGACTTTTCTAATGGCAAGGATGTCTATGGGAGTGATATTCATGAAGAATTGAGCATAGTTAAGAAGGATTTAAAAGCATATTTGAAGAAAAAAATTGTTGTATGTTTTTTGGAAGAAGTTGATATAGATCCTGTTGACAGCCAATTTTTACCCTCCTATTCTTTAATTCATTATTTTTGAGCTTCTCAATAAATAGCAAATCAAAATGATCTATTAAAATTATAAGTTCTATTTTTTTTTATATCTCTTTCTCTTATGTAATGGTTTTTCAAGTTTAGCACTTATTTAATTAATTATAAATCCATATTTTTTGTATCTATATTTTATAAAGTCATAATATTGATATTTTCATTTTATAAATTTTATTTGTCATCTTATAATATATGGTATTTGTTATTAAGTTAGAAACCCAAAAATTCTAAAAGAAGAAGAGAAAAAGACCAAAACAAATCTTCAGCCCATATTAAAATTCACCCATTTAAATGGCCCAAGAAGAAGCCTTTTCCAACAGCCCATTCTTGCATTCCTCCCATCCACGTAAGTGCCACACAAGCGTCCATCAGCGCCACATAAGGCGCCAAAGTTCCAATCACACGCCCTCCACATTCTCCTCACATGCCACCCATGACCAACACACGCCCTGCCACTTGTCCCCTTTTATTGGTTGGTCAATTAAAATTAAAAATCCTAGGATCCCAAATTCTTTGAACTTCCTATTTTACCCTCATTTAATCTATCTAAATTTTCCTAAATACCCATGGATCTCTAAAGAATTTCTTCTTCTTTTTGTTTCATCAGCAGCGTATCTCTTTGAAGTTTTGGCTCTTTCACCATTCTTGACAAAGTTCTATCTTGATTCTTGAAGGCAGAGGTGTGTATCCATTTCGAGTAATTATTTGAGAAAATCAAGAGGCGATTATGAGAGGTTTGACCAAAATTTCGAGCTTATTTCCCCCTTTTCGCAATCCAACATAGCGAGGTAAAAGGTTACTTTATTCTTTCCTTCTTGTCGATATTTTGGCATCAAGACCTCTGTCCCTCTCTGTTTTGCTTTGGTGTTGTCTCTGTTAGAGATAAGTAGTCCTTTTGAATTCAAAAGACGCAAAATCCCGCCTAAAGGAACATCCATTGAACCTCACTCATTTTTCTATATATACCAGCCTTAGGCATCCGTTTTAAGGACGAAGTTTTTGAATCGATTTTTTAGCTATCAATACACAATCAAAACTGCTTGAAATACCTTCCTTTCTCTTAGAGATATCTAACTTTTCCATCTCTTTGTCGTCTCTGGATTCTTGCTTGTGGTCGAGGCCGAAGTAGTCCAAGTTTCGAGTGTAGATCTGAGGTCAAGAGAGCTTCAGTTCGCTGCTCTGAAACAGGTGAAAATACTAACTTATTCTCTTACTTTATAATATGGTTTTCTTCAAACTTTAATTAGAAAGTATGTTAAAGGAGACTATATAAATAAGTTTTGTGAAATTTTGTGCCTTAGTCACGTTTCTTTGTCAATTTAGTAGACTTGTTTATACATCTTGACAACCTTTTTTTTTATTTTTAGCAATGCATCATTTAAACCAAAAACGGATATACTGGGCATAGTTACACATTTTGATATTTTGACTATCTAATTAGAAATGTCATTTCTCTAAAACAGCCATGTAAATGAACACAAAATACTTACATGACAAGTTCAGATGCATATCTTTTGATCTTATAGCAAGCAGATTCTTGGCTAACAATTTCTCTTTAAAGTTATATAAATTTCGATATTTAATAGTGACCGATTCAGCTATTTATGTGATGTGTTAAGCTTTTAAAGAGTGGTTTCGAGTTAGTAAATAGTGTTTATTTACGTGGAAGTTATTTTCCTATGCTTGATCATTTTGGTCCATTTGAGGTGTTATATATCTCTTGTATATCAAAGGAAGTTCTCTGTGAAGTGTTTTGTGCTTGAATTTTTTTTTTTTTAGATAAGGAATCAAACAAAATTGGAAATTTGCTTCATAATTTTCTTTTTCTTGCATATGGTATTAGTTTGGCTTGTTAGTGAAGTAAAAGTTTTTTTTTATTAAGTTGTACTTACTGTATTTATTGCATATTTGTATATCTCATGAGAAACTTTTTGTAAGCATGCTCCAAGTTTATCTTCATATGGTGAGATGCCACAATTCGGGCAGCCGTTTGACTTCATTTTTTGGTTTCGTTTGTTAGCTTTCCCGTATACCTTTAAAGATTGAATTTTCATCTTTCTAATTCTTTTTTTTTCTTTCTTCGCATATGCCCTTGGAGCAAACGAACTCGAAGTCTCAAGACTAGACTCTCACATCCATATGGAGTCTCGAAATAAGACTCAATGCCACCTTTCATCCGAGCAAGGAGTCGTCATTGTATATTCTTAAGGCATACCCGATAAAGAGAAAAGCAAACAATATGCTTGGGGTGTCTATGGCGTCCCTTTCCTTTCCTTCCTTATTCCCTATGCTTAACCTTTTATAACTTTGATTTATTAATTTATTGTGGGTTTATTTCATGAACTGGGGATAAGGTTACACCTTCCGGTAATATAGAACTAGTAATAAAATTTAGTTAATTAATAGAGCAATGTTGTTTATGCTAACTATTTGAATTAGTAGTCTAAATTTGATTTCCCTTACATTGCCTCAACCCTAAGAATAGATTTTTTAAAGAGGAGATGTTTTTTAATAATCATATCATAGGCAAATCAATTTTGTTTTGAGCTTGGCTAAAGTATTTATCATATCTTTTTAAATATTATTACATTTTGGTTAGGATGCGCAAATAGATTTTCCTTTATTCTAATCTACGTTGTCTCAAGTCTTTCAAAAGAAAATAAATGGCTTAATTTAGTTCAATGCTAAGAAAAGAGGTTCAGCTTATGACTATTTTTCCACAGTATTTAAAAACCATTCTTTTTTATAATTGAGGGTCCAAATTTCAGCTTTTATTAATATTATAAGTATATATATATATATATATATATATATATATATATATATATATATTTATCAATTTAGTGAAGTTTTAAGATTAGGTCATTATATGATGCATCTCTTAGAAAACTTATAACGTGTTTTCCACTTATATTTGTTGTTTATTGATTTTTCAAAATCTAGTCTTAATGAATTAATGTTTAAAGTCATGACAAATTTTTATCTCATCTTTTTGTCTTCATATATAAAGTTAGCACATTTCAAAATTGCATAAACTGAATTTTTTAAAAATGAATTTGAATCTAATTATATTAGATATTAATATTTTCTCAATTTTCTTCAATTAACCTAAGTCTGACTGGTAATCGTTTTTAACGAATCTTAAAGGATGCTTAACCCCTTCCCTTTAGGATAACTAGAACCCTTATCTAGAATCTTATGTTTAGTAGACCTTAAAATGAAGTTAATTCTAGCATCAGTTAGTTAATTATTTAGGCGTCCTAATTAGCCTTTAAAAATAATTAGGTGGCGACTTCTTAAATTAGTTAATAATTCGAAAATTACCAAAATGTCGTACACTATTTGACGTGAGTTAAAATGGGGTATAACAGATCATAATTTTGAACACATTAATAAACTCAAGAAAAGTTTGACTGGTAAGCTATTAGATGATGAGCCTTTTTACGAAAGTTTTAATGCAGACAATTTTGAAAGTGCAAGCGAGGGGGAAATAGATGTTGAAAAATTTGATATTTTAAGAGCAAGGAAGAAGGACAAGAGGGTCTCCTATGATCCAAAATGAAAACAAGTTGTGTAGTAACTAAATATGGTCTTTGAAAATGTGAAAAAACTTTTGAGAAGTTGTAAGCAAGTATGCAGTTGAAAGAGGTTGTCAACTGGATTAGATCCACAATGATCAAAGAAGAGTCAGAGTAAAATGCAAAGCTAGTAACTGTCCTTGGATACTTTATGTAAGCAAAGATTTTAAATCTTTCAATTTCATTATAAGAACCTACAATCCTAGACATAAGTGTTGTAGGACTAGTACGAACACAATGTGCAGCTCTATATTTTTGGCTAAGTATTATAAATGCAGAATTGTTTCTCAACCTTATATAAAGGGATGAAAATACAAGATTTGGTAAGGAAAGAAATAGGATTGTATGTTGGTAAATTTGTGTGTTTGAAGGCCAAACAAATGGTGTTGAAAAAGGTAATGGATGATCATGTTGCTGAGTTTAATAGAATCTATGATTATAGAAATATACTTCTTAAATCAAATTTAGGAAGCACTTTGTCACGATCCAAAATGGATCATGAGTGACACTCACACTTAACCTTCAAGGTGGGCGAACCAACGAATGTAAACCCTAACTTATATTAGTTATTCAACTTAAGAAATACAACAATAATGTGGAAACTCAAATCTTATTAAAGTAAGAAATAAAAATCCTCTAGAGTCTATTACATATCATTTCTCCAAAACCCAAAAGTCATCACATTCAAGGACATCTAATACCAAAATATCAAGTCTGAGAGTATCGAAAACACCAGAATAGATAAATACAATAGTTTGTGTCCGAAAACTAAAGACATCATGTCATGACTTAGAGAACCCAATGTGAGCTAGAGGGAATAGCTCACCCTGGAATCTGATGTGCTGGAGACTGGCTAGAGTTGAGGGCGAGCACTCGCTGCACTCCACAAAAGGAAAACGAAGAAAAATACAAGTAGGGATTAGTACATGTTTATATCATCGACGACTCAAAATAAAAACTAATATGCATAAAGTAATAACAAGAAATAAACTATAGCACTTAGCAGGTGGAGAACCACAATCAACATGTACAAGTGACGAAAACAATGAAGCAAGTACATATTTAGTCAACAATATCAAGAACACATATGAGGACTCAGGCTTCCACACCACGCTTTTTTGGAAAATGGGTTCTTTGAGATTGAGTATGTTAAGCCATTTTAATATGTTTTCTTTTAATATTACCATGTCGGAACGTGACACTTGATCCAATAATATTGTGCCGGCTCGTGGCACCCGATCCAACAAAATAGTTAATTCATAATTCTTTATCATCACTTTCCACTTCATTAATAATATTTCATCAAACCTTCTTTATTCAAGGCATCACTTTGATAGAGCAAGTTCAAGATTATGGATTTTGCGGTCTTGAAATTACAGACCAATCACAACAACATATAAATCATCCAAATCAAAACAATTAAGAACATAGAAAATTTCACGACATTACTCAATGACTATCAATCACTATTAAGAGTCTCTATATCACATAGGGAAAGCCATAACCTACCTCAACCGAAGAACCGAAGTCAAGCAAACTAATTCACCAATTCTTTTCATTTCTTCAATGTCTCCGAACATTCCCAATCTATCAAGTATGCATAATTTGTAAGTAAATACGCTCAATTCTATAATCAAGTTCCTAGTCTTGAAGCCAATCAATTTGTCTAGTCTTATATTTCATAAATCTCAAGCCCAGGGTTAAGTCTCCATTCCTTCAAATATTAAAAATCTAATGGTATTCATATAATACCATACATCTAATATTTAATTACCTATCTTAATGTACCAAAACTTGATTTATGATATGATTTCGTACAACGAAATTTCACTCACAAAAATTGAACCTACACAAAACTAGCTTGCATAAATCATAACATTGAAATTAATATGCAAAAAATTGAAATTCTTTTGATATAATCTGCTCACTCCCGCTATCATCTCCCAATTATTACCTTATGATTACATCATAATCCTTGCAAAAATTACTTAACTCATTGACCATTAAAATTTGTCCCCCAAATTCAAAGGACCCACGTTGTAGCAGCAACATTAGTTGACAGATTCAATTGCTTCCAAGCCTATATTATAATGCCCTTAATCCTTGCAATATTTTAATTTTGACTCTAACCCACTACATATTAAGGAAATTGATGAATTGAAGCTTTACCTGGATGCGCAGTCGTTCCTGGTTGACGCTGCAGGTAATGTTTCTTGGTCAACCTATTTTTTCTCTTAATTTTTAATTCAGCTTTACAAATATTAACCCCCTTGAACTTATTTCAAAATATGGGTCAAGATGAATAGTTTATTAAATAAATAATGGACTTGACTCATTAATCATCATTTACTTAATTATATAAAGATTAGTCATTTTAAATAATCATAGTTAAATGAATGATTCAAAATTCCCATTTAAAATTTACGAGAAGAGTTGAAATGGTTCTAGTGCTCATAACGATCTAACGGATCATTACATCAGATACCAATTTATCCATCATTCATCGCTGAATGGTCAAAACAAAAACGAGGGTAAGAAAGTGTACCTGACTCGACAAAAAGATGTGAATATTTTTCGTGCATATCAGCCTTAGTCTCCCAAGTGGACTCCTCAATCAGATGATCCTTTCACTGGACCTTCACAGATGCAATCTCTTTTGACCTTAACTTGCGGACCTCCCTGTCTAGAATAGCTACAAGCTCCTCCTTATAAGTCAAATTCTGACCGAATCCCAACGAATAATGTAATTTCTATTACCATGATATTTCTTCAGCATAGACACATGAAATACCGTGTGTGCTCCAGACAACCCTGGAGGCAAGGCCAATTCATAGGCTACCTCTCCCATATGCTTAAGAACTTCAAACAGAGGCGGAGCTAGGTGGGGGTTCATGGGTTTGGACGAACCCACTAGCTTTTCCGTAGATCATGTATTTGTATTAGAAAAAGATATATGTATATTAACTTGTGAACTCCCTAACAAATTTGATTGATAGCTTAGTGGCAAAAAGGGCGATAAAAATGATTTTCACACTAGTGTTGTGGGTTCGAACCCCACTATCAACAAAAATTTCTCTTTTCTTTTTTGAAGCTAGCATGCTTTGCAATATTTTTTCTCTTTTGTCCTAAAATTTAGAACCCCCCAAACTCTTAACCCTGACTTCGCCTCTAACTTCAAACGGTCCAATATACATCGGACTAAGCTTACCTCACTTACCAAATCTCACCACACCCTTCATGGGTGAAACCTTCAGCAACACTTGCTCTCCCTCCATAAACTCCAAGTCCCTAACCTTCCGGTCTGCATACTCCTTCTACCTGCTCTGAGCTGCTAAAAGCTTCTCCTGAATGAATTTCACCTTCCCTAATGATTCCCTTAAAAGGTCAAAGTGTAATTTAATCCATTGTAGCTAGATGGTAATAAGGATGGATAAATTCCAAATATCAAATTAAGATGATTTAGTAATCAATTTTGACAAAATAAACTAAAATGAGTGTATCAAGCACGTGGAGTAACAATTTAGGAGTGTGTGAAAGTGGGTATCGATTTCAAAGGTGGATCAATGTGATTGCTCAATAACATTAATTATCCATGGATATGCTAGGTTAATCTCAAACACACATTGCATTTCTCAATCACAACATGCTTATCATAGGAGCTCTTCTCAGACCCTCCCATGTGCGATCTACTAAACAACTCATTGCCTTGACATAAATCTTCTTTCTCAAGCAAGTCTAGCATTTGGAGATGAAATCCCAAATTTCTTTCTCAAGCAAATAAGGAATTCAATTCTAATATGCAATCATCAAATTAATTACCCTCTTCATATATCCTTTCTCAAGCAATACATGAAGATCTAAAGTAGAATTAAGTTTGCAACCTCAATTCATAAATTAACACAAAATAATCAATTTGAATCCATGGAAATTAAAGTTAAATAGAGCAATACACAAAATTCTACCAATTTAATCAAAACCCAATTCCATTTGCACACCCCAAGAATTGGGGTTCTAGACAATCATGCTAGAATTAAAAGAAATTATACCGAAAACATTCTCAGCCACTGAATTATTGGTTTACAACTTCAAGTCTAGAGACTCACTTCTGAATTCCACCCAAAAGATGGATTACAAGCTTGCTTGGCACTCAATATATTGAAAAGTTATATATTGTACTCTAAAGTAAGATGTAAGATAAAAAAATGTATGATCAAAGATCTATTATTATCTTTCTTTTTGAGTATTTGTATTTTTCAAAAAACTCAGCCAAAATTTCAATATGCGACTAAATCGGCCTGGTTAGTCGGGCTTGCCGACTAACTCAGCGAGTCGCCAACCTAATCTTCTTCTCGCCTTTTCTTGGCTTCACGCTTTAGGTATTTGAACCGCAATTGGCGAGCTCGATGGAGCTCGCAATTCACATTCGGCGAGTCACCGATCATCATCTATGCTCGCCTTTTTGGCCTTCAAATTAGCCTAATTGTTCTGTCAATTTCAGTGAGCAATATTCATCTCGCCGACAGAGTTCGGCAGATCGCCGTTTGGTCTTTCTTCTTGCCGACCTGTCTTGAGCTTTTTAGTCGAAGACTGTCATTTTCTGCGAGGTCTGACACGTTTGGTGAGTCTCCAAGTGCCTTTGGCAAGCATCAACTTCACATTTTCATATTTTTAAAAATGTTTTTAGCCTCTTTTTGCATGATTTCATCGTTGCTTTTTTCTTAAGCCTTCATAGCTACAAAACAACAATTAATCATCAGATATGGATATAAAAAGGCATTGAGGACGCTATTTGTTGAATTAAAAATGCTTTAAATGAGTCAAAATTTATGACTCATCAACACCCCCAACTTAAACTTTTGCTTGTCCTCAAGTAAATCAAAAATTCAATCAGTTCAACGAGGGTGTCTACAACCGTGCTTCTTGCGAGCCAACATGCATGTGCTATCACAAGGCTAATATCAAGTTTATGCAATTCTCAATTATGCTCAAAAAGCCTCAAATGATGACTAGCCGCTATCAATCTAACCTCAAGCTCACGAATGCTCACTCATGATGCAAAATTATGCTTCAACAAAAGTATTCAAGTATCCTCACAACAAAAGACGATTTCATGCTCTCACAAAGCATATCAACAATGAATTTAGGAATCAACACAAACTCTCACACTCTCAAGGAGAAATGCATGCATGTTTCAACCGAAAAAAATCGATCCTCATGCTAGTCTTAGCAGTCGCTAGAATATGCCATGTATTCAACCAAAAAAGAGCAAGTGTAATATCAATACACAAAATCAACAGTGTACGATCATCGGTCAGCTCCAAATATACGAAATATGAAAAAGTAATTGAAACCTAGTAAAACAAGACAATATACATATATCACCCAAGTTCGTAAACATACACATGACTCCGGTCATCACCCTGACTTAACAACCACAACAAATAAGTTGAGCATCATTACAATAAATACACTGGTCCACTCATGGAACTAACACATATAGAAACAATCAACATATACCAAGTGTGGTACGCCAATCAATATAGAACTTGTACTAGGCATGGTACTCTAGCCAACCAATAGATATTTTGTACTAGGTGTGGTACCCAAGATAACCGATAATATGTACCAGGCATGGTGTCCGTGACAATCAATAATTTGTACCAGGCGTAGTACCCAAGCCAATCGAGAATCACCACATTACACAATCACAACTGCAAGAATACAACCACTTTTGTAAGACCACAAGCAATTAAGACAAGTTCATTTCATGAGATTGACAACAAGATATCATTTCACATTCTTTCCTTTTTACTCCCTAATCACCTATTATATAAGCAAAACTAATGAACAGTTAACATGCACACATAACATAAATTGGAAAAATAACTCAACCTACACCTATCTCGAATCAAGTCTGAATGCTCTATTGAACTTAAGTGTTCCCCTTGTTATGAAGCTTAGCTTGTTCTCGTTCTAAAAACAATAAGATAATACGAAATCAAATCAAAATGTCCTGAATATTCCTAAATTATATCTTAACCCCAAACCCCAGGCCAACCTCATGACCACCCCACCCAACCTATGGCTTTCCCACCAATAATTTACCTAGAACTACCAGGTTACGATTTACACTAGCAAATTACGGTAATAAAATCATGAATAATACTTTTTAATCAAAACCCAAGGTTCTACATATCACAATCCTTGCTATACCAGATTTTTCCCTTCTTAGATTAAGTCCAAACCCTCCCCTAAAGTCACAACAATCGATTCTAAAGCATAGGAATCGAAATACCAAGTTAGTGGAACAAACTACTTACCTTTATGAAGGATCCTGATGGAAAATTGGTGAAATGCTCCCTAAGTCTCCTCTACACTTCCCCAAAACATTCTTGAGTGAGATTGAGCGATTTTGGGAAATTTTCTGCATTTACAACGACTTACCCCGCTATAGTAGCCCATTCCTGTTAGAGCGCCACCACCGTAGCGAAAATTAATTCGACCGCTATAGCGGCGTGTCAACCACTATAGCGGCTGATATGAGACAGAAACTCGTAAATCCTCCCAAAAATTCTCATTTCGCAACACACCTTCAAATTTTAACATTCCAGACCATCTCATTCATGCCAAGTTCAATATCAGGAGCTCTACTCACCCGAATTTCATTCCAAAAAGTCCCACGGACTGCTTAACGTCTTAGCTAAAAGGTAAATAAACTCTACTTAGACGTTTTACCCAATCCTTTCCCTGATTTGTCCAAGATTTCATCTTGCTCAAATTTCGTCTGAGTCCATTCTAGCCTAAATTTTTCAACTCCCCAGCCCGGAAGTTTTTGCACAAAATTTCTTTTACGATTAGCTCACCCATAACGAAAGGAAGGATCGTTAAACCAACAATGTTTCCACCATTATTAGTTATAATGTGGCATTGTTTATTACATTGGAATGCTAATTTTTTAATTCTTGTTTCTTTATCGTATTATTAGATTTATTTGAGCGGATACTAAATAAATGACCGATGAAAAATCTCTTCGTCAATTTTCGAGACCTCCCAATATTAAAAGATGAAAATTTTATTTTAAGTTCACATTATATATTACAAAAAATAGTTGATGAATAAATTTACGTCGATTTTCAAGGCCTCCATGAACATAAGATGACTTTTAGTTTTATTTTTAGTTATTATTTCTTTCATTTAGTTCAATTAATATTAATCAATTACTAATACTTTTACAAAGTGTTTTTCAAGCACTTAGAGTTGCTTCGTGAGGAAGATATTCGAATAATTTTTTTTTTATTCATAATTGTTGTTTATGTATAGTATTGACAATAGACAAACATTAGGCCGTTGCTCATATTAATGCTTTATTTTATTCTTTGTGTAAATTTTTTCTAATTTTTTTAAAATTAGGCGGCGACTCTAAATTCTTTAATATAACTAATTGTTTTTTGAGTCCTATGTTGCTTCTTATTTGAAAAAATAGGGATGTCAACAATATATTGGTAAAAATGTATAAATGGTAGGGATGTTTTTTTCTTTAAAAATTGATTTTCTCCTTCTACTTTTTTTAAGACCATAAATAAAGGAAAATATTTAATTTATAAACTCAAAAGTTCTTGAATCTGACTTCAAGTTCTATCTATTCTGTATATATCTATATATTCTGTATGTTTATGTATATTGAAAACTTACTAGTAACATCCCTATTTATAGAAGTAAAAACTAAATTAAACTAGGACTAGGAAACTATAAAACTAACAAATCCTAAACAATTTAGGATTTCTACTCCAACTTTGAATTATTATTTCAACATTCTTCCGTAATTCAAAGTTGTATACTCTTGCCTTTTTCTTCTTGTCATTGTTGTTGTATTGGAGAATTTCTCTTTCAATCTTCAATTGTTGGAGTACTTCTTTTCAATTTTCAATTGTTGGAGTACTTCTCTTCAATCTTCAATTCTTTTTTTTTTCTTGGTTGTGTTGAAGCACCTTCTCTCCAACTTTCAAGTGTTAGAGCACTTTCTCTCTTAACTCACAATATTTTTTTTCTTGGTTGTGTTGGAGCACTTCTCTCCAACTTCCAAGTGTTAGAGCACTTTCTCTCCAACTCACTAAATTTTTTCTCTTGGTTGTGTTGGATCACTTCTTTTCAACTTCCAAGGTTGATGCCCTTCCCACCAACGCCTTTTCTTTTTGTTTTTTTGTTTTGTTTTTGGTGTTGGACCTCTTTTCTCCAACTTATGATATTTTTTCTCTTGGTTGTGTTGGAGCACTTCTCTCCAACTTCTAAAGTTGATGCCCTTCCCACCAACACTTTTTCTTTTTATTTTTTTTGTTTTTTTTGTGTTGGAGCACTCTCTCTCCAACTCTCGTTGATACCCTTCCCATCAACTCCTTTTCTTTTTGTGTTTTCTTTTTTTTTGCTTTCTCTAACTTTTAATTTAGAGAAAAGTTTCTTCCTCTTGTGCTTGGTTGCACTTCTTTAAATCTGCAATATTTTTGTAAGTCTTTCCTCCTAGTATGTTTTTCATGCATATATCATTCACCTGACGTTTGTTGACTTAATCATTGGCCAGACGGACGGCATATATTGGTCATAGCCGCCCGCCGGCAGCGAAAACTCTTAGATCTTCTACCAGGATCGTAGAAGATCTAATACCAATTTGAAGGAAAATATTTAATTTATAAACTCAAAATTTTTTGAATCTAACTTCAAGTTCTATCTATTCTGTATATTTCTCTGTGTCTTTCTGTATATTAAAAACTAACTAGTAACATCCCTATTTATAGAAGTAAAAACTAAATTAAACTAGAACTAGAAAACTATAAAACTAACAAATCCTAATTAAACATAAATAAGTAAATACCATAAATAACAAATCCTAAACAATTTAGGATTTCTACTCCAACTTTGAATTATTATTTCCAACAATAAATTTCTAGCTTCTTCTCAACCACAGAGTAACTGCTTCTGCTTTTATTTAAAAGCAGTTTTACTAATTGCCCAAACACCTTAATTTTTTTAAAATATTTTTTTTTCAAAAAAAAGTGTTTTTGACTTCTTAACCGCTTAACCAAACAGGCTCAAAATCTTACTTAAAATTAATAATATCTCAAGAGAAATGGAATATGTTAGCTATAATATCATTTGAAAGAAAATTATTACAAGAAATCATTACAAAATAATATATAATTTTGCATCTAAAAAAATTCAAATAAAAATATGTATGAAAGCTTTTTATTTCTTTTTCAGAGAGAAAAAAACTAAACCTCTTGTTAAATTTTAATTTTTTGCCGCCAATAGTATTAAGTCGTCTTGCATCTGCCACATTATTGGAGAGGGATAAAAATTGGGACAAGACGAGGTACATTTATAACGATGTATGACATGAGAACAATTAAATGTGACAGAAAAGAACGGGACAAATCAAATCTTATTTATTGAAAATACATAACGAGACAAAACATAACATGTAGCTAATCAAGCTAAATTACAATTTACTTTGTGATTTGCGAGACTTGACATTTACAAATACTACACTTTATCATCATTTTGATCTAAAGACTTATTTAATATAGCTACATAATAATTGTTGAGAGGTTTTTTCAATATGTGTTGTCGTTTCCATCTTTTTAAAAATAAAATAGAATTTCAATTTCATTAGTAATTTTGACTCACTCTTGCTTTGGACTTTGAAAACTAGAAGAGTTATTCTTACTCAACCAATATAGTAAATTTTATATCTAATATGAAATTTACGAGTAGTTGCATTTTTTAACTTCATCATATAAATTATATCCCCCCCCCCCCCCCACCCAACATATTTCTTAATTTTGTTCATGACTGTGGCCATATGTATGGGTGTACACAAGAAATTCAAAAATTGAACCAACATGGATATCAAATTAAATCAAAAGAAAAGATCGCTATTTTTCAATTTTTTTTAATTATAAACCTAATAAATATTGATTTGGTTTTAATATTTAAAAATCTCATTTAATTGATTTGATTTTCGTTTAGAAAAAAATCTGACTCAAATCGAACCATAAACACCCCTAATTGTACGGGCACAACAATGTCTAATACTTATTAAATATTTTTATGGTCCAAAAACTTGTTGCTTCCAATTGCACACGCAAGTGTACGTGGTCGCAGAAGTAATAAGTGGCTCTTTAAGAACCGGAATATCGAACCCACAGAGACTTGTCAATTAACTATTTACTAAATTATACTAGTCTAATTATTTATTTAAGAGTGTCAAAAGAAATAAAAGAATGCAAGAATTAAATATTAAGATTAACTTACAGTGATTGGGACAATTCCAGGGCTGCAGCATGCATAGAGTTTCATGTATCGCATCTCATGTAATGAATTAACTAAGGTTATCAAATTACTGATTTACAGGGTTGATTTTATGATCATGATCTCTCGACCTCTAATCGCCTACTCCAACTAGCTGTCTAACTACATCGTTGAGCGGGGATAGGCAGTCCTAATTGGCGAGCATTTATATTTCATCCTGTTTCGTAACCAAGCGAGGTGTTCGTCCGGGCGTCACTCCTGAACACGAATCTAAACAAAGTTAGAACAAGCTCTTTGCATTCTCTGGTCTATCTACCTCTTTATCTCTCGAGTCCAAGAATAGACAATAGATTTATTTCTATGGTGATCAAGCATGAAATACTAAAACAAGAATACAAAAGTAATTTAAACGATAACCAACATTAATTCAAAACAATCGATGTTCAACAATTACCCATGGCCGCAGCCCCAGAACAAGGGTCTTTAGCTACTAATACCTAAGAAAAAGAAGAAGAAAAGAACCCTAAAAAGTATTGACAATTTTTTTTACAAAGTGTCTTTTTCAAAGTCTATTCTTTCCCCCGTATATTCTCCTATAATTATTTCTATGGACTATTTATAGATGTAGAAAACCCTGAATAAAATAACTGAGTCCAAAACAAATTAGGAACCCAAAACCAAAACGAAATTGGATTCTTTTTCTTTTTCGCGTGAACTTCACTTTGTCGCCTCAAACTTTCCATATATATAAATATTAATATAATATTCAATTTAATCCATTAAACTGCCTGCTTGATTTTCCTTCTTCAATCTTTCATAATTAATTCATTTTAGCTCCAAATTTCTTCAACTTTGTACCAATTTAATCCTACAAATAAAATACACTATTTAGCACAATCCATAAAATTCATGCTCAAAAAGGACAAATATAAATAATAAATATGAGGCAATTAATGATAAGAAAATATACTTTTGGCCTCAGATCAGTAAGTATTTGATACGTAGTAATATTTTGAGATTGATTAAGAGCCTCTTTGGTATTACTATTTTTTAAAATAGCTTTTCAAAAAAGTGCTTTTAAAAAAAAATCAATTTGTGTTTGGCTTATTCATTTGAAAAGTGTTTTTTCATAAGCAAATTATGTTTGACTAATCCTTTTTTAAAAAAAGTGATTTTAAGAGTCAAATTACGAAAAATGACAAATATCAATGTACTTTTAATATTAAGATTATTTTATAAAGAGAAAATATTTTAAATATCTATTATAAAAATTTTAATTAAATTTTATTTTTATTAAATTAAAATGCGCATATTCAAATTTTCAATCAATATTATACCTTTTTTTGGGAGGGCTGAAATCTTTAATTGGCTATTTTTTTTCTAGTCTTACATAAATATTGTTGTTATCTTTTTTCTAATTCTGCAAAATAATATGTAAAATGATACATAAAATATAAAATAATAATATATAAATGTAAAATAAAAAAAATTATTATATAAAAATAAAAAAATGAAATTCTTAAATGAAATTTAATCAAACTTATTAGATATACTAATTAGTTAATAAGGGATATATTGGTAAATATGTATATATGGAAATGATATTTTAGTCTTGAAAAAAATAATTTTCTACTTTGTTTTTACTTTTTTTAAGAAGCAGAAATTTTAACTTCTTCCCAGCAGCAGAAAAACTACTTCTGCTTCTATTTAAAAGCAGTTTCACTTATTTACCAAACATTTAATTTTTAAAAAAATTATTTTTTTCTCAAAATAAGTGTTTTTGGCCTCCCAACAACAATGTCAAACAAGCTCTAAGTTTGATCACAGGGGAATAACTTTTAAAAAAAACAAAAAACAAAAAAAAAACTTAAACAAAACAGGATGGAGAGGATCAAATGAAACAAGACAGAGTTAAATCACGAGAGAAAACTAAAAAATACATAGTAGGACGGATTAAAATTTTAGCATTCATGCTAAGTGGTAAAGGATGATGATTACTTAAAAGGAAAAATTATATAAATACACATCTTATGTTATCATAATCTCTAAAATTCCCTACCATTTAAAAAATTTACAAAAATTCCCTTTCAAATACATCCCTATCCTTTCTCGAATACATCTCTATCCCCTCTCGGACACATTCTATCCCCTCGGACACATCCCTCCCCTCTCGGATACATCCCTATCCCCTCTCAGATACATCTCCCATCTCGGATACATCCCTCCCATTAAGTAATATATCATTCGCAATCTATGAGCTATGGTATCCACATGTTTCTTGATGTATCCAAGATTGTATAAATTTAAGAAATTTTTATAATTTGAAAAAAAAAATAGGAATATAATATAATTAGGTCTTAACACTATGAGATTTATGTAATTTTTACTTTTATTTAGGGCCTGTTTGGAAAGGCACCCTGGTAATTGGATTTGATATAATTGGGTGTAATTACACTGTCTGACCTGTTTGGTTAACCATGTAATTACGTAGTCAGCTGGTAATTGAGTATAATTGGTAGGGTGTAATTACATTCTCCAATTCCCAGAGAGGAACTGTGAATTGCTGGTAATTGTAATTACATGCTGATTACTTTTTAATTTCTTCTTTTTATTTCTATTTTTATTTTTTCATTTTAATTTATTTTTTATTTCTATTATTTTAATTTATTTATTTTATTATTCTAAAAATTTCTAAAAGTTTATTTTTTATTGTATATTATTTATATTTCATTTCTTTCTCATTCTCAACCTTTACTTCAAGTGATTCTATGCAATTTTTCGTATGATCTATTTTGGTGGAATAACCTGGGAGGCCCCTGTACTTGACTCCGTTTGTCAGTTGAACCCTTCTACTCATCATTTTGCTAAATGAATCCTTAAATTGGATGAAACTTTATTTTTTAAACCCCTCTGACCATTGACCGAGCTTATGTGGCATTAAAATGGTTGAGTTGGACAAATGTGTGACCACACGCATTTTAAAGTAAGTGAATGTAATATTTTTATTTAAAAATTATCAAAATTATAAGACAAAATAATAATAATAAATTAAATAAAGATAAAAAAATCTCAAAACCTTTCTTCTTCAGCCCACCCCCACCCATTCTCTCTTCTTCTTCAGCGCCACCCCACCCTTTTTCTCTTCTTCTTCAGTCCCAGCCCCCCCTCCCCTGCCCCACCCCCACGCCACCCTTTTTCTCTTCTTCTTCAGTCCCAACACCCCCACTCCACACCCCGTCCCTACCCCTTTTCTCTTCTACTTCTTTGACGTACACCCTATCACCACAATCATCAAATATAAAATTAAAAAAACTTTTGCAAGAAAATATATCATTCACCATTTTCATAAATTTAATTTTTTAAGATCTATTGCTTGAATTTACTCATAAATATATTTTTCCCAACTTGAAGTTTTCTTGTTATTTCTTTTTATCAAATCAAAATAAATAGAACCTAAAACATGTGCAAGAGCTAATTACAATCTATCATATTTTGTGATTGAGAAATTTTTTGAACGTGAACTGTGAAAGAAAGATGAAAATGGTGGTTTTTTATTTTTTGGGGAGGGATAGAGATGTGAATGAAGAAGATGAAGTAGGAAGGGGGGGAGGGGGGGGGGGAGAGAGAGAAAATTGCACTTTTTTTTTAATATTATTTATTTTTAAAATTTAATTTCTGATGTGTCATTGAAATAATAATAATAATAATAATAATAATAATAATAATAATAATAATAATAATAATGATGATGTGTCATTAAAAAATGACGCGGTATTTCATGTGTAAAATGAGTGTACTATGCGCACACACATCGGATGAGAAAGGGGTTTAAAATGTTGTGTTTGAATGAATTTAAGGATTCAGTTGGCAAAGTCATAAGTACAAGGGTCCAACTTACAAACGGAGCCAAGTACAAGGGCCTCCCAGGTCATTTCGCCATCTATTTTTTATGCCGTGTTTATTTATTTCAATAGCATAATTTTGCTAGCATTCTAATTTTAAAATTAAAGTAGAATTCATTGTTGAGTAAGATTATAGATTTACGTTTTCTTGTTCTTTTAAAATCATATTTATGTATGTTATGTTGAAATTTGACATAAGAGTATATGTTAAATTTTTGTTTTGAATTTAGAACTTATGTGTATATTTTTAGTTTCATTTGTTTTAGTAGTATTGATTTGAGACTTCACATTGCAAATCATTTATTTTTTAATCGGAGAAGGGTCAAAAATACCCCTGAACTATAAGGAAAAGGTCCAAAAATACTCTTCCTTTCATCTTTTGGCTCACTTAGACCCTTAAAACTAACAACTCTTTCTTTTCTTTTTCTTTTTATTTTTATTTTATTTTATTATATGCCATTTTCTTATTCGATGAAATAAAAATTCCACCTCAACTAATTTTTTTCCCATAATTTATTCAAGTCAAAATAATATGCCTCTTCAAAATTCTATTTTTTTTTTTGGATTTGCTGTTGGGTTTTTTTTTTTAAAAAAAATTGTTTTTGGATTATGAACAAATTATGGGGAAAATCTAAAAAAGTCTTAAAAAAAACTACTATGTACGATTTTTATTTCCTTCGACTAATCGATTTCTCCTTTTCCGTCTCCTATTCCTGCTTGTTAGTAATGATTTCTACTAATTATATATGAACTATAAATGAGAGGAACAACAAGTTCTGCATGGGAAAGTTAGGCAAATCATATACAAACAAAATCTAAAAAAACAATATACCTCCATGATCCCATAAAACTTTTTTAAAAAAGCAGTTACACCAAATATAAAAATATTAGTAGTTTTCTAAAAGTGTTTTTAAAAGATTTTTTTCATAATTTATCCAAGTCAAAATAATATCCTTCTTCATAATCTCAAAATAATTTTTTTAAAAAAATAAAAAACTATTAAATGTTTAAAAATATTTTTGTGGGAGTCTTGAGGAGATATATTATTTTTGTTTGAATAAATTATGGGGAAAAAATCTAATAGAGGTGGGTTTTTTTATTTCATCTAATAAAAAAATGACACATAATAAATATTTAAAATAAATAATAAATAGAGAGAGAGAGAGAGAGAGAGAGAGAGAGAGTTAGTTTTAAGGGTATAAATGAGTTAAAAATGTGAATGGAATGGTATTTTTAGACCAAAAAGATGAGTAGAAGGGTATTTTTAGACCAAAAGGTGGATGATGGGTATTTTAAACCTTTTCCTATAGTTCAGGGGGTATTTTTGACCTTTCCCGTTTTTTAATTAGACTTGATATATTATCTTTTTGTCAAATATTTTAATAATTTATGACATTTTATTTATAATAATAATGGCAAAAGGGCTCATTACCCCCCTGAAGTTGAAGCTTTTTATGTAGTGTACACCTAAACTATAACCCGTTCTAAATACCCCCCCTAAACTTCTTTATTCATCCGTCGCGTGAACCTTTATTGTCCACCTCCACCAATCGTATCTACACGCGCACGGCATGTTGGAAAAATAGCTGATGTGTATTTCCAGTTGGATAAATAATAGGCCACCTAGATAAATAATAGTCAAAACTTCTCACTACTCTTCTCTCTAACAGTTGAAAATCGACGAAGTATCTTCTCTCTAACAGAGGAAAATCGACGAAGTAAAGGGCAAATTTTAAAGATTTTGGCTCACTAAGAAGTGTAATCAACGGAGGTTTTCGTGAAACTCTTGCTCGATTTGGGTCAGTTGCAGTTCTTGGACGTGAAGCTCTTGCTCAATTTCGTGAAGCGTTTGGTCGATTTTCTTTCGATCTTGTCTGAAATTCTTACCAAGCAAGTGATTATCCACTCTTATAATGTGTTATTGTTTGTTTTCTTTCTATTTTTTCATATTTTCCGTTTAGGGTTTCGCCATATTTTCGACTAGGATTTCGCCATATTTTCAACTGGGGTTTCGCCATAGTTTTCGATTGAGCTTCCGATTAGGGATTTGATAGTTTTCAACTAGAGTTTTTACATACTGAATGTATTATTATGAACTTGTTCAGGTTATGCATGCATGAGTATTAGGGTTTCTAGTAATTAGTTCAAAAAATTAGGGTTTTTTTAGTAAAATCAAGCTTCCAGGTTCCGATTTCAACATTCTCTTTTGGTATTGTTTAATGTTGGGGTTTTTTGTAATTTCCTTATGTATATTTGTATGCTTGTGAGTAAAATTAATATTTTAGAGATTTTTAGGGTTCTAATTCATCTATTCTATTTTGGTATTGTTAAATATTAGAATTTTATGTAAATTTTCTTGTATAATTGTATGCTTATGAGTAAAATTAATATTTTAGATTCTGCCTCTGTTTTAGTGTTGTTACCTCTGTTTTGATGTTGTTATATGATTAATTGTTATTGTGGTTATATGTTTACACTATAGCTAATAAGTACCTCAATTTAAGGTTCAAATTTGGGGGTATTTTGGTGAGTGAGGTAGGTCCAATATATGTTGGGGGAAGGACTGAATATGTGTCTAATGTGGATGAAGATCATTTGTCAATTCCTGAACTTGCAGATTATGCTAAGTTTTTTGGGATTAGTAAGTTAGGAAAAACTTATGCAGTTCCATCTTTAGGGGGTGATCTCGTTGAATTGAAAAATGACATGAACATTTGTGATATTGCACTGTTTTTGCATGATGGGGACACAATAGATATTTATGTGTGTCATGACTCTATTCTGGAGGATGTGGGTCCCACTGAAGATCAAATTAGTCAATCTTTAAGTCAAGCTGGTGAGTCTTTTAATGCACTTGGGGAATCTGATGGTTCTTTAACTGCACAAGCAAAAAATCAAGATCTAGGGTTAGGTTCTTCTTCTACCTTTCCATCTAGTCAAAGAGTTGAGAATGAAGGGGTTGCAAGTGTCCAACAAGAAATTGATGATGGTTATTCTTCAATAGATTGGACTGATTCTGAAGAAGACGTTGAACCTTCTATCCAACAAGATACTCAACCTTCTGTTCAACAAGAAACTAAACCTTCTGTTCCAGAAGAAGTTGAACCAAGTGCCCAAGAAAATGTAGAGCAAGATATAGACAATGCTTCTATTTGTTCTGACTAATCTATTGACTATGGAAGTGATGTGCATGAGGAGATGAGGATTGTGAAGGAAGATGTGAGAAAGTTAAGAGAAAATAGGAGGAAAAAGAAGAAGGAAAAAACAAAAGGTTTTTTTAGGTGAAGTTGGACTTGATGAATGGTATGAAGATACTGAAAAAGGCAAAAAAAATTTCAAGGGTAAGCTAACAGAGGATGAGCCATACTATGACAGTTCTGATTGTGATAGTTTTCAAAGTGATGATGAGCCTGTTTCTGATACTGAACTTGAAGGAGGGAATTTAAGGGGGAGAAAGAAGAGTAATAGAGTGATATATGATTCTACTTGTGATGTTGTAATATGGCTGTGTGGTTTGGTATTTGAAAGTGTAAAGGAATTTAGGGAGGCAGTTACAAAATATGCTATAAAGAAGGGGGTTGAGTTAGACAAGTATGTAAATGAGAGTACCAGAGTAAGAGTCAAGTGTAAAAGTGGTTGTCCATGGCTGTTGTATGCAAGCAAGGAAGGGAGGAGTGAGAACTTCACTATCAAGACCTACAACCCAAGGCACAAATGTACCAGGACCAACAATAATTTCCTATGTAATTCAAAGTTTTTATCTAAGTATCTGAAAGATAGGATTATTTCTCAACCTAGTATAAAAGGATGGGAAATACAAGATTGGGTGAGGAAAGAGTTGAATGTTTATGCAGGTAAGGCAGTTTGTTTAAAAGCAAGAAAAATAGTTTTATAGGAAGTTATGGGGGACCATGTGGCAGAATTTAACAGAAACCTAGACTACAAGGATGTGTTACTCCAAACAAATCCCGGTAGCACTTGTGTTGTGAAGCTTATTGATTCAGAAAATGGGATGAAATAGTTTCACTCCTTTTATATATGTTTTGATGCTATGAAAAAAGGTCTCCAACAAGGATGCAGAAGATGTATAGGGCTGGATGGGTGTTTCTTAAAAAGAATTTGCAAAGGTCAACTTTTGGTAGCTATTGTTAAGGATGCAAACAATCAAATGTATCCAATAACATGTGCAATAATTGGTACTGAGAGTAAGGCCACATGGAAATGATTCATGACCATTCTGCAAGATGATCTTAATTTAGGAGATGGTTCCCCGATCACTATCATTAGTGAGGTAACTCAATTTCTCTTTTATTTGTCTTTAATTTAATTTGAGCAAAATTTAACTATCTTTATTATTTTATTTGGCAACTACAGGGGCTATTAGCTGCTGCAGATGAAGTATTTCCAGAATGTGAGCAAAGAATGTGTGCTAGACATATATTAGCTAATTGGTCACAAAATTGGAGAGGCATAGAGAGAAGGAAGAAATTCTGGGCTTGTGCTAGAGTCACTTTTGAGGCACAATATAAGCACAATTTAAATGGTCTAGCCAAGCTGGGAAAAGGTATAGTTCAAGACCTTATCAAATACAACAAGGAGAGATGGTGCAAAGCTTTTTTTCAGACCTTTTCCAAATGTGACAGTATAGATAACAACATGGCAGAGAGTTTCAATGCTTGGATCTTGGGACCTAGGAACAAGACTATTGTTTCTATGTTGGAAGAAATTAGAATTAAGGTGATGAGTAGGGTGAGTAAGTCAAGAGCATTTGCTGATTCTTGGATAGATGAAATATCTCCGATGGCAACGATGGTATTCAATGCCAATGTAGAAAGATCAATGCAGTGCAACATTGATTGGAATGGTGATGAAGGATTTGAAGTGTTAGAAGGGGCATACAAGCATACTGTGAACTTGGGTCAACATAAATGTAGTTGCAGATCTTGGGAATTAAAAGGTATTCCATGTGCACATGGTATAGAAGCAATGAACCACTTGAACATGGATGCATCACAAGCAATTTCAAGCTGGTATAAAAAAGAGACATATCTGAAGACATATTCTCATTTTATTCAACCAGTCCCAAACATGAAAATGTGGCTTGAAGGTAGAAATTCAATAGTTGAAACACCTGAGGTAAGAAAAATGCCTAGTAGGCCACTAAAGAACAAAAGAAGAGAAATTGGTGAAGTGAGAAAAGCTGGGAAGTTTCCAAAACTGGGGACAGTAATGACATGTTCAATCTGCAGATGAGCAAATCATAACAAGAGAAATTGTCCAAAAAATCCTAAACCTAAGTCTACACCAACACCCACTCAAGAGGTATAATCACATTAATTTGCTTAGACTTTTATAAATTAGATTAGGTTACTTATTAATTTAGTCTCTTGTTTTATTCTTTTTCTGCTCACAATAGTCCTCCATTGGAAAAAAAGAGGAGTAAAGGTCTATATGAAAGAGCAAGCAGCAACAATACTTGTACAAGAAGAGGTGCAGGAAGTGGTTATAAGAAGAGGCCAAGAGTTGTGGGACAAGGTGTATTTGTTTATGATACTGGATATACTTGTATTAATGTAAGTGTCTTTTAACATTGTCAAAATTATATTTTTAAATGTGAGTCCAAAAATAACTAAGTTGTTAATGTTCAGCAAGGATTGGCTAGCAGTAGGAGGGTTAATACTAGTGTGGTGAGTTCTGCACATGTGACAGGTGATATTGGTTATAAACCTACCAAGGGACTGAAGTGGAAAGGCAAACAGGCCATTACTCAAAGAGAACTTCAAGTTCAAAGTGTTATGAATCGTATTCAAACCAGATCAAAAGCTATTGGAATTCAGACAAGGGCACAAGCCAAGGGAAAATCTCCCTCAAAGAAAACTTCTTAGATAATATGTGTGGTTGGTGGTTGTTAATGTACTTTTGGTATATTTAGTACTTGTAGTTGTTTTGTGTTTTGGTGGTTGTGTGGTTGTTCAACCAAACTTAAATTAGTGACTGTTTTGTGTTTTGGTGGTTGTGTGGTTGTTCAACCAAACTTAAATTAGTTACTGTTTTGTGTATTGGTGGTTGTTGGTTGAAACAATGAAGAACTATGATGTTTGTGTTTAATGATCAAGAAAGCACTATTTATGTCATGCCTTTATGTCATTATTACCTTTGTTGTTATCACTACATCTTTGTGTGTTTGTTACATATTACCTATTCCATTCAGTTGCAGTTTATGAAAAAAGGACAAGTTAATTGAACATACACCAACATATATATATATATCAGCGGAAACATACATCACTAGTCATCTAGCTATAACAATACACCAAATCAAACAATTACCTTAAGTCCTTATGTTAATAACACCTTCAGTCCTTACATCACTAATGACAAGTCAACGAAACACTAAATAAAAGAACAATATCATAGTACATATCAAACTAATGCACAAAATTAGTTTTAACATCCTTCTACACTTCAGCTGCTTTTGTTGTTTGTTGGTCTTCTTTAATAGACCCAAAATCACAACATTCGCCTGACTGGGAAATTCTGGATCATACCAATCGAAAAACTTACTAGGATTTCGAAATAAGGACTGCATTCCATAAAATCAAAGTTAAAAAAAATTACATAATAACAAATTAAAAGAAAAAAATTACGAAATAATACATACCCCATAATGCCTACAACCGAGAAATCTACGTCCAGGATTGTCATCTGTCCATGAAATTCTCAGAATTGGAGGAGTCCCACATAAACAAACAAGTCTCCTATTATAATTCATGAATTTAGCAAATTCAATTTTAAAAGGCAAAGATGGAGAAGGAAAAAACGAAAAAGAAATTTCTGAAATTTGAAAAGGAAAAAGGGTTTGGGGAGAACAAATAGTTAGAGAAGAGAGAGAGAGTGTTCTGAAAAGAGGCCAAAAATTAATGAAAAATGAAGATTTTTATGTTTTTTACTGTTGGAGCTTTGTGATGTGGCAAATATTTTACTCCCTCACGCGGCTGCTAGAGTTTGCAGTCAATTTCTATGCTAGGTGGACAATAAAGGTTCACGCGACGGATGAATAAAGAAGTTCAGGGAGGGGGGGGGGAATTTAGAGCGGGTTATAGTTTAGGTGTACACTACATAAAAACTTCAACTTCAGGGGGGTAATGAGCCCTTTTGCCTAATAATAATCTTTTTATCAAATATGCATTTCATGATGTTCATAGAAATCTTGTGCTTTTAGTTTTTATGATTAATTCAACTGAAATATACTAATTTGAAAAATATAAATAGATTATTTTTTCATAATATTAGTTAAGAACATAAGTTTATTAATTAGTATATTTTCAAAAGACAATATATATCTTAAATATTTAATTTAATAACATTTATAAAGTTTTTTGTTTGTCTAATATAAATTTCAAATAATTAACTTTTATTTTTAAAATTTGATATAATCTTATGATTGCATCCAAATAGTACTTGTGTAATTATATTATAATTAGAAGCAAATCAGTGTAATTACTAGATTAATAATTACTACCCTAATAATTACACCAAATTCAATTAACAAGTGACTTTCCAAACAGACCCTTAGGGGTCGTTTGTTGTGAGGTATAAAAATAAATAGTCATGAGATAAGAAAATAGTGATGGGATAAAATTTTTATGTCTTGTTAGGTTGCCATGTTTGGGATAACTTATCCCACCATTTATACCATAGTAATGGGATAAGTTATCCCATATACATGGTGGGATAAGTTATTCCAAGATAGCTAATTCCATGATAACTAATCTTGTTCCCAACCAAACGACCCCTTAATGCCTAAAAGGCCTGCTCCCATTTTAAAGAATTTATTATTGCTTGCACATGGGGTAACGTGCTTTAATATGCTGGCTACTTGCCGTACGTTACAACAACACTGCAGAATATACTTTTTGAGAAAAAATATTCTTTTAAACAATAAATTTATTTGTGAAAATTGTAAAAATAATATTGTCTTGTAAAAGTAATTTTCGAAAAAAAAATAAAAATGAAGTCATAGTATAAGTTAAAACCATGAAACAGAAAAAGCATTAAATTGGTGACAAAAAAACAGAAAAAGCACTTAATTGGTGACAAAAATTGAACTTTACAGTGCATCAGCAAATGAAAAAGCGTATTTTATCCGTTTAACTCATATTTTTTTTTTTTACAAAAATAATCGAAAACTGCCGTCTCCCAGTAGTCTTCTACTTTATTTAATACAGTTTGACAACTCAATGGGCTGCATCCATAGACCATAAGAAAGAAATCCAAAAAAACAAAAAAACTGAAAATTGGAAGAGAAGAGCCATGTCTTCTCCTGCAATTGTGAATCTGCGGATGTTATTTGTATGGATGGGAATATGTTGTATTCTCTTCATTGCAGTGAACGGTGGATGGGATGTGGAAGTTGGATTACTTAGAAAAGGAGTAGGAGAGCAGAGAGAATTCGATTACTTCAAGCTAGCTCTTCAATGGCCCGGCACCTATTGCCGGAGAACTCGCCATTGCTGCTCTTCCAACGCCTGTTGCAGCCGGTATGTATATATCCTTTTTCCCTCTTTTTAATACTATTACATTAAAGTTTGGGCAAATGAATTCATATGCTAAATTTGTTGTTCTCACTGTTGGAAAATTACAATTATATGGGTCTTTCATAACTAAATCTACTCTTTTTTAAGTGGAGAAGGGTAAATGGTAGGTCACCGACTCCGATTCTTTTTTAAAAATAAATATCTTTGTTTTGACGCAATTTCGCACATTTGAAAGTAGGAGCTTACCTGTGATTTTTGTGTATTTTTCCAGCTCAAACTCGCCATCTGTATTCACAATTCGTAAGTCCTACTTCCTCCTGGGAAAGCTGTGTAGTTAATTTTTCATGTGGTCACAAGTGAAAGATACAACTGAATAAGGTTTATTGTCTTCTAGATGGACTTTGGACAGAGTATAACGATGGAACTTGGCCTTCCTGCTGTTCTGGCCGCCCTTTTGATCAGAAGGAGGTATGTTTTCCCTTTCTCTATGAGAGAGCACCTTTGAATGTGAGAATGGATGGGTCGAACTATCTGCATTGCTACTGAACAGTTTGTAACTGGAACAACAGTGTCTTCTGATGTCACAGGAGTTCACAAAGTTCTTTAGTCTTTTCCTTTTTGTTGTGATAGTGGTGATGTCAGGGAGAAATCACCTAGATATTTCACTTCTGTTTGGGTTCAAACATTTGTCTCCTGTGGTCCTCCTTCCAGCTTTATCACTGGCAACACCCTTGGGTGCAGTTTTCTGATAAAGTTTAAGCATTCAACAACTTGCAAGGATTTCCCAAATTTTCACCTTCATATTGAATATCTTTTCTTGTGTGAACACTTATGCTTTGGTCTACTTGCTATGATCTTAACTATTAATCGTGAAGTAAGCAATATAAGACCTTATGCCTACTTATGAATTTGATTTTTCAGATCTTAATTCTGTGAAATGATTTGCACATACTGATTGGCAACATAGACCATGCTGTGAGATTATGTGATGTGCACAGAATTTTTGCAAATACCATTAGAGCGTTAAGCCATCAGCAATCTTTTGTTGTGAAGTGGCTTGAAGTGATTTTATTTTATTTAGCAGCTGCAAGCGTCTGTGAACTTTATTGGTTAGCTAGGATATTTGCAAATTCCGCAATGAGGTCATTGAGAAGCTTAGATTTCTTTAATCATAGTGGTGCTTCCCTTTTATCTTTCTCGTGCTTACTCCTCATCACTGAGGTCAAATTTATTTGTTTATGAGCCAAGTACTTTTTGTCAGATTTCAACATTGCTCGAGCCAATGAGGAAGTATTGGCCTTCCTTAAGTTGTGGTTCCCCCAGATCTTGCCGTCACAAAAAAGGACCATTCTGGGGTCATGAGGTGGTTTTACTGTTATCTTTACTCATTTGATTATTTGAATTTGATATAACTAAGGAACTGACACATTCTTCTTGCACTCCTCTATGCTGATTCTGGAGATACTCAATTACAGTGGGGTAATTACCTTGCCTTATTCTTTATTTATATTAAATTAATCGTACAAGAGATTGACTAGGAGAATGGATGAACTTAACTACTATCTGTAATGCTATAGTTTACTAGCTGATACTTGAGGACTTAGGGGCTATGAGTAGTTTGCTGTTAGTTGCAGCTGGCTTGGGGCTTCATGTCCAGGCCTCTGCTTTTCTGTTTTTGTTTTTCTGGATTGTAATGTTAACTTTTGTAATAAAATTGTCATTTACCAAAGAATAAAATTAATTGTACAAGATGAAAGAAGGTTAGGAGCTTGCTATTTTTTAGAATTTAATTGAGAAGCAAGGTTCTAGATTTTCGCAGCAAGGAGCCAAGGATGTAAAAACCTAGAAATAACTTGATTGTTTACATCTCTTAACAAATTAAGACTAGCTCCCTTCTTCTCCTTGGATACTGATAAGTGATTAGACATGTAATTCCTCGTGTATTATTTATTTTTATTTTTAATTGTTATTACTACTATTAATCTATTTCTTTCTTCTCCTTCTAAAACTGAGGTATGAGGTAGTTTTTTCCTTCTGCTGTTGTCATGGCATCAATGAGATGTCTTTGAGTATGCACTTAATGTGCAGTGCACACCAAGAGGATGCTGTAATCTCCCTTTAGTATGACAATAATGTGCCAACATAGGGCTAAAAGACAAAAAATTGTGTTTATTAGCTAGCAAGGTTTACATATAATTTTGGTTTTCAAAATATTTACATATAATTTCAATTGAGATATTTGTAATCAGACAACTTGAGGAAGTAGGAAGAGGACACTATACAAAGTTTTGCTATTCCGTCCCTTGGATGTTTCTCAAATTCAGTTGCCAATGCATTTTAATGAGAGTTCACATCAGCGGTAGATTGTGAGGGATCATAATGCAACCAGATCTAGAGAGATTCACAGAACTAGATTAGGGATGGGCTTTACTTTGCCTACTTTTTAACCTGCCAAAAAAAGATTGCGGATGGGCTTGAATAACTCATATTCTGCATTTGGTAGCGGTTAAGGAGTATCGAGGGGGAGTGTAGGGTTATCAGGAGCATTAATCCATCTACATTACACTGAGGATCCTCCTCGTAAAAGAGGTTGTCATACTTCTTTGCAATACAATATGTAAAAGAAATCATGTTCTTTCCTCAACCAACACTTCATAGTTGTGGTATAATATATTATGTTTATCAACAAAACACCTGGTTTTCAGTAGGGAGGTATATGGAGATTAACACAGGGCCTTATCTCTCTGCTAAATCCAATCTGATTATAGTACAGAAGGTTTGGTACAGTTATATGCGCTTTAAATATATCATACGGACATAAGTCAGATAGGATCCTCTTTAATTTATTGGTTATGATTATATTTTCATGCTTATTGATTGCAGAAAAACATGGGACATGTGCTTATCCAGTTGTCCATGACGAATATGAGTTCTTTTTGACAACGTTGAATGTTTACTTCAAATATAACGTCACAGTAAGTGATTTTTCATGCAATGTATTCTAGTTTTGATATAATATCCTCGGAAGACTCAGTTTCAAAAAAAAAATCCTTGGAAGACCAATATATTTTTTATTGTAGCAATTTCACGTCCTTTTCCTTCTTTTTGGTTACACATTCTAATTTTTTTAATGCTTGTTGGGATATTTTCATTCTATGAAGTTGTTGATGACATCAAATACAAAAGAAGTTGCATCTTGAATAATTATATGTTAAAACTTACATATGGATGTTTGTTAGTACCTAGTTCTCGTCAATACAAAATATATCAAGAGGGAAATCTTTGTGACTCGGTAATTAACAGCAGAATTAAGGGGAGAGGGGGGGGGACCTAACCTGGACATGCATTGTGTAACATATATGCTGTAACTTATCAATTAATAAACTGTATCAGAACATTCTTGATATCATTGTTTATGCATTAAAAACGGTTTATAATGGTATTATTGTTGATACAGTTTCATTTTGTTTTCAGTTGAATATTAACAAGATTTCTTCAATGTCAATAAACTAACCATATAGTGATTTTATGCCTGATAATTGCATATGAACATGCTGTTGCTCATTGATTAGTCTCTACTGTTTCCTTGTATAACCTGTTGAACACTTACAAGTTTTTCTTCCCTGTTAGTCAACTAACCAAATAGTGATTATGTGTGGTACTTGACTAACATTATGCACTCAATCACAATGCCAGGAAGTTCTATTTGAAGCTGGATATGTACCATCAAATTCCGAAAAGTATCCATTAGGAGGCATCATTTCAGCCATTCAAAATGCTTTTCATACAACCCCAGAGTTGGTATGCTCAGGCAATGCCCTGGAAGAACTTCGTATATGTTTCTATAAGAATTTTGAGGTTGGTCGTCTCTCTGATGCTCTGACAGAAATACTGCAGTAGATGCTTTGTGATTTCACATTTATTGTTATGTAACCACGATTCTTATAGCATCAAATAAAAAATAGCAGACACACTGTGTTGCATCTGCGGAAATCTTTGTCAGTGCGTGATCTAAAACAGAGATCTTTGTCAGCATCAAGGAAGTACCTTTCATCCTGTTACTTCTTTGCTATCCCAGACAGCCTCAGCAGTAGATATCACATGACCATAATGCAGAGAGGTTCATTACTTGATCGTTAAGGATGTATTTCTTGTTCATATGTCTAGGGTTACTAAGGTTTTCTGCATTGCCGAAAGGCCAACTGATAAGACAAATGAACATAAAACAATGAGCTTCCTTCTTTTTTATCATCCATTACCCCCTTGGTCGTCCCATTTATCAATATCCTAGATGTTAAGAGCAGGGGGATTTGGAAGAATATGGGCTTTGTTTCGGTATTCTGATTTTAGTCATCATACAAGTTACTGGGAAAAGTTAATTTCATGTTTATCTTGAATCTGTATTATTAGCAGACCGTCATTCCCCTAATCTTCCCCATTGCAATTAGAAGTGAATAATAAACACGTGCTTCAATACTATCCTTTTTCAGCCTCGTGAATGTGCACATGATACAAGCTTAAGAGGGTCATGTCCTCAGTACGTCAGCTTGCCAGCCCATGGATCATGGGGTAAGTTCTCTTTGTTTTTTCTTCCTTTGGCTGCCTACTTTATTTGTTTAGCTTAATTGATCTGCATGTGATAAAAGTATTCTCTTACATAACAAACTTGAAGTTTCGGGAGCCATTCTTATGATTGTTCCAAGTACCATGTGTAAGATAAATATGACTATGACATGGTAGATAATGTACATACTGAGTAAAGTGCAGCAGAGAACGGAATAGCTCCCTCCTCTCTGATTTCCCTCCATACTAAGTAAATTGCAACAAAGAAGAGTCAATGAGCACACCTAGGAATTGAGGTTCTACTTGCCTTTCTTGAAAAGAGAGCACTCCTAGGTATTGATGTGATGGATGCCATCATCAAACAACAACAACAACAACAAACCCAGTGTAATCTCACAAGTGCACCCTCTGGGAAGGGTAGGATGTACTTAGACCTTACCCCTACCTTTGTGGGGTAGAGAGAATGTTTCCATAATGCCATCTTCATTAACCTATTTGCCAGCTGAAATAGTGGACCTCATTTTCTTTTGATATAAGACCATGCATAATAGCGTAGGATGCCTCATTGCTGTAAATACTTTAATATGGTCCTTAATATGGATCTAGTTATGGGACGCTGCAAGATGTAATAAATTGTTTTCTTCTTATGACCTATGGTGCGGGTTCGTTAAGAGATAACCTGCAATCTCTTGAGTTTACGTACACAAAAATTGGAATAATTTTTTGCTTAGATTTCATGGGATGACCATTGAGTTTAAATACAATATTGATAAGCTAACTACTCCAAGAAACTAGGACATGGTTTCCCCCCTCCTTCATATCCAGCTTGTCTCAAGCGCTGAGGGTGGAAACTACTAGTATTTACCTCTTTTTCAACAAATTGCTCCTCATCTTTTATCGAGTTAACCTAGAAAAATTTCTTGCATTGATAACCTCGGGTGACAGTTCACAACAGTTGAAACAAAAAGTCCCCTTAAGTCGTCTTTTTGCATTTCAAATCTGGTCAATGTCTTCACAAATCTGGTGTGTTGTTGAGGTGAGAAGTATGTTGTCTTTGATATACATACATCTAACAATTGCAAACAAAGAGGTTGTTCCTTGCTTTCATAAAGCTAGGAAATACTCGTCATAGCCAAATTGGGAGGATTATGCAACTCTACCTCAATTGAGGATTATGCAATTGTACCTCAATTGCTATGTAATCAGCAAGACCACTATATGTAAAGTTTAATTTTTTATGCTTGTGTAAGGGTACCAACCCACGAAACCAATTGCTCAAACTTCTTGGTATCTGCCACTGTTCCAATTTGGCTTAACTTAGCCAATTCTCCTGAATTTTGCCTTCTAATTGTTGGTCCAAAACAAAGGTTGCATTGACGTGTGAACTCATCCTAAGAGCATTGAGGCATATCTTTCTCTAGTTGAAGAAACCAGAGTTGTCTAGTTCCTTCCAAATGAAAAGAAGCAAGGGCAATTTTTTCTTCTTCTAGTGTTTGCTTGTGTTGAAAGAAATGCTCGCACTTGTTCAGCCATCCCAAAGGGTCCTATTGGCCATTAAATCGTGGAGAATCCAACTTTGTATATCTAGGAATGATGGAACTTCCTCATGTTTCTGATTTTGACCCTCCTTCCACTGTAGCTTTACCCTTCCAATCTCAATTATGACCGACATTTTCAGTTGATTCAGAATTGGCCTTTGAATTTGTTAAATACTTTGTTAGTGCATCCAAAAGACCATTTATGGCTTCATGTCTGGCTAAATTGGCTGCACATTCTTCTTGGAACAAGTTTACCAATTGTCCCCATTGTTGGATTTGGTTTCCCATTACTCCCGTCTCTGAATGCAAGTTGTTACGGTCCTTAAATGAATCTAGTTATGAGACGCTGTAGGATGAAATTAGATGTTTTCTTCCTACGACTATGGTGCTGGTTCGTCAAGAGAGAACTTGCAATCTCTTAAGTTGAAGTACTCAAAAATTGGAATAATTTTCTGCTTAGATTTCATTGGATAAGTATAGAGTTTAAATACAATATTGATGAGATAACTACCCCTAGAAACTATGACATGGTTTCCTAACATTACTGGAATGAGATACTGCTAATAACTACAATAAATAACTACTATTGTAAACCGTTGGGTGATCAAGGAGCAGTAACCTACTTTTATGCATATTTCTTTTGTTGGTTCACATAATAAAATATTTTTTAAAGAGAAATTGGAATGATAAACCCCTCAACTTTGCGATTTAGAGCTCATATACCTCTCGTTATAAAAGTGACTCACATATACCCCTATCGCTACGCTAATGGCCCAGGTATACCTTTTAGTCTAAAGAAAGTGAAAAAAAAAATTTAAAATTTATTTTTTGATTTCTTTTTATCAAAAATCAAATCCATTCAGGAGTTATATTTGATCTTTCTAGCAAAGTTCAGGGGTATATTTGATCTTTTTCACACGTGAATTTTTTTGTGACTTATTTGATTGAACGGGGTTTATTATTTTGATGATTAAATTTGTTTTTTCACTCTTTTTATAAAAATTATCATTGATGCGTTGATTTTTTTCCCTAAATACAAAAATAAATTACAATATAGTTGCATAAAAATAGTTTTAATTTTTATTTACTCTTTTCCTCTTTTTCCATTCACACTTTTTTTTAATTTCTTATACTTTCACACTATAGAATGAAAGATAAAGATGAAATAAGAATAAGAAACTTAAATAACAATAAGCAAATAGATCTACAAGGGAGATATTTGAAACTCAAATTAGCCGTTGAATCAAAGAAGTAAAAAAAGAATTCACATGTGAGAAAGATCAAATATACACCTGAACTTTAGTAGAAGGATCAAATTTGCCCCTACATGGATTTTTTTAAAATATAAAATTAATTTTTCACTTTCCTTAGACAAAAAGGTATAGTTGGGCCATGTGTAGCGGTAGAGATATATGTGAGCCACTTTTGTAACGAAGGGTATATCAACTCTAAGTCGCAGAGTTGAGGGGTATATCAGACCCCTTTCCTTTATTAAAAAATGAAATACAGTAAAAATTGTGCTGCATTATTGATACCATGAAGCGAAAAACAGTTGTAAGCAACTTTTATATACAATGAGCAAAGAAGTGCCCGTACTTGTAAAATTTCAATTCTTTCATAAATCATAAGCGCAATATTGTCTTTGATTAGCCATGCCTATAAATATTTATGATGACCGTGTATTAAACAAGGAAAAGGAAATTGTGAAAGTTGACCCCTTAATGTACCTAGAAATCTGGTCAAATTTAGAAAATTTTTGGCTCCTTACACATGATTAGTGTTTTGGATGGCAAAAGGCGACAAGGGTCTGCCTCGCCTCGCGAGCGGTGAGGCACGCCTTTTTGAACTGTGGCGCCAATTAATACTAAAAAATTAAAATATTTAATAGCATATCTAAATAATCAAAATCTCAATTGCAATAACATATTAGTAAATATTTCAATTCAAAAATTGAAAATAGATAGTACATACTAAAAATCTAGAACTTGAATGAGAAAAAAAATGAACAAAAGTCAAAACCGGGAGAAAAAACAAAGGTAGAAGTAACTCTGAAGTCTGAAGAAGAACAGAGGAAGAAGAAATAAGAAATCTGAAGAAGAAAAGAAGAAATATGTATTGATTGGACTTTGGAGTCGCCGGAAAAGTCTGGCTGGTTGCCGGAGAAGTCTAGTCGAGTCTGGCTGGTTGCCGGAGAAGTCTAGTCGAGTTGACTGGTTTGAGTCGGAGTCGCAGTCTAAGAGTGCAACTGTGCAAATTTGGAAAGAAAACCCTAAAATTATCTTTTAACTTTTAAAACCCTAAATTGGTTGCCTTTTTTTAAAAAGAAAATACAAAAGCTGACGTCTTTGTCGTCTCTGCCTTTGTTGCCATTGTCGCCATGGCGTCGCCTTTTGAAGATCGCCTCACCACAAAGCTAAAAGGCGATGAAGGGTCGCCTCGCCCACAAGATATATGAATTTGGTGGGTATTTGCAGATTCCTTAGAGGAAACATTCTTTACGTGTGATATCTCAGAGTAATAGAAAGAGTAAATGAACATAACACATTAATTTTCTTGTTTCCATCTCCTTTGTCCTCTTTGGCTCTTGATGGCATAGTTCATTTTCATGTGAATTTTGGGCTCTTTAAGAAGGTTTTCTCCTGCATCTTAGGGATATAATAGCATTTTGCCTGAATCAGTTTAAAGCTTTGGTTTCTTGCTAGTAATTTTTGTCTCTATTTCCACAAGACAGGCTGAACTTGCAAGCTTGCTTTCAGCTTAAAAAATTGTTTCATGTTGGTCGAATTAGCAGAAGTGTAGTTCTAACTGTTTCCACCATGAGACCGAATGACCGAGACCAACAGGGTGTGTGGAAAGTGGTGCACCACTCCTGTTTGAATTTTGGCATCATACACCGTCAAATGTTTAAATATGTAACACACTGTTTTTTCCAATGGTTTTTTATAGATCCACTATCCATTGTCATAGGGCATCTCAATCATTTTCTTTGTTCCTTTTGTTCATTTGCTAGGTCAAAGTTGCTTGAGAGATATGTACCTAGCAGAATAGGTACATATTGGTGTTCTCAATGTGATATATTTTTGATTTGACTTTTGGTTTACAGGGTTTAGAAGCAATACAACAGCGGCTTCTTAGTCTGCAGAATGGTCTCTGGTTTCATCAGATAAGTTGACAAAGGTGCCGAATGACCTTGGCTTATTGCTTTACAGTGAAGCCTGTCACAATACAAGTTTCAGCTTGGGATTGGTTAATCTTTTCTCACGTGCAAATCTACAAGTGGATGAATAATGTTTCACTCTATACTTTCTAGGCCTATGATCAATGTTACCATTACCAGATTAATAATGTTCCCTTTTATGCTATTCCAGTTTATCAAAGTAAATTTTCGACATAGTTTGTACATACTGGTGCATGAATATGAAGAACTGTTGGGTTTCTTTTGTTGCTAGTTTCAGTATTATGAAACCCTATGAAGTGTTATTCCAAGGGTTCCCTTCTAGAATGGTGAGTTAGGGGTGTTTAGAGAACCATGAAGCTATGGTCATTTCGTATCAATATTTGCTCACTGCCAAAGCATGTATTGGGGCAGGCTGGAGGCAATGTCCCAGTTCAAAGTAAATGGGATAGAGCATGCAATGCCTAAATGAAACATTTCAAAAATACATCCATCTGTGTCTGTGCTTGCTTTATGTGAACGATAAGTTTGCTTGACCAACTTATAAGCTTTATTCAAACACTCTCAGTTGATTTCGTTAAGTCCATAATTGACAATCCTAACCCATGGTAGGACTCCATGTTTGATGTTCTGTCTCCAAGTTACGTTAGTTGTTTCTCCTCGACATCGTCTCAACAGTTAGGTTGTTTGAAAAAGGAACGTTCTATTACGCTTCACATTTGGTTACTGCATTACATTTGGTCCGGCGTGGATGATGTGGAGACTTGCCTTTGGAGTCTTGCGTGATAAAAAAGTACTGCCAAAACTCAAAGGTAAGTTCTATAGAGTGGTCTACTGACATTGTTATATGGGGCGGAGTGTTGGTCAGTCAAAACTTTCATGCCCAGAAGATGCATGTTGTGGAGATGATGATGTTGAGGTGGATGTGTGGTCATACTAGGAGCGATAAGATTAGAAATGAGGATATCCGTGATAAGGTGGGAGTGACCTATGTGGTGGAAAATATGAGGGAAGCGAAACTGAGATGGTTTGGATATGTGAAGAGGAGATGCGTAGACGCACCAGTGAAGAGGTGCGATGGATTGGTCATAGAGGGTATGACGAGAGACAAAGATAGATCGAAGAAGTATTGAGGAGAGGTGATAAGATAAGATAAGATATGATGCAACTTCAGGTTATCGTAGACATGACCTTAGGTAGATGGGTGTGGAGGACACGTATTAGAGTAGAAGGTTAGTAGGTAGTGTAGTGTTGTCTTACTTACGGTAGCTAGTGTTTGCCATGGTACTAGTTGGACTATTGTAGTTGTTTTTTTTTTTTTTTAAATTTTTTTTATCATTGTTTGATATTGTTTTCAATAATCTATCCTAAAATATTATTTATTGTTTTTTGATTTATCACATTATTTTATTATTGGTTTTGGCTCCTTTTTGGTAGATTTTGAACTTTTTCCTTGTTACTTGCTATATTCTTTTCATAGTCTCCTTCTTTGTAATTGAATTTGTTGTACTTGAGCCAATTGTTTTACGGAAACAACTTCTCTACCTTCACAAGATAGTGATAAGATTTGCGTGCATTCTACCCTCCTTAGACCTCACTTATAGAATTTCATTGGATAAGTTATTGTTATTTGATTACTGCATTACTGGTATAAGCAAAGACTATTACGGTATAAAACTTCATATAATTTTATACTATATAAAATAATTGTTGTAGATAGACTCTACTATTTTATTAGAACGATAGTCGTTATGAAGCACACTGCAACAAAAATAGACCCTTCTAGATTGTATTTCAAGAATTTGAACACCAATTCATTTCAATAAAAAATATAATTTTGTTAAAGATATCTAACACCTTATTTATTAGTGGGAATCCAATCCCATTTTGTCGTTTTTTTCTTTTGCATATCAACAATATATTCAATAAAATTTTATAAGTGGAATTTTGAGAGGATAGAAAGTGTACAAATCTTACGACTATTTTATAAAGCTAGAGAAACTGTTTTCTTCTGCATAACATAAAAGAAAAAACACACGTGTGTGCACACACATTTTTGTCATTTTAAACTAGTGCATATCTTTCGACCTATTATGAAGACTCAGTTAATCTCCATATAATTAGTACAATGTTTTGTTTCAAGTATTTAACGTTGTACAACATATGCAGAGGTTTAATATTGGTAATCAAATATTGTATAATTAATATAAGTATAAATCTAATTAATATGGATATAAGACTACTAGTTATACCATAGTCAATATATTATCTTATACGAGACTGAAAGTTGGATAAGCAATACGTGCTTGCTTAGTTGCATTAGTAAGATGTTATTAAACGTGCATATTATATAATAAATAAAATTTAGCATTATATAGTACTTCCTTTATTGTGCATTTTATATTATTTATTTGCAAGAGTACTGATCAACAAAGAAAATTGAAAATTCTTAAAAGATAAAGATCGATTCAAGCACTTATTTAGTAGTTTTAAATATAACAAACATACTTTTATTGGTTTAATTTGAGATTTTAGGATAAATTTTAACTCCATATCATGACAAAGAACAAGAAGTGGTTCTTCTATTTATTTGTGACATCCAAGGAGCCATGTCACGATCTAAAATTTGGGGCTGTGATAACACTTATCTCAACTTGGTAGATAAGTCAACTCTCAAATACAACCGAGTATGAGTATAAGTGAAAAATAAAATAAAATATAAATATCTCCAAACTCTTCAAATACCTTAAATGACGAATTAGTAGCTTTAAATATAACAAACATAATTTTATTGGTTTAATTTGAAATCTTAGGATAAATTTTGACTCCATATAATGAGAAAGAAACAAGAAGTGGTTCTTACATTTATTTGTGGCATTCAAGGAGCCATATGAGGTGAATATTGTTGAGAATATGATTAACTAATAAAAGTGTGCTCTTTCTAATAGCTTAAGCTTTTAGATGAGATGATCACACACTTTAACTTGATATCAGAGCAAGTAGAAGTCCTGAGATCGAATCTCACGGTCACCTAATTTTTTTTTTTTTCACGTGTTTGACTCATAAAAAAGAATGAGGTCAACACAAACTAATAAAAGTGTGTTCTCAAACTTGTAGATGAGATAGTAACACACTTTAACAAATATGTGACGATCTAAAATTTGGAGTTGAGATAGCCAATTCTCAAACACAACAGAATATGATGAGTAGAACTAGTAAATAATGAATATCTCCAAACTTTTCAAATACCTTAAATATACTATAAAAGAAGATAGAAAATCTATTCCATGACTCAAGAGTCACGTCACGTGTAAAAGAGCCTACTAAAGTAAATAAAAGTATAGAGAAAGGGTAAATCTATGATTGTTAGGAGAAATGAGTTAGGGACGGGTGCAAACATCATCCTCTTTCTCAATTTCATCGCGCGGATTTGAACATTAGAGTTTTTCTTTCAATAAAAAAAGCTTTCCCATCATCCAAAGGGGCCTCCCTGCCCATCTGCTTCGGCTATTGGTCTAGAAATGGCTGCAAGAGACTGCTCTGTGAGCCTAAGAACATCGGCTATCTTCTGTACAGGACTAGTACGAACTTGAACTGGGAACATAAAATGTACTAGCTATAACAGGTGCGGCCCTCCTTCCATGCCAAGCCAGCACGATGGGGTTCCCCTTCCTCGGACCAAGAGGCTTGGACTATGAGCCCGCTTAGAAAACGAGGCTCGGGACGGGGTGGATGGTTATGGCGTATCATAGATCAGACTTTGCTTTTCCAGGCTCCAGGCTAGTATTCCATGAAATTAATGTATATGCATGAACACACTAACACTGTATTCCTCAACCTGAATGCACAACCTATAAGCAGTGGGCGGATCCAGGATTTTTATTCAAGGGATTCGAAAAATAAAGTATAAACGTGCAAATAAGCCAACAAAACAAAATTTTGAGTGTTGGGGAAGAACTAAGGAAGTGATTTAGAGATTTGGGAATTGAAAAGTGATTTAGCCTTTAGGAATGGGACCCTTGAATTTTTTTGGATTTAAATCCACTCTTTTAGAACTGAAACTAAATGAAGAGAAAGTTAAAAAAAGTAAAATGCTCACAATGGGAATGAACTCTAGACGTAGAAGTCAACTTAAAGGAGGCCTGCCACTACGCTATAGCTTTCTTAATGTTCATGAGGGGGTTCAAAATTAATATATTTACATAAATATAGAAAATTTCCCTTGTATATACAGTGTAATTTTTTGTCGAGGGGGTTCGGGTGAATCCCCTGGAACCAACGTGGGTCCGCCCCTGTCTATAAGCCTCAATATCAACAAGCCTCAATGTCACCTCTTTTTATCAATCCAATACTTTGCGTGCCGGTAAAATATGCCCATATTTTGGTAATCCGCCCATATTTTAATGGGTTGGGTGAGTGACTTTTTAGATGGGTAAAATATGGGTTTATAACCATATTTGACCCATAGAAATATGAGTATTCATGGGTAAAACTATGGATTAACCAAATGGGTTAAGTTTTAAACTTTTATTCACTCAAAATTCATGATATCACCAAAAGTTTTGTAACTTCACTTCTTTTTTATGTTCTAATTACTCTTCTCTATAATTGAAAAGGTAAAGTCTTTGACCCTCCAAAAAATATATACTATATTACATGTATATTTCTTTTGTTAATTATAATTATATTTTTTATTTGTTTAATTTTATATTGGATAACAAATAATAGTGTAAAGTAAGCGAATCATGTATTAATATTGATATTGCGTTAAAGTGCCTTAAGCACGTTTTACTCCTAAAATGCAAATATTCATTTACTTTGAAATTAAAAATATTTTTTCCTTGTTATTACATAAATTTATTTTATATTGAAAAATTATAGGAATTTTTTGACTTTGATGATACAATAAAACTAAATAAAGTATTTTCAATATTTTTCATCTAAAAAAAGACTAAAATATTTTATCCATGGTTAATTCTAAAGTAAAGTACTATTTACTCACGAAAATATGGGTAAATATGGGTAAACTTGTATTTTACCCAATCCATTTTTATCCATATGAAATATGGGCGGGTTGAGTTATTACTCATTTTATGTTGAACCATTTCCAACCCGCCCAAATTTTATCCAACCCGCCCATTTGCCACCAGACTTCGAATCACCAATTTTCGACTTATAACGAGAGAGAAAACAAATTTTGAAAACTTATTCTCTCTTAAGTCGCGACTTGTCCTTTTAAACTTAAGTGCCAGTCATGCAGACCTCCACGAACGCGGCCAGGGGCTCGCGAACATGGAGGGAAAGCAAACACACCTCCACAAACACGGCGAAGGGCTTGCGAATGCGGAGAAGAGGAACTTACACCTCTGCGAACGTAGATACCCTCTCGCGAACGCAGAGAGGAAACTCCCAGAAACCTCAGATCTCCGCGAACGCGGAGAAGAGAAACATAGACCTCCGCGAACGCGGAGCCAGGACCGTGAATGCGGAGAAGGAATGGGTCTGCAGCACCAGCTGAACTTGGTTTTTCCAAAAACTCTGATGGGGTGCTCTAAATTCATTCGAAACCCCGTGCACGCAAACGAGATATGCTACCCCATCAAATTCAATGTTTCGGACTCAATGGCGCATTTGGAATTTCCATACGAGGTCATTTCAACAAAAAGTGAGTCCCACACTCCAAATGCCATTTTTGCCAAATTCTACCAAGGGCCTCGAAATTAGATCGGAAGCCCGAGGAAGCGCACGAAGGGTCATTCTAGACAAAACTCGGCATTTCAAAACTAACCGCGCTGACGGAATTCTTATCCGAGTGCGTTTGCCAAGAATGTTGACCAAAGTCAACCTTATGCCAAATTTCAAAGGCTAAAGCGGCAAATGGCCCCAAAGTCACACCGAAAGCCTCGGGACTCGGGCCAACCATGCTACAAGCCTAAATTGGCTGTTCCGGAGATGATGGAACCGTCAGATTTCCCTTCTGAGGTCGTTTACCTAAGGTTATGACCGAAATCAACTTTTCAGGTTTCAAAAGCTCCAAAACAGAAAAACAGGCATAAAATCCAAACGAACGACTAGGCGACCGAACAGTCGGTGCCTGCAAGTCATAAATGACTTGGGGTCGCTACAGGAACACTCTAAACAACGGAAAGAAGGCATTAACAAGAAAATGACCTGGAGGGCCATTACAACATTCACTACAAAAAAAACTTTTGTCCGTGAAAGTAAGAGTCAAGAAGTACCTGAGGGCTCAAATAAGCTGGGGAACCGCTCCAGCATCTCCCCCTCAGTCTCCCAGGTAGCCTCCTCGTCTGGACGATGCCTCCAACAGACCTTAACTGCAGGAATGGCTCTAGACCTCAGCTGCCTCACATCTCTAGCCAAAATAGCAAATGGCACCTCAATATAGGTCAGGCGATCATCCAACTCAACGGCATCATAGTGGAGCACATGAGACTCATCTGGAACATACTGGCGCAACATCGAAAGATGGAAAACCGGGTGAATGGCTGAATATGCTGGAGGTAAAGCTAACTTATAGGCCACATCACCAACTGTCCTCAAAATCTCAAAAGGCCCAATATACCTGGGGCTAAACTTGCCCCGCCTCCCAAATCTCATCACGCCCTTCATGGGCGATACTCAGAGGAATACTCTATCACCAATAGCAAATCTCAACGGTCGACGCATGCGATCCACATAACTCTGGTGTCTACTCTGAGCCATCCTGAGCCGATCCTGAATCATCCTCACATGCACTAAGGCCTCCGAAACAAGTCTGTACCACGTGGCCTAGGCTCCGTAGACTTAAACCATCCAACTGGAGTGCGACAACGCCTACCATATAAAGCCTCAAACGGGGCCATCTCAATGCTAGAGTGGTAGCTGTTGTTGTACGCAAACTCTGCCAAAGGCAAGAACTGGTCCCACTGACCTCCAAAGTCCATGACACAAACCCGCTACATATCCTCAAGGACCTGAATAGAACACTCTGATTGGCTATCAGTCTGCTGGTGGAATGCTGTGCTAAGGTCGACACGGATGCCCAACTCCTCCTGAAATACCCTCCAAAAGTTGGAAGTGAACTGTGAAACCCAGTCTGAAATGATAGAAACATGCACACCATGAAGACGAACCACCTCCCGAATGTAGATACGAGCTAGCCTCTCAGCACTGAAGGAAGTATGAACTGGAAGGAAGTGTTGACTTGGTCAATCGATCCACGATGACCCAAATGCTATCAACATCCCTAGAAGTCCGAGGCAAACCCACAATGAAATCTATGGGGATACGCTCCCACTTTCACTCAGGAATGGGTAATCTCTGCAACTCACCTCCAGGTCTCAAATGCTCGGCCTTCACCTGCTGACAACACAAGCAACATGACACATAATCAGAAATGTCCCTCCTTATACCACTCCACCAGTAATGCTGCCTCAAATCACGATACATCTTAGCGGTGCCCGGATGGATAGAATATCTGGAGTCATGGGCCTCGCTAAGGATCAGCTGAATCAAATCCCCAACCCTCAGAACACACATCCGGCTGGCAAACCTCAACGGCCCATCTGAATCTAAAGTAGCCTGCCCTGCATCACTTGCCGCTACGCTATCTCTGAGTGGCACCAAAGACTCATCCTCAAACTGACAACTAAGGATCTGATCTAGCAGGGATGACTGAACCCCCACATAGGCTAGCACCAGCCTGGAATCTGAAACATCAAGCCTGATCATCCGATTGGCTAGGGACGAAATATCCAAAGCCAAGGGTCGCTCCGAAACAGAAAGGAAGGCTAGACTACCCTTACTCATTGCCTTCTGACTCAAGGCGTCCGCTACCACATTCGCCCTGCCCGGATGGTAGAGAATAGAGAGATCATAGTCCTTTAGGAGCTCAATCCAACGGTGCTGCCTCGAATTAAGATCCCTCTGGATCATAATGTACTGAAGGCTCCCGTGATCAGTGTAGATCTCACAATGAACTCCATAAAGGTAATGCATCCGGATCTTAAGCGCGAAAACTACCGCTGCCAACTCCAAGTCATGAGTGGGATAGTTGTACTTATGCAGCTTAAGCTGCCTTAACGCATAAGCAATAATCCGGACCTGCTGCATCAAAACACAACCAAAACCAACGCCGGATGCGTCACAATAAACCGTGAAGCCCTCGCCCTCAACTGGAAGAGTCAATATAAGAGCGGTGGGAAGCAACTCCCTAAGCCTCAGAAAGCTCCTCTCACACTCCTCCAACCATACAAAGGAAACATCCTGGCGAGTCAACCGAGTCAAAGGCGTTGCTATAGAAGAGAAACCCTTAACAAAACACCTGTAGTATCCTGCCAATCCGACGAAGCTACGAATCTTAGTCACAGAAGTGGGTCTGGCCCAATCATGGATAGCCTCAATCTTCGTCGGATCCACCATAATGCCATCCTTGGACACCACGTGCCCCAAGAATGCTACAGACTCAAGCCAAAACTCGCACTTTGAGAACTTGGCATAAAGCCAATGGTCTCTCAAAGTTTGGAGCACTATCCTCAAATGCTGCTCATGCTCACTATGGCTTTGCGAGTACACCAAGATATCATTAATGAAGACTATGACAAAGGAGTCCAAATACAGCCTGAATACACGAGTCATCAAGTCCATGAAAGCGGCAGGGGCATTAGTCAGCCCAAAAGACATCACTAGGAACTCAAAATGGCCATAACGAGTCCTAAATGTTGTCTTAGGGATGTCGGCTGCTCTAATCCTCAACTGGTGGTAGCCAGACCTCAAGTCAATCTTAGAAAACACCGTGGCACCCTGAAGCTTGTCGAACAAATCATCAATACGAGGAATGGGGTAACAGTTCTTCACCGTTACCTTATTCAACTGCCTGTAATCAATGAACATCTGCATAATACACTAGGCCGAATGAACCCCTTACCTAAGAGATCTTGAAGCTGAAACCGAGTTCCTTGAGCTCTACGGGGGCCATATGGTACGGTGGGATGGAAATACGATGAGTACCCGACTCCAAATCAATGGCAAAGTCAATATCCTGATCTGGGGGTAGGCCAGGAAGGTCTGCAGGAAACACATCGGCATACTCTCGGGCTATAGGCACATAATCAACGGTAGGGTCCTCTTTACTAACATCTCTAACATATGCCAAAAAAGCCAAACACCCGCTAGCCACTAGCCTCCGAGCCTGAACATAAGAAATCACCCTAACTGGCGTGCGACCACAAGAGCCCTGCCACACCACCGGCGGAATACCATCACGGTTAAAGTAACGGCCTTGGCATAGGAATCCATGACCGCTCGGTGAGGGGCTAACCAGTCCATACCCATAATCAAGTCAAAATCCAACATACTAAGCACAATAAGATCAGCTCGAGTGTCCTACCCCTGAATAGTCACAACACAGGATCTACAAACCTGATCCACTACTAAAGAATCCCCTACTGGGGTCGAAACACGCAACGGTACCACTAAGGGCTCTGGACTCACCCCCAACCGAGGAGCACAATAAGCAAACACATATGAAAATATGGAACCAGGATCAAATAAAGCTGAAGCAGACTGATGGCATAAAAGAACCATACATGTAATCACATAATCCGATGCCTCGGCCTCTGCTCTGGCTGGAGCTGTATCGAAATGGTCCGTGGTGCCTCTACCCCGTGCATCCACCCTGCCACCTGTCCTGCCTCCCGGGGACCTCCCCGAACACCCTGAAACTGTCCTCCTCCCCTAGCTAGAGGTGTTGCTGGTGGTGCCGGTCTCACTGCCTGAGGAGCTGGTAAGGCTGGTCTGGAAATAAGTCACTCCCTGGACCAATGATCAAGCCCCTCGAAAGTAAAGCAACCCTGAGATTATCTGCTCACAACTGGAGGCTGGCCACCCCGAAGAACCCATCTTTATACCTCATTGGCCCTGACTCAGACCGGCACTATAACCACCCTGACGGTGCTGGTCACCCTTCGATATCTAAAACGATGCCTGAAACGAGTGACTGGGCTAACATGGCTTGAACCTCTAATGGACCCGGTACTGAGTATCTCTAGGCCTAGGACGGGGCCTACTAAAGCTATCATCCTGCCTGACCCTCTTAACGCTGCCCCCGTGGGCCTCGCGACGGAGCTGCTCAAGCGTGCAGGCATGGTCCACCACATCCAAAAAAAAGCGGCCCACTGAAACCACAGACTGCGACTCAATACGCAGCGACAACCTTAAACCTCTAACAAAACACCTGACTCTCTCCTCCTCCATGGGTAAGATCATGGTGGCATGATGGGATAACTCATGGAATCTCACCTCATACTCCGATACCATTATAGAGCCCTACTCCAACCTCGAGAACTCATCACGGAGACGGTCTCTAACGCTTCGCGAGATAAATCTGGCCAGGAAGGCCTCCGAAAACTCTGTCCACGATACCGGCGGGGACCCAGCTAGCCTGGTCTCCATGAAAGAGTGCCACCACTGTCTGGCCGGTCCATCCAACTGATAAGAAGTGAAGTCAGCTCCTCTCGACTCCACTAACCCCAGAGCATACAATCACTCCCGGCAGGAGGTAATAAACTCATAGGCGTCCTCCCCAATAGCCCCAGAAAACCTCGGTGGTGACAATCTCAGAAACACCCCGAGCATCTTCTGCTCCCTCAATGGCATGACCCCATCTGAGACATCCAGCTGAACGGCGACTGGTGCTGGCGGCTACTGGTCCTCTGGAGCCAGTGTTGCAGGCTGACCCTGCTTCTAAATCTTTGGAGCCGTTGGGGCAGGCTGACCCTACGGTGGTGGAGCTGGATCTGGTGCTGCTGCTGCATACCCCCATCACTGCCAAAATCTGTGCAAGCATAGACTGAAGGTCAGGGGCAGTAGCTGGTGCGGGTGGTGGCTGGACTGGTCCCGGCCCCACTGCCTGAGGAGGAATCTGGTCAATCTGAGGCTCCGCCTCCAGCTCCGGAGTCCTCACTCTATCTCGGGCTGGTGCTGCAGCCCAACCTCGACCTCGGGGTCGGCCTCTACCCCTAGCTGGGGCTTTATCTGCGGGCCCGGGTGCATCAGCCCCAGCCGCTCTACTGCGCGTGCGAGCCATCCTGCGACAGAGTCAAACAAGTAAGATTTCATGAAACCAATCGAACAGTGACACACAAAAATGATACAAAATAGGAAAAACCCCTAAGGACATCCTATAGCCTCCCGAAGATAAGTCACGGATGTCTCCGCGCCGATCCACAGACTCTAATAGATGCTAGCTCTGTACAAGTGAGACCGACAAACCTGGGCTCTGATACCAACTTTTCACGACCCGATTCCTCGAGTCATGATGGCGCCTACCAACCCGCCAGTAGGCAAGCCAAACCCTGTCCCAGAACTTGACAGTAATGGGACTGAGGGTAGAAACTAGCCTCAACTAAGTGAAAGCATAAATAAAGGAACACATAAGGGGAAGGCGGAAGCAAACCCAACAACTATATACAAACAAAAGATACCTCCCAGAACCTGGAAGTCACAAGTGCATAGCTACTAAAAGAGTACAAGTCCCAAAAGTGGACCACAGAAACAAGGCTGTCTCGAAAGCAAAAGAAGAGTCAAAACATATATACAGAAGGTGACGGGTAACCCAGAACGCCATGTGCTCACCCTCACCTCTGAAGTAGACTGCAGCAGGCTCGATCTCAACGCTGATAGCTGGTGCTCGAACCTGCATCACAAAAACAGATGCAGAGTGTAGCATGAGTACCAAAACAACAAGTACCCAGTAGGCATCATAGGCCGACTGAGCAAGAAAGGTAAAAACAGACCGAAAAGATAGAATCCAAACAGGAACAGAGGTCAACTAAAATAAGAACAGAACAAACTAACAGCAATCTAAGAATACCTAAACTAAACCTAACTGGGCCCCCTATAAGATCCAAAAGGTACACTCAAGCACATACAAGCAAAATTCGAATGGACCCCCATAAGCCTGACAGGTACATAGAAAGGCTAAATCTACGAGACTAAAAAAAACACAACTGCAAACCGAAACCACCAACCAACTCAACCGAAACAACCAGCCAACTCCAACCTAGTCAAAAGTCTGACTTCCAAATCGGGCCGCCTAGCCAGATAGCAACTCCCGGGGCCCTGCCATAGACAGTAGAGTGCAAGGGGGCATAACAACTCCTCCAAAGGCCCTAATATCTAATCGCCCAATCAGCTAACACCCCCGGGGGCCCTTCCAAGCAAGTAGAGCGCGCGGGGCATGTCGATTCCGAAGAGAATCTCAAATATCTTATATCCAATTACCCAATCGGCTAACACTCCCGGGGGCCCTGCCCTAGCCAGTAGAGTGAGCTAACTAACACTCTCGGGGGCCCTGCCCTAGCCAGTAGAGCATGTGGGGCATATTGACTCCATAGAGGATCCCAAATTCCAAGCCATTATGGATCGCCGTCCACTACCAACCACATCACCACAGAACTGACCTCGAGACGCCCAAACCCAAGAAAACACCACGCCTCCAATAACGCATCGGCACCACAGACATGGGGAGAGAAAATAGAGGATCACCAACAATACCAAGCCAAAGCTAGGCTCATACTATCAGACCCAAGTCTGCTATTCCGGTCTACAAGGACTTAGTCCATCCGAATCGACGTCGGATACATACCAAAGTCAAATAGGTGCATGGGTCGAAGGTAATACTAGCTTAACCTAGTCTGAGGCCGATAATATAATTCGACACAATAAAATAGTCAACAGATAGTCCGCATGCACCAACACAAAAAACAACCCCTCCGATAGCATGATACTACCCCCGAAACAGCCCGAAAATCAAGCCTAAAACATGGTTTATGAGAATAAGAGAAGAAATACTAGTACCCTACCCAGATTCACAAAAATCAGCATGTGTTCACACAATCCAGCTCAATCTAAAAAGAAAAGAAGTTGTAACCTACCACAAGGCCTACCGCGCGTGCTCCAAGTTACTCTACCGAAGGTTTTCCCTTCCGAACGGCCTCAGATCGCTGCCACGCTATCAAAAATAGAATCACAGCGTCAGCACGGTCGTTTAGACACTAAAATCATCAAAATTGAAGACGGACCAATTTAGGACTCAACAATTGGAAAATGTGGGACCCGCTCTGGAAATCCTAGAATTGACTCCGTGAAAAGGTCCTAAACCTTCCTCCGAACTTGTGTTCCAAAACAGAACACAATTCGGGGCTCAAAACAGCCGACAACACAAGAAAACAATACATGCAAAACTATAAAATTTAAAGCTTAAGGCAGCCACTTACGACGTGAATTCACCAAAATCGGAGACCACCCAACGCGTCTTAGATAGTTACCCATAAAGCCAATGCAACCCCGAACCCACTGGACTTTGAATTGCCAAATTCCAACTTATAACTGTCACGACCCGATTCCTCAGGTCGTAATGGCACCTACTACAATCCACCAGTAGGTAAGCCTATCCCATAGCCCAGAACCAGAAGCAACGGGCTATCCAACGGAAAAAGGGAACCAATGAAGTAACGACGAACAAGAAGAGGAGAAGGAGGAGTCGACAGAGATACAACCAAGGAACCAACCCCAAGACCTGACATTAGTCAGTAGTTGAGCATCTAAACAAACAAGAGTACAAAGCTTACACCAATACCAAAAAAATAGATACAGTCTTCGAAAGCAAGTAAAGACTAGTCCTAGCCCAAAGTAGATGGAAATCGGCAACTCCGGATGCTAGGAGCTCACCCAATCTCAGAATGCAAGCTGCTCCGCACCAAGACCAAATCACCGGCGATAACACGTACTATGAACTGCAGGGAGCAGAAGTGTAGTATGAGTACCTAACGAATGGTACTCAGCAGGCACAGGCCGACTGAGCTCCACAGATAAAGTAAGCATAAAAAGCATACAAACAGGGCAGGAACAACACAAGTAAAGAAATAGGAACTAACACAAGATAAAAGCAGGAACAAGAGCAAAGAGCTAGAAAACAAGAAGAAAGGGGAAAGAGACGAAGGAAGCTCCTGCAACCACAAGCTACAACCTAGTTAAGAGCGAAATACTACAGCCACCACTAAACACCTAAGAGCTAATCCAACCGAATCTAATAAGAAGCACCAATCACAATTCCAGACTAAGACACCCTGACGACCAACTACAACGACTATACAAATAAGAACAAGTATAATCAGATAATAACCAGCCGGACGCCCATACCCCCGGACGGTACGACCCCCATAAACTGAGGGACCAAACAACAAACAAGTATACTGGTGATGGGCGATGCTAATGAATGCTAGTAGTAGTAAAAACCAGTAACATCATCGGTGGCTCTCAGAGATCATCATAACCAAGTGTATACACCCACCCCAGCCCCCGGCCTGCCAGGTGTAGCTCCCTCATCCAGCTCAGTGATGCACCGGCTAGAGGGGCTCATAGGGGACGCGGGAAGTCTGTATACACTGCCTGGGCCCGAACCAAGTCTTATGTAACATAAAGCATCCCCGTAGTGGTACCAGAGAGTGAGTGGCAAAGTTGATGTAGTAAAAGGGTGACGCTGCGTCGGATATCAATAAAAAAATGAAGTGCATCTCGGATGCCCCTGTAACTGCCACTATAAAAAGAGTACGTCCTCGACGCCTCGGAAGCGTCAAAATCAGTTTCTCAAAGTAACCCCGGTGGTACGACTCCCGTTAAAAACCAGTTTTAGAAAATAGTAAAAGTGTGAGAGTTCCTTCTCAAAAATAGTAGAAAGATCTAATGAAGGTGACGGGGTCGTGCCACAAACAAGTGAAAATGCTCAATCAATGCAAGCATGCCATCACCAGCATCCAAACAAGGTGCACGTAATCAGAACAAACATATCCAATCATACCACACTATCACAGCAAGGGAAACTGATCTGGAATCCAATTTCTCCTCACCTACGGCCTCGGGCCCAACAATATACAATAATAACAAGGCATCAAAAGCCTACCGCTAAACAGGAAAAGTAGAAATTGAGAGATAGCTCAGCATCAACACAAGGGGGGGGGGAGAAGAAATATCTCTAGGATCAGCGCCTAACCCCAAAATATGACGCCTCAGCTCCCAAGAAGCACAACTAAGCCAAACCTACGGCTGCGACGAGCCTCAGAGGTCTCAGGCACTAGCATAAGCACACAACCCAAAACAAGCCCTACCGGAAGCTACGCCTAGCTATAAGGGCGGTACATTCTATGATAAAGCACCTAAGGCTCAAACCTAGCCTAAAGTCATCACTACCAATCTTAAACAAGGATAATAACGCTAAGCCCAAAACCACCACCTAAGCCCAAAGCCTAATCTAAGGATTTTACGAAACTATTCTAATCTAAAGCTCAATCGGAGTAAAGAAAGAGGAGAAGAAGAAAACAAATGAAAAGGAGGCAAGTTCTAAACTCGGCAATTACCAACCTAAATAACATGCAAAATTTACTAAACGATATCTAATAAAGTCCAGTCAAAGTAGGAGACCGTAGCGTATCTCGAAGTCGATCACGCGTGCTCCAAATCCACCCAATTCTAGCTTCCCACCTCCGAATCACCTCCAGTCGCCGCCACGCTAACAAAATAGTAATCACAACGTCATTACGGATGTTTTGACACCAAAATCGCAAGAATCGGAGACAGACCAATTTTGGAGTCAAAATCAAGAATTGTGGGACCCGCTCTGGGATTTTTGGAATTGACTCCATTAAGAGGTCCCAAACCCTTCCCCGAGCCTGTGTTCCAAAATAGAACACCCCTCGGGGCTCAGATCAACTCCAGGAAAGCAACAACAAATAATGCAAAACTTACACAATTAGCTTAGGGTAGCAGCTTACGCCTCGAATTCATGAAAATCAAGGAACACCCAACACTTTCCAAGCCAAGACCCACACAACCAACGCAAAACCGAAACCTGGGAATTCGAATCACCAAATTCCAATGAGAATTGAGAGAGTAAACAACTTTTGAAGCTAAGTTGCCTTGCGTCTGGTTTTATGATTAAAGGACAAGACGCGCACACCTCCGCGAACGCGCCCACAAGCCTGCGAATGAGGAGTTGGAGATCTCAGAGCTCCACGAACGCGGAGGAGAAGAAACCATCAGGCTTCCGCGAATGCGGAGCCTCCCACGCGAACGCAGAGAAGAGAAAGAGAAGGGAAAAGCAGAGCTCCACGAACGCGGAGAACACCAAAGCAGAGCTCCGCGAACGCGGAACCTTTCTCCGAATGCGGAGAAGGGATAGGCCTGCAACATCAGCTGCTGCACCAGCTGAGTTTGGCCTTTGTCAAAAACTCGATGGGGTGCTCGGGATTCGTTCGGAACCCCGTGCATGCAAATGAGATATGCTACCTCATCAAATTCGACATTCCGAACTCAACGATGCAGTCAAAATTTTCATACGAGGTCATTTCGACAAAAAGTGGGTCCCACACCTAAAGCGTCATTTTGGCCAAATTCTACAAAGGGTATTAGAATTAGACCGAAAGCCCCAGGAAATAAACGGAGGGTCATTCTAGACCAAACATGGCATTCCAAAACTAACCGCGATGACAGAATCCTCATTCAAGTGCGTTTATCAAGAATGTTGATCAAGGTCAACCCTAAGCCAAATTTCAAAGGCTAAAGTGCCAAATGGCCCCAAAGTCACACCGAAAACCTCAGGACTCGTGCCAACTATGCTACTAGCCTAATTTTGCCTCTCCAGAGCTAATGGAACCATCTGAATTCTACTCTGAGGCCATTTTCCTGGAGTTTGAACTGAAGTCATCAGTTGAAACTCCGGAAGCTCCCAAACACATAAACGGGTATAAAACCCAAACGAACGACCATGCGACCGAACATTCCATGCCAGCAAGTCACAAATGACTTGGGGTCGCTACAGAAAAGCTCTAAACGCTGAAAGAATCGAAAAATGGAGAAAATGACCTAGAGGGTCATTACAATAACGAGAGAGAAAATAAATTTTGAAAACTTATTCTCTCTTAAGTCGTGACTTGGTCCTTTTAAACTTAAGTGCCAGTCACGTAGACCTCCGGGAACGTGGCCAGGGGCCAGCGAACGCGGAGGGAAAGCAAACACACCTTCGCGAATGCGGCTAAAGGGCCCGTGAATGCGGAGAAGAGGAACCTTCACCTTCGCGAACACGGATACCTTCCCGCAAATGCGGAGAGGAAACTCGCAGAAACCCCTAGACCTCTGCGAATGCAAAGAAGTGAAACACAGACCTTCGCGAACGCGGAGCCAGGACTGTGAACGTGGAGAAGGAATGGGTCTGCAGCACTAGCTGAACTTGACTTTTCAAAAAACTCTGATGGGGTGCTCGGAAATCGTTCAGAATCCCGTGCACGCAAACGAGATATGCTACCCTATCAAATTCGATGTTACAGACTCAATGGCGCAGTCGAAATTACCATACGAGGTCATTTCGATAAAAAGTAGGTCCCACACACCAAATGCCATTTTTGCCAAATTCTACCAAGGGCCTCGAAATTAGATCGGAAACCTCGGGAAGCGCACGAAGGGTCATTCTAGACAAAATTTGACATTCCGAAACTAACCGTGATGGCAAAATTCTCATTCGAGCGCGTTTACCAAGAATGTTGACCAAGGTCAACCTTATGCCAAATTTCAAAGGATAAAGCGGCAAATGGCCCCAAAGTCACACCGGAAGGCTTGGGACTCGAGCCAATCATTCTACTAGCCGAATTTAGCCGTTTCAGAGCTGATGGAACCGTCAAAATTCCATTCTGAGATCGTTTACCTTAGGTTATGACCGAAATCAACTTTTCATGTTTCATAAGTTCCAAAACAGGAAAACAGGCATAAACCCCAAACGAACGACCAGGCGATCGAACAGTCGGTGCCAACAAGTCATAAATGCCACATACATTAAAATGGAGTAATTATTTTTGATCAATTATTGTTAACATGCATGATAATTAAAATGGACCTAAGAAAATAAAATATTACCAAACGTAAAAAGAAATACTTTCACGGCTTACTTTTACATCTCCACTTTTTTAAAAATAGATTTTTATTTGTACTATTAGTTTTAATATATCAAAAAAATATTTTTTTTTCTTCTGTATTTACCTCGACATTATTTATTCATTTTCCAAATTATTTTTTGAGATCTAGAATTTAGTTAATAAAATATTGAAGCATATGGAGGGGAAGTAGTAAATTTTTTTTTTTATAAATACCTAAAAGAGAAGTATCAACATAAATGGAGACAATGACTGTTTATTTACCTACCAATTCTGCAGAGTGCACCAAGACATAACACTATTGGTACTACAATATTACAATATCATTGTGAAGCTTGATTTACAAAAACAAACATGGCTATTAGCAAGGTCTGTAGGCAAATTGATGAAGGATTTACCCTTGGGAATTCTTCTTCTTCTACTAAAAACAACATTTTTGTGCAGCCAAAGTTCTACACGATTATATTATCCCAACATGAATGTACCCGTCTAGTATGTACAATTAATTTCTCCCTTTTTTCCCTTTTGATTTCTATTTTTTCCCCGTCTAGATTATATTTTTGTGTCTCTGTTGAACCAAATTAGATATATAGTGGTGTATATAGTTAAAAACATAGTAAAAATTGATTACAAATTTAGGCTTATGGTTTTGTATGAGTTATATGAATTCACGGCCAATTTTAGATGTAAATTTTTATGAAAGCTTCACTACTAGTATGAATGATCAAGTTAATTGAATATTTATTGTTAATAAATTTTCATTTATTGGAATCCCACTATTTCATTTTTGAACATATGTTGCCTGTTTTAGTTGTTGTCAATGTTGCACTCTTGAAAGATATCAACAGATGTGTGTCAGATACTCAAAAAGGAAAAGTAGTGCATTTTGAAGAATCTAATATGCATGAGGCAACAATTTTGGAGAATGTAAGTTATGGGTCGTGTGTAGCCCATGTGGACTGACCCGACCCGATCCAACCCGATGTTGGTGTTTGAAAAAGAGATAAGCGCTGATTCAAAAAAAAAGGTGGGAACAGTTACTATGTAACTGTTCCAATGTAAAAAAAATAATTAAATGCTTTATGATTCTCATAGGAAGATACAAGAAAAGAAAAAAAAACAGAGGGTGAATACAAAAGCGAAAATCCAATTTTCTTTGATATCAACAAAACGATATTGATACTTAGTTTGTGGAAACACAACTTTGATTCCCCGAAATTCAAAGTCAGATATGGAGCAACTATTTAACAAAATTCGATTGTCATTCCGTTGTTGTTAACTGGTACACAACCTTGTTCCTGTTACATAAATCTTTCAATGGTATCAGAGCTTTGTTATTGCTCTTCATATTAATATTGTTGTTTGTATTTTATCCCAATACATATTTGTTAACAATATATGTCTTGAACTCTGTGTAAAAATATTATCAAATAAAATAATAGTGAATCTTTTACCCACCTGTAAGAAAGATATACATATCTGATTATAGATTTGCAAAAATCCTTTGATTTCTCCTCATATTTTTGTTTGGAGAAATTGATCTATGTTTTTTCATTGGTCTTTTGTTCTTTTTTTGGATCAGAGAATGTATAAGGAGTTCTGCTTAATATTTCTTTTTTAAAAAAAATAGAAGAGATTTGGATGAATTAATTTTAAAAATTAAATAAAGGGGAAAATAATTTTTTTTCTCGTCTTTCTTATGAAGAAGAAGTGTACATTTGAGTGAAACTGTACGGAACATTGTTTGTTTGTTATAGTACTCTATTTATGGGGAATAGAAAATATAAAAGAGAGTTATAGGGGACAGAAACTGTGTAATTGAAAAGGTCAAAGCATAATAATAAAAAAAAAGGAGGAAAAGAGGGACAAAACGTGTGTCCAAGAAAAGATGGGCATTTTAATTTTTTTTGTTTGTCCTTTTCTATCCCAAGAAAGGTGGTCCTTTAAATTTTTTTGTCATTTTCTGTTAAGGATTAAAAAATAAAAATAAAATAGTCCCTCTATTTTTTAATAAAGTGTACTCCTATTTTATATTTTAATAAAGTACTTGTACTTTTTCCTTGGGATTCATGAAGTACTAGTGTAGTACCTCTTTATGTTAATCAAGTACTTACTTTATTTACTTTAACATAGGTTATTCAAGTGGTCAAATCTGATTGTGGTTGACTTTAAGATTTAATATTTTTATACAACCATAAATTGATAATTTGTTTACATGCATTATGGTGTATCTAATTAATTTATTTGATCTAAAAAAAATTCGTTTACCCCTTTTGTTCCTTAAACATTTTTTTTTGTCTTCTACAAATGAAAGTGACATATATTGTCACATTGAATGGTTCAACCATTCTCATTGTTTCCTTATTCCTATTTCAGACATGGCTGAACATGATCAAACTCGAGTTACTCCAAGTGGGAGTTTCCGAAGTCAAGCAAAGGGAGAATGTAGAAGAGCACGTTGCCGTAGGACAAGTTTCCGAGGGAGGGAAACCATACAGATTAATGTTTCCAAGGACCCAAAATCTGTTAAGGAATAAAAGAGCTGTTCGAAGGGAAAGAGAGAACACATTTGAAGAGTTTGAATATTTGAAAATGTGCCCTAATATTTCAGCACGTGAATTTATTTACTTTTTTGAATTAAATTGGGTTGAATTGGCTGATTATAAGGAAATTTCAGATTGGAGAGCCTTAGCTTATTTAACAGATCCTCTCTGTGAACCTTGGGGTAGTAGATTGACTGATGTTTATCATGACATTTGGCCCAGTGAGCCTTTTAGGGTGTATATTAGTTGCCTTTAAAACTTGTGGGAGGATTTTAGTCTTTAAAAGGATTAGTAATTTGTTGTTGCTTATTTGCTTTTCAATATATGAATTATGTAGTTTGCTCTTTTTTCTTAATTTAAGTAATTAGAATTTAAAAATCCTTATTATTAAAGTCTTCAATACATTTGTGTAAACATTAAGAAATTAGTTTCAAATTTTGGTTAAATATTTAATTCGTAGATGATGATTGGATGCTTACGTGTCTTTTCGATCTTACATTAAATATGAAACCTTTATGAGAATTGATTGCTTGAATGTTTATGTCACATGCATAATTGATTAAAAATTCTTGCCTTATTATAACATGTTATAATTGTCATTTCAGAATTCTAGTAAAATTTTGGCCAAAATTTTATTGCAGTTTAGCAGCTCTTAATAGTGCCCTTTAACTTGACCTCATTTCACATTTATATTCTCCAACTTTGAGTGTCACAAGTAGACACTTAAATTTGTAAAAAATTGAACAAGTAGACGTATGAGTCATATGTGGCACAATACACGTAGGACATCACGTATAACACAAATTATCAAGTATGAAGTTGTGATTTATAGTCCTACTATGAGTTCTAAAGAGTATATTAATTATTTTGCCTTTTAAATTTTGTGATTGATAGTCACACAAATATTTGAATGTTACTTTAGATTATAAGTTTCAATTTTTTTTGTGCTTAAAATATTATATCAAATCAAATAATGCCACATACATTAAAATGGAGTAATTATTTTTGATCAATTATTGTTAACAAGCATGATAATTAAAATGGACCTAAGAAAATAAAATATTACCAAACGTAAAAAGAAGTACTTTCACGGCTTACTTTTACATCTTCACTATTTTAAAAATAGATTTTTATTTTTACTATTACTTTTAGTATATCAAGAAAAAAATATTTTTTTCTTCTGTATTACCTCGACATTATTTATTCATTTTCCAAATTATTTTTTGAGATATAGAATTGATGTAATAAAATATTGAGGCATATGGGGGGAAGTAGTAATTTTTTATTTATTATAAATACCTAAAAGAGAAGTATCAGCATAAATGGAGATAATGACTGTTTATTTACATACCAATTCTGCAGAGTGCACCAAGACATGACACTGTTGGTACTACAATATTACAATATCATTGTGAAGCTTGATTGACAAAAACAAACATGGCTTTTAGCAAGGTCTGCAGGCAAATTAATGAAGGATTTACCCTTGAAAATTCTTTTTCTTCTACTAAAAACAACATTTTTGTGCGGCAAAAGTTCTACACGATTATATTATCCCAACATGAATGTACCCATCTAGTATGTACAATTAATTTCTCCCTTTTTTTCCTTTTGATTTCTGTTTTTTCCCCGCCTAGATTATATTTTTGTGTCTCTGTTGAATCAAATTAGATATATAGTGGTGTATATAGTTAAAAACATAATAAAAATTGATTACAAATTTAGGCTTATGATTTTGTATGAGTCATATGAATTCACGGCCAATTTTAGGTGAAATTTTTATGAAAGCTTCACTACTAGTATGAATGATCAAGTTAATCGAATATTTATACTTAATAAATGTTTCATTTATTGAAATCCCACTATTTCATTTTTGAACATATGTTGCCTGTTTTAGTTGCTGTCAATGTTGCTTTATACTCTTGAAAAACATCAATGGATGCGTGTCAGATACTCAAAAAGGAAAAAGTAGTGCATTATGAAGAATCTAATACACGTGAGGCATCAATTTTGGAAAATGTAAGTTATGGGTCGTGGGTCGCCCATGTGTACTGACCCGACCCGAAGTTGGTCTTTGAAAAAGAGATAAGCACTGATTTTTTTAAAAATGGAGGGAACAGTTACATAGTTACTGTTTCAACGTAAATTTTTTTAAATACTTTATGATTTTCAAAAGAAGATACAAGAAAAGAAAAAAAAATAGAGGGTGAATACAAAAATGAAAATTCAATTTTCTTTGATATCAACAAAACGGTATTGACACTTAGTTTTTGGAAACACAACTTTGATTCCCCGAGATTCAAAGTTGTATTTGGAGCAACTCTTTGACAAAATTCGACTGTCATTCCGTTGTTGTTAACTGGTACACAACTTTGTTCCTGTTACATAAATCTTTCAATGGTATTAGAGATTTGTTATTGCTCTTCGTATTAATATTGTTGTTTGTATTTTAACACAATACATACTTGTTAACAATATATGTCACGAACTCTGTGTAAAAAGATTATCAAAGAAAATAATACTAAATCTTTTACCCACCTGCAAGAAATATATATGGATCTGATTATAGATTTACATAATTCCTTTGATTTCTCCTCATATTTTCGTTTGGAGAAATTGATCTGTGTTTTTACATTGGTTTTTTGTTCTTTTTTTTTGGATCGGAGAATGTATAAGGAGTTCTGCTTAATATTTAATATTTCTTATTTTTAAAAAAAGGAGAGATATGGATGAATTAATTTTAAAAATAAAAAAGGGGAAAATAATTTTTTTTCTCGTATTTCTTATGAGGAAAAAGTGTATATTTGAGTGGAACTGTATGAAACATTCATTGTTGGTTATAGTACTCTATTTATGGGGAATAGAAAATATAAAATAGAGTTATAGGAGTACAGAGACTGTGCAGTTGAAAAGGTCAAAGCATAATAATAAAAAAATAGAGGAAAAGAGGGACAAAACCTGGGCCTAAGAAAAGATGGACATTTTAATTTTTTTGGTTGTCCTTTTCTGTCCCAAGAAAGGTGGTCCTTTAATTTTTGTTTGTCCTTTTCTGTTAAGGATTAAAAAATAAAAATAAAATAGTCCCTCTATTTTTTGATAAAGTGTACTCCTATTTTATATTTTAATAAAGTACTTGTACTTTTTCCATTGGAATCATGAAGTACTAGTGTAGTACCCCTTTATGTTAATAAAGTACTTACTTTATTTATTTTAACATAGGTTATTCAAGTGGTCAAATCTGATTGTTGTTGACTTTAAGATTTAGATTTTTTATATAGCCATAAATTGATAATTTGTTTACATGCATTATGGTGTATCTAATGAATTTATTTGATCTAAAAAAAAATCGTTTAGCCCTTATGTTCCTTAAACAGTTTTTTTTTGTCTTCTACAAATGAAAGTGACATATGTTGTCACATTGAATTGTTCAACCATTTTTATTGTTTCCTTGTTCATATTTCAGACATGGCTGAATAGGAACAAACTCGAATTACTTCAAGTGAGAGTTTTCGAAGTCGAGCAAAGGGACAATGTAGAAGAGCACGTCGCCGTAGGACAAGTTTCTAAGGGCGGGAATTCATACAGATTAGTGTTTCAAAGGCGACCCAAAATCTGTTAAGGAATGAAAGAGCTATTCGAAGGGAAAGAGAGAAGAAATTTAAAGAGTTTGAATATTTGAAAATGTGCCCTAATATTTCAGCACGTGATTTTATTCACTTTTTCGAATTAAAATGGGCTGAATTGACTGATTATAAGGAAATTTCAAATTTGAGAGCCTTAACTTATTTTACAGATGCTCTCCGTGAACCTTGGGGTAGTAGATTGACTGATGTTTATCATGACATTTGGCCTAGTCAGCCTTTTAGGATGTATATTAGTTTCCTTGAAGACTTGTGGGAGGATTTTAGTCTTTAAAAGGATTAGTAATTTGTTGTTGCTTATTTGCTTTTCAATATATGAATTATGTAGTTTGCTCTTTTTCCTTAATTTAAGTTATTAGAATTTTAAAATCCTTGTTATTGAAGTCTTCAATACATTTGTGTACACATTAAGAAATTCGTTTCAAATTTTGGTTAAATATTTAATTCGTAGATGATGATTGGATGCTTACGTGTCTTTTCGATTTTACATTAAATATGAAACTTTATGAGAATTGATTTGCTTGAATGTATATGTCAGATGCATAATTGATTAAAAAATCTAGCCTTATTATAACAAGTTATAATAGTCATTTCAGAATTCTAGCCAAATTTGAGCCAAAATTTTATGGCAGTTTGGCAACTCTCAATAGTGCCCTTTAACTTGACCTCATTTCACATTTATGTTCTCCAACTTTGAGTGTCACAAGTAGACACTTAAATTTGTAAAACATTAAACAAGTAGACACATGAGTCATATGTAACACAATACACGTAGGACACCACGTATGACACAAATTATCAAGTAGAAAGTTGTGATTTATAGTCCTACAATGAGTCCTAAAGAGCATATTGATGTATTTTGCCTTTTAAATTTTGTGATCTAAAGTCACACAAATATTTAAATGTTAGTTTAGATTATAAGTTCAACTTTTTTTTTGTGCTTAAAATATTATATCAAATCAAATAATGCCACATACATTAAAATGGAGTAATTGTTTTTGATCAATTATTGTTAACAAGCATGATAATTAAAATGGACCTAAGAAAATAAAATATGACCAAACGTAAAAAGAAATACTTTCACGACTTACTTTTACATCTCCACTATTTTAAAAATAGATTTTTATTTTTACTATTACTTTTAATATATCAAAAAAAATTTATTTTTTTCTTCTGTATTACCTCGACATTATTTATTCATTTTCCAAATTATTTTTTGAAATCTAGAATTTAATTACTAAAATATTGAGGCTTATGGGTGAAGTAGTAAATTTTTTTTTTTTATAAATACCTAAAAGAGAAGTATCGGCATAAATGGAGACAATAACTGTTTATTTACCTTCCAATTCTGCGGAGTGCACCAAGACATGACACTATTGGTACTACAATATTACAATATCTTTATGAAGTTTGATTGACAAAAACAAACCTGGCTATTAGCAAGGTCTGCATGCAAATTGATGAAGGATTTACCCATGGGAATTCTTCTTCTTCTACTAAAAACAACATTTTTGTGCGGCCAAAGTTCTACACGATTATATTATCCCAACATGAATGTACCCGTCTAGTATGTACAATTAATTTCTCCCTTTTTTCCCCTTTTGATTTCTATTTTTTCCCCGTCTAGATTATATTTTTGTGCCTCTTTTGAACCAAATTAGATATAGAGTGGTGTATATAGTTAAGAACATAATAAAAATTGATGACAAATTTAGGCTTATGGTTCTGTATGAGTCCTATGAATTCACAGCCAATTTTAGGTGTAAATTTTAATGAAAGCTTCACTACTAGTATGAATGATCAAGTTAATTGAATATTTATTGTTAATAAAAGTTTCATTTATTGGAATCCCACTATTTCATTTTTGAACATATGTTGCCTATTTTAGTTGTTGTCAATGTTGCTTTGCACTCTTGAAATATATCAACGGATGCGTGTCGGATACTCAAAAAGGCAAAAGTAGTACATTTTGAAGAATCTAATACACGTGAGGCAATAATTTTGGAGAATGTAAGTTATGGGTCGTGGGTCGCCCATGTGGATTGACCCGACCCTATCCGACCAGAAGTTGATGTTTGAAAAAGAGATAAGCACTAATTAAAAAAAATAAAGGGTGGGAATAGTTGCATAGTAACTGTTCCAACGTAATTTTTTTAAAAAAATGCTTTATGATTCTCATAAGAAGATACAAGAAAAAAAAACAAAGGGTGAATACAAAAACGAAAATCCAATTTTCTTTGATATCAACAAAACTATATTTACACTTAGTTAGTGGAAACACAACTTTGATTTCCCGAGACTCAAAGTCGGATTTGGAGCAACTCTTTAAAAAAATTCGATTGTCATTCCGCTATTGTTAACTGATACACAACCTTGTTCCTGTTACATAAATCTTTCAATGGTGTCAGAGCTTTGTTATTGCTCTTCGTATTAATATTGTTGTTTGTATTTTATCCCAACACATACTTGTTAACAATATATGTCACGAACTCTGTGTAAAAAGATTATCAAAGAAAATAATATTGAATCATTTACTCACCTGTAAGAAAGATATACGGATTTGATTATAGATTTGCAAAAATCCTTTGATTTCTCCTCATATTTTCGTTTGGAGAAAGTGATATGTGTTTTTTCATTGGTTTTTTGTTCTTTTTTTTTGGATCAGAGAATGTATATGGAGTTCTGCTTGATATTTAATATTTTTTATTTTAAAATAGGAGAGATTTGGATGAATTGATTTTAAAAATAAAAAAAGGGAAAATAATTTTTTTTCTAGTTTTTCTTATGAAGAAGAAGTGTATATTTGAGTGGAACTGTATGAAGCATTGTTTGTTAGTTATAGTACTATATTTATAGAAATAGAAAATATAAAAGAGAGTTATAGGGGGACAGAAAATGTGCAGTTGAAAATGTCAAAGCATAATAATAAAAAAAAGGAGGAAAAGAGGGACAAAATGTGTGCCCAAGAAAAGATGGGCATTTTAATTTTTTTTTGTTTGTTCTTTCCTATCCCAAGAAAGGTGGTCCTTTAATTTTTTTGTCCTTTTCTGTTAAGGATTAAAACAAAATAGTCCCTCTATTTTTTAATAAAGTGTACGTCTATTTTATATTTTAATAAAGTACTTGTACTTTTTCCATGGGAATCATGAAGTACTAGTGTAGTACCTCTTTATGTTAATCAAGTACTTACTTTATTTACTTTAACATAGGTTATTCAAGTGGTCAAATCTGATTGTGGTTGACTTTAAGATTTAATATTTTTATACAACCATAAATTGATAATTTGTTTACATGCATTATGGTGTATCTAATTAATTTATTTGATCTAAAAAAAATTTGTTTACCCCTTTTGTTCCTTAAACATTTTTTTTTGTCTTCTACAAATGAAAGTGACATATATTGTCACATTGAATGGTTCAACCATTCTTATTGTTTTCTTGTTCATATTTCAGATATGACTGAACAGGAAGAAACTCGAATTACTTCAAGTGGGAGTTTCAGAAGTCGAGCAAAGGGACAATGTAGAAGAGCACGTCGCCGTAGGACAAGTTTCCAAGGGCGGGAAACCATACAGATTAGTGTTTCCAAGGCGACCAAAAATCTGTTAAGGAATGAAAGAGCAATTCGAAGGGAAAAATAGAAGAAATTTAAAGAGTTTGAATCTTTGAAGATGTGCCATAATCAGCCAATTCATCCCATTTTAATTCAAAAATAGAAGAAATTTAAAGAGTTTGAATCTTTGAAGATGTGCCATAATATTTCAGCACGTGATTTTATTCACTTTTTTGAATTAAAATGGGATGAATTGGCTGATTATAAGAAAATTTCACATTGGAGAGCCTTAAATTATTTAACAGATGCTCTCCATGAACCTTGAGGTAGTAGATTGACTGATGTTTATCATGACATTTGGCCCAGTTAGCCTTTTAGGGTGTATATTAGTTGCCTTGAACACTTGTGGGAGGATTTTAGTCTTTAAAATGATTAGTTATTTGTTGTTGCTTATTTGTTTTTCAATATATGAATTATGTAGTTTGCTCTATTTCCTGAATTTAAGTTATTAGAATTTAAAAATCCTTGTTATTAAAGTCTTCAATATATTTGTGTACACATTAAGAAATTAGTTTCAAATTTTGGTTAAATATTTAATTCGTAAATGATAATTGGATGCTTACGTGTCTTTTCTATCTTACATTAAATATGAAACCTTTATGAGAATTGATTTTCTTGAATGCATATGTCACATACATAATTGATTAAAAATTCTTGCCTTATTATAACAGGTTATAATTGTCATTTCAGAATTCTGGCCAAATTTGGGCAAAAATTTTATGGCAGTTTAGCAGCTCTTAATAGTGCCCTTTAAGTTGACCTCATTTCACATTTATGTTCTCCAACTTTGAGTGTCACAAGTAGACACTTAAATTTTTTAAAAAATTAAACAAGTCGACACATGAGTCATATGTGGCACAATAAACGTAGAACACCTCGTATGACACAAATTATCAAGTAGAAAGTTGTGGCACAATAAAGTATAAGTTTCAATTTTTTTTGTGCTTAAAATATTATATCAGATCAAATAATGCCACATACATTAAAATGAAGTAATTATTTTTGATCAATTATTGTTAACAAGCATGATAATTAAAATGGACCTAAGAAAATAAAATACAACCAAACGTAAAAGGAAATAGTTTCACGCTTACTTTTACATCTCCACTGTTTTAAAAATAGATTTTTATTTTTACTATTACTTTTCATATATCAAAAAAAAATATTTTTTTCTTATGTATTACCTCGACATTATTTATTCATTTTCCAAATTATTTTTGAGATCTAGAATTTAATTAATAAAATATTGAGGCGTTTGGGGGGAAGTAGTAATTTTTTTTTTATTAAATAACTAAAAGAGAAATATCAGCATAAATGGAGACAATGACTGTTTATGTACCTACCATTTCTAAAGAGTGCACCAAGATATGACACTGTTGGTACTACTATATTATAATATCATTGTGAAGTTTGATTGACAAAAACAAACATGGCTATAGCAAGGTCTGCAGGCAAATTGATGAAGGATTTACCTTTGGGAATTCTTCATCTTCTTCTACTAAAAACAACATTTTTGTGCGGCCAAAGTTCTACACGATTATATTATCCCAACATGAATGTACCCATCTAGTATGTACAATTAATTTCTCCCTTCTTTTCCCTTTTGATTTCTGGTTTTTCCCCGTCTAGATTATATTTTTGTGTCTCTGTTGAACCAAATTAGATATATAGTGGTGTATATAGTTAAAAACATAATAAAAATTGATGACAAATTTAGGCTTATGATTTTGTATGAGTCATATGAATTCACGGCTAATTTTAGGTGTAAATTTTAATAAAAGCTTCACTAATAGTATGAATGATCAAGTGAATTGAATATTTATTGTTAATAAATGTTTCATTTATTGGAATCCACTATTTTATTTTTGAACATATGTTGCCTATTTTAGTTGTTGTCAATGTTGCTTTGTACTCTCGAAAAATATCAACGGATGCGTGTCGGATACTCAAAAAGGCAAAATAATGCATTTTGAAGAATCTAATACGCGTGAGGCAACAGTTTTGGAGAATGTAGGTTATGGGTCATGGGTCGCCCATGTGGATTGACCCGACCCGATCCGACCCGAAGTTGGTGTTTGAAAAAGAGATAAGCACTGAATTTAAAAAAAAGGGTGTTCCAACGTAAATTATTTTTAAAAATGCTTTATGATTTTAAGAAGAATATTCAAGAAAAGAAAAAAAAAACAGAGGGTGAATAATAAAACGAAAATCCAATTTTTTTTGATATCAACAAAACGATATTGACACTTCGTTTGTGGAAACACAACTTTGATTCCCCGAGATTCAAAGTCGGATTTGGAGCAACTTTTTAACAAAATTCGATTGTCATTCTGCTGTTGTTAACTGGTATTCAACCTTGTTCCTATTACATAAATCTTTCAATGGTATCAAATCTTTGCTATTGCTCTCGTATTAAGATTGTTGTTTGTATTTTATCCCAATACATACTTGTTTACAATATATGTCACGAACTCTGTGTAAAAAGATTATCAAATAAAATAATAGTGAATTTTTTACCCACCTGTAAAAAAGATATACGGATCTGATTATAGATTTGCAAAAATTCTTTGATTTCTCCTCATATTTTCATTTGGAGAAATTGATTTGTGTTTTTCATTGATTTTTGTTCTCTTTTTTTAATCAGAGAATGTATAAGGAATTCTGCTTAATATTCAATATTTTCTATTTTTTTAAAAAAATAGGAGAGATTTGGATGAATTAATTTTATTTTTTTGTAAAAAAGGGAAAATAATTTTTTTCTCGTCTTTCTTATGAAGAAGAAGTGTATATTTGAGTGGAACTGTATGAAGTATTGTTTGTTGTTTATAATACTCTATTTATGAGGAATAGAAAATATAAAAGAGAGTTATATTTTTTTGAGATCTAGAAATTAATTAATAAAATATTGAGGCGTATGGGGGGAAGTAGTAAATTTTTTTTTAATAAATACCTAAAAAAGAAGTATCAACATAAATGGAGACAATGACTGTTTATTTACCTACCAATTCTGCAGAGTGCACCAAGACATGACACTGTTGGTACTACAATATTACAATATCATTGTGAAGCTTGATTGACAAAAACAAACATGGCTATTAGCAAGGTCTGCAGGCAAATTGATGAAGGATTTACCTTTGGGAATTCTTCTTCTTCTTCTACTAAAAACAACATTTTTGTGCGGCCAAAGTTCTACACGATTATATTATCCCAACATGTACCCATCTATTATGTACAATTATTTTCTCTCTTTTTTTCCCTTTTGATTTCTGTTTTTTCCCTGTCTAGATTATATTTTTGTGTCTCTGTTGAACCAAATTAGATATATAGTGGTGTATAGAGTTAAAAACATAATAAAAATTGATGACAAATTTAGGCTTATGGTTTTGTATGAGTCATATGAATTCACGGCCAATTTTAGGTGTAAATTTTTATGAAAGCTTCACTACTAGTATAAATGATCAAGTTAGTTGAATATTTATTGTTAATAAATGTTTCATTTATTGGAATCCCACTATTTCATTTTTGAACATATGTTGCGTATTTTAGTTGTTGTCGACGTTGCTTTGTACTCTTGAAAAATATCAACGAATGCGTGTCGGATACTCAAAAAGGCAAAAGTAGTGCATTTTGAAGAATCTAATACGCGTGAGGCAACAATTTTGGAGAATGTAAGCTATGGGTCGTGGATCGCCCATGTAGACTGACCCGACGCGATCCGACCCAAAGTTGGTGTTTGAAAAAGAGATAAGCACTGAATTAAAAAAATGGTAACTGTTCCAAACGTAATTTTTTTAAATGCTTTATGATTTTCAGAAGAAGATACAAGAAAAGAAAAATACAGAGGGTGAATAATAATACGAAAATCCAATTTTCTTTGATATCAGCAAAACGATATTGACACTTCGTTTGTGAAAACACAACTTTGATTTTCCGAGATTCAAAGTCGGTTTTGGAGTAACTCTTTTATAAAATTCGATTGTCATTCAGCTGTTGTTAACTGGTACACAACCTTGTTCCTGTTACATATATCTTTCAATGATATCAGAGCTTTGTTATTGCTCTTCGTATTAATATTGTTGTTTGTATTTTATCCCAACACATACTTGTTAACAATATATGTCATGAACTTTGTGTAAAAAGATTATCAAAGATAATAATAGTGAATCTTTTACCAACCTCTAAGAAAGATATACGGATCTGATTTTAGATTTGCAAAAATCCTTTGATTTCTCCTCATATTTTCGTTTGGAGAAATTGATCTGTGTTTTTTCATTGATTTTTGTTCTTTTTTTTTGGATCGGAGAATATATAAAGAGTTCTGCTTAATATTTAATATTTCTTTTTTTTAAAAAAAGAGGAGAGCTTTCGATGAATTAATTTTTTTTTTAAAAAAAAGGGAAAATAATTTTTTTCTCGTCTTTCTTATGAAGAAGAAGTGTATATTTGAGTGGAACTGCATGAAGCATTGTTTGTTGTTTATAGTAATCTATTTATGGGGAATAGAAAATATAAAAGTGAGTTATCTGGGGCCAGAAACTGTGCAGTTATAAAGCTCAAAGCATAATAATAAACAAAAAGGAGGAAAAGAGGGACAAAACGTGTGCCCAAGAAAAGATGGACATTTTAATTTTTTTTGTTTGTTCTTTTCTGTCCCAAGAAAGGTGGTCCTTTAATTTTTTTTTTTGTCCTTTTCTGTTAAGGATTAAAAAACAAATAGTCCCTCTATTTTTTAATAAAGTGTACTCCTATTTTATATTTTAATAAAGTACTTGTACTTTTCCCATGGAAATCATTAAATACTAGTGTAGTACCTCTTTATGTTAATAAAATACTTACTTTATTTACTTTAACATAGGTTATTCAAGTGGTCAAATCTGATTGTGATTGACTTTAAGATTTAATTTTTTTATATAGCCATAAATTGATAATTTGTTTGCATGCATTATGGTGTATCTAATTAATTTATTTGATCTAAAAAAAAATTCGTTAGCCCTTATGTTCCTTAAATAGTTTTTTTTGTCCTCTACAAATGAAAGTGACATATGTTGTCACATTGAGTGGTTCAACCATTCTTGTTGTTTCCTTGTTCCTATTTCAGACATGGCTGAACAAGAACAAACTCAAATTACTCCAAGTGGGAGTTTTCGAAGTCGAGAAAAGGAACAATGTAGAGGAGCACGTCGCCATAGGACATGTTTTCGAGGGCGGAAAAGCATACAGATTAGTGTTTCCAAGGCGACCCAAAATCTGTTAAGGAATGAAAGAGCTATTCGAAGGGAAAGAGAGAAGAAATTTAAAGAGTTTGAATCTTTGAAGATGTGCCCTAATATTTCAGCACGTGATTTTATTCACTTTTTTGAATTAAAATGGGCTGAATTGGCTGACTACAAGAAGATTTCAGATTGGAGAGCCTTAGCTATTTAACATATGCTCTCCATGAACCTTGGGGTAGTAGATTTACAAATGTTTATTATGACATTTGGCCCAGTCAGCCTTTTAGGGTGTATATTAGCTGCCTTGAAGACTGGTGGGAGGATTTTAGTCTTTAAAAGGATTAGTAATTTGTTGTTGCTTATTTGCTTTTCAATATATGAATTATGTAGTTTGCTCTTTTTCCTTAATTTAAGTTATTAGAATTTAAAAATTCTTGTTACTAAAGTCTTCAATACATATGTATACACATTAAGAAATTAGTTTCAAATTTTGGTTAAATATTTAATTCGTAGATGATGATTGGATGCTTACGTATCTTTTCGATTTTACATTAAATATGAAACCTTTATGAGAATTGATTTTCTTGAATGTGTATGTCACATGCATAATTGATTAAATATTATTGCCTTATTATAACAGTTTATAATAGTCATTTCAGAATTCTAGCCAAATTTGAGCCAAAATTTTATGGCAGTTTGGCAACTCTCAATAGTGCCCTTTAACTTGACCTTATTTCACATATATGTTCTCTAAATTTGAGTGTCACAAGTAGACACTTAAATTTCTAAAAAATTAAACAAGTACACACATGAGTCATAAGTGGCACAATACACGTAAGACACCACGTATGACACAAATTATCAAGTAGGAAGTTGTGATTTATAGTCCTACTATGAGTCCTATAGAGCATATTGATGTATTTTGCCTTTTAAATTTTGTGATTTATGGTCACACAAATATTTGAATGTTATTTTAGATTATAAGTTCCAATTTTTTTTTGGTTAAAATATTATATCAAATCAAATAATGCCACATACATTAAAATGGAGTAATTATTTTTGATCAATTATTGTTAACAAGCATGATAATTAAAATGGCCCTAAGAAAATAAAATATTACCAAACGTAAAAAGAAATACTTTCACGGCTTACTTTTACATCTCCATTATTTTAAAAATAGATTTATTTTTACTATTACTTTTAATATATCAAAAAAATATTTTTTTTCTTCTGTATTACCTCGACATTATTTATTCGTTTTCCAAAGTTTTTTTTGAGATCTAGAATTTAATTAATAAAATATTGAGGCGTATGGGGGAAGTAGTAAATTTTTTTTATAAATACCTAAAAGAGAAGTATCAGCATAAATTGATACAATGAATATTTATTTACCTACCAATTCTGCATAGTGCACCAAGACATGACACTGTTGGTACTACAATATTATAATATCATTGTGAAGCTTGGTTAACAAAAACAAACATGGCTATTAGCAAGGTCTGCAGGCAAATTGATGAAGGATTTACCCTTGAAAATTCTTCTTCTTCTACTAAAAACAACATTTTTGTGCAGCCAAAGTTTTACACGATTATATTATCATGTACCCGTCTAGTATGTACAATTAATATCTCCCTTTTTTCCCTTTTGATTTCTGTTTTTTCCCATCTAGATTATATTTTTGTGTCTCTGTTGAACCAAATTAGATATATAGTGGTGTATATAGTCAAAAACATAATAAATATTGATGATAAATTTGGATTATGGTTTTGTATGAGTCATATTAATTCACAGCCAGTTTTAGGTGTAAATTTTTATGAAAGCTTCACTACTAGTATGAATGATCAAGTTAGTTGAATATTTATTGTTAATAAATGTTTCATTTATTGGAATCCATTATTTCATTTTTGAACTCATGTTGCCTATTTTAGTTGTTGTCAATGTTGTTTTGTACTCTTGAAAAATATCAACGGATGCGTGTCGGATAATCAAAATGGCAAAAGTAGTGCATTTTGAAGAACCTAAGACGCGTGAGGCAACAAATTTTGAGAATGTAAGTTATGGGTCGTGGGTCGCCCATGTGGGCTGACTCGACCCGATCCTACCTGAAGTTGGGTTTGGAAAAAGAGATAAGCACATATATTTTTTAAAAAAGGGTGGGAACAGTTACATAACGTAATTTTTGTTTTCCAAATGCTTTATGATTCTCAGAAGAAGATACAAGAAAAGAAAAAAAAACAGAGGGTGAGTTAAAAAACGAAAATCAAATTTTCTTTGATATCAACAAAACGATATTGACACTTCATTTGTGGAAACACAACTTTGATTCCACGAAATTCAAAGTCGATTTTGGAGCAACTCTTTAACAAAATTTGATTGTCATTCCGCTGTTGTTGACTAGTACACAACATTGTTCCTGTTACATAAATCTTTCAATGGTATCAGAGCTTTGTTATTGCTCTTCGTATTAATATTGTTGTTTGTATTTTATCCCAATACATATTTGTTAACAATATATGTCACGGACTATTTGTAAAAAAGATTATCAAAGAAAATAATAGTGAATCTTTTACCCACCTGTAAGAAAGATATACGGATCTGGTTATAGATTTGTAAATATTCTTTGATTTCTCCTCATATTTTCGTTTGGAGAAATTGATCTGTATTTTTTCATTGAATTTTGTTCTTTTTTTTTTTGTGGATCGGAGAATGTATAAGGAGTTTTGCTTAATATTTAATATTTCTTTTTTTTAAAAAGGAGAAATTTGGATGAATTAATTTTAGAAATTAAAAAAAAGGGAAAATAATTTTTTTCTCGTCTTTCTTATGAAGAAGAAGTGTATATTTGAGTTAAACTCTATGAAGCATTATTTGTTAGTTATAGTACTCTATTTATGGGGAATAGAAAATATAAAAGAGAGTTATAGGAGGACAGAAACTGTGCAGTTGAAGAGGTCAAAGCATAATAATAAAAAAAAGGAGAGAAAGAGGGACAAAACGTGTGCCCAAGAAAAGATGGGCATTTTAATTTATTTTTGTCCTTTTCTGTTAAGGATTAAAAAAAAATAGTCCCTCTATTTTTTTATAAATTGTACTTCTATTTTATATTTTAATAAAGTACTTGTACTTTTTCCATGTGAATCATGAAGTACTAGTGTAGTACCTCTTTATGTTAATAAAGTACTTACTTAATTTACTTTAACATATGTTATTCTAGTGGTCAAATCTGATTGTGATTGACTTTAAGATTTAATTTTTTTATATTGCCATAAATTGATAATTTGTTATGGTGTTTCTAATTAATTTATTTGATCTAAAAAAAATTCGTTTAGCCCTTATGTTCCTTAAATAGTTTTTTTTGTCTTCTACAAATGAAAGTGGCATATGTTGTCACATTGAATGGTTCAACCATTCTTATTGTTTCCTTGTTCCTATTTCAGACATGGCTGAACAGGAACAAACTCGAATTACTCCAAGTGGGAGTTTTCGAAGTCGAGCAAAGGGACAATGTAGAAGAGCACGTCGCCGTAGGACAAGTTTCTGAGGGAGGATAATCATACAGATTAGTGTTTCCAAGGAGACCCAAAACCTGTTAAGGAATGAAAGAGCTATTCGAAAGGAAAGAGAGAAGAAATTTAAAGAGTTTGAATCTTTGAAGATGTGCCCTAATATTTCAGCGTGTCATTTTATTCATTTTTTTGAATTAAAATGGGCTGAATATAAGAAAATTTCATATTGGAAAGCGTTAGCTTATTTAACAGATGCTCTCCATGAACCTGGGGTAGTAGATTGACTGATGTTTATCATGATATTTGGCCAGTCAGCCTTTTAGGGTGTATATTAGTTGCCTTGAAGACTTGTGGGAGGATTTTAGTCTTCAAAAGGATTAGTAATTTGTTGTTGTTTATTTGCTTTTCAATATATGAATTTTGTAGTTTGCTCTTTTTCCTTAATTTAAGTTATTTGAATTTAAAAATCCTTGTTATTAAAGTCTTCAATACATTTGTATACTCATTAAGAAATTGGTTTCAAATTTTGGTTAAATATTTAATTCGTAGATGATGATTGGATGCTTACGTGTCTTTTCAATTTTACATTAAATATGAAACCTTTATGAGAATTGATTTGCTTGAATGTGTGTGTCACATGCATAATTGATTAAAAATTCTTTGTAATGACCCTTCAGGTCATTTGCATGTTTGAGCCTCTTTTTTGTCGTTAGAGAGTTCCTGTAGCGACCCAAGTCATTTTTGACTTGCAAGCACTGTATGTTCGGTTGCCTGGTCGTTCGTTTTGTTTTTATGCCTGTTTTCCTGTTTTGGAACTTTTGAACCTTGAAAAGTTGATTTTGGTCATAAATTCAGGTAAACGATCTTAGATGGGAATTCTGACGGTTCCATCAGCTCTGGAGCGGCCAAATTAGGCTAGAAGCATGGTTGGCTTGAGTCCTGAGGCTTCCAGTGTGATTTTGGGGCCAGTTAGCTCTTTAGCCTTCAAAATTTGGCTTAAAGTTGACTTTGGTCAATATTCTTGGTAAACGCGCTTGGATGAGAATTCCGTCATCCTGATTAGTTCTGGAATGCCGAGTTTGGTCTAGAATGACCTTTCGAGAACTTTCGGGAGCTTCCGATCAAATTTCTAGGCCTCCGGTAGAATTTGGCTAAAATTGCCCATTGGGGGTGTGACCCACTTTTAGTCGAAATGACCTCGTATGGAAATTTCGACTGCGCCATTGAGTCCGGAACGTTGAATTTGATGGGGTAGTATATCTCGTTTGCTTGCACGGGATTCTGAACGAATTCCGGGCACCCCATTGGAGTTTTGGAATTGTCCAAAACTCAGCTGGTGGACCTGATATTTGCAGACACCTCTTCTCTCCTCATTTGAGAGATAGGCTCCGCATTCGCGGAGGTTTAAGTGTGTCTACTACGCATTCACGGGCCTGAGGCCGCATTCGCGGAGGTCTGAGAAACCTGGGGGAGTCTTCTCTCTTTGTTTGCGGATAGGGTTCCGCCTTCGCGGTGAAGTGAGTCCCTTCTCTCCGCGTTCGCGGGCCCCTGGCCGCGTTCACGGGCCCCTGCCCGCGTTCACGGAGTAGTGTTTATTTTCTCTCCGCGTTTGCAGGGCCTTGGCCACGTTCGCAGAGGTTAGCGGGTTGCAATGGTTTATAAAGGGAGGTCGAGGTTCATTTGGAGGAATGTTTTAGAAATTCATATCTCCCTCATCTTTTATCGGTTTTTGGTGATTCAAAGTCCCGGGTGCTTGGATTTGCATTGGCTGTGTGGGTCTTAGCTCGGAGAGTGGTGGGTGTTCCTCGATTTCTGTGAATTCGAGGCGTAAGTTGCCTTCCTAGGCCTTTTTTTGTAAAGTTTTGCGTTTCCTTTTGTTGGCTGTTCGGAGCTGATCCGAGCCTCGATGGTTGTTCCATTTTGGAATACAAGTTCGGAGGAGGATTTGGGATCTCTTCACGGAGTCAATTCCAGAAAATCCAGAGCGGGTCCCACGTTTCTTAATTTTGACTCCAAAATTGGTCTGTCTCCGATTTTGATGATTTTAGTGTCTAAATGACCGTATTGACGCTGTGACTCTATTTTTGACAGTGTGGCAATAGTCTGAGGCCGTTCGGAAGGGGAAAGCTTCGTCAGAGTGACTTGGAGCGTGCGTGATCGCCTTCTGGTAGGTTACGGCTTCCTTTCATCCTAGATTGAGCTTGAATGCGTAATTACTTGTCGACTTGTGTGAATCTGGGTTTGATTTTCTTCTCTGATTTCTTCATTTAGAGTTGATTTTGGACTGTTCAGGGCTTGTATCATGCTTTAGTATGGGTTGTTGGCTTGTGCTGTTGATAATTTGTTGTGGGTTATCTTTTGGGTGGTTATCTGTTGTTGCATGCGTGGGCTCGGGTTATTTTCTATGTTTTGATGATTGCGGTGATTTTTTTCGACCTTCGAATAGGTTAGGGTAGTGTCGCCTTAGACCCATGCACCTGGTTGACTTGAGTATGTATCCGACGTCGTTTAGGATGGACTAGATACTTGTAAACTTGTATAAAAGACTTGTGTCTAATAGTATGGGCCTTAGTTTAGGCGAACTCGTGGCTTTTCTAATCTTCTATCCTTTCTCTTCCTATCTTTACGGTTCTGGGGTGCTGCCGGAAGATTGTGCTATTGCACCGATTGACGGTTGGGTGGTGCTAGGCTAGAAGCCTTCGGTTGATATCCTTGTGGGGGCGGTGTCCCGCGGTGTCTAGCCTTGTGTTGAGTTTGTTGGTGGTGGGTTTATTAGGTTCGAGGTAGCTAGCTCCAGTCCGAGGCTGACGTTACACGGTTAGAGTCTGTTATTCCCAGCTTAAGACTTTTGAGCGAGGGTTGCTAGCTCCAGTCCAATAATGACGTTACACGGTTAGAGTCCGTTATTTCCAGCTCGAGGCTGTTGAGTAAGGGTGTTATCTCCGGTCCAAGGCTGACGTTACACAGTTAGAGTCCGTTATTTCCAGCCTGAGACTGATTGTTTTGGTTCAAGGCCCAAGTTCTATCTTTATTGGGTTTGAGGCCCATATGGTTTTGATTCGAGACCTAGTTTCTATCTTTATTAGGTTCGAGGCCCATATGGTTTGGGTTCGAGGTCCAGTTTCTATCTTTTTGGGTTCGAGGCCCATGCGTGTTAAGGCTTTTGGAGTTGGGTTCCTTTTTTTTCGTTTTTGTAGTTTTCTGTGTACTTGTCAGGCTTATGGGGGTCCGTTCGGGTTCTTGTTTGTCCGTTCTTGAGTGTGCCTAGAGGGTCTTATAGGGGCCCAGTTGGGTATAGTTGTGATAATCTTAGGTTTACTTTCCATTTGTTATATTCCTGTTCTGTTGACCTCTGTTGTGTTTGATTCTATCTTGTCTGCATGTTTTTACCTTTCTTGCTCAGTCGGCCTATGATGCCTACTGGGTACCTATTGTTTTGGTACTCATGCTACACTCTGCATCTGTTTTCGTGATGCATGTCCGAGCACTAGTTCTCAGCGTTGAGTTCAAGCTTGCAGCTATATGTTCAGGAGATGAGGGTGAGCATATGGCATTCTGGGATTACCTGTCTCCTTCTGTATTTACATTTAGCTTGTTTTTCGCGTTCGAGACAGTTTGTTTCTATGGTCAACTTTTGGGACTTGTACTCTTGTTAGTAGTTCTGTACTTGTGACTTTCAGGTTCTGGGAGGTGTCTTGTATATATATAGTTTTGGTTTCGTTTCCGTTTTCCCTTATGTGTTCTCAGTTTATGTTCCGCTTAGTTGAGGTTAGTTTCTACCCTCAGTCCCATTACTGTTCAGTTCCGGGCTAGGCTTTTGGCTGGCCTACTAGTGGGGTGGTAGGCGCCATCATGACTCAAGAGATAGGGTCGTGACAAGTTTGTATTAGAGCCCCAGGTTTGTTGTTCTCACTTGTACAGAGCTAGCATCTAGTAGAGTCCTGCAGATCGGCGTGGAGATGTCCGTGACCTATCTTCGAGAGGCTACAGGATGTCCATAGGAGGTTTTCTTATTTTGATTCCTGTTCATGCGTCGTTGTTTGATTGTTTCATGAAATCTCACTTGTTTCACTCTGTTGAAGGATGGCTCACACACGCAATAGAGGTCAACCCCGAGGTCGAGGTGGTGCTGCGGCACCAGGCTGCGAGAGAGCGAGGACTCCGGAGCCAGAGGTGGAACCTAGTAGAGAGCAAATTCCTCCTCAGCTGGTGGGGCAGGGACCAACCCAGCCACCGCCCGCACCAACTGTCGCCCCTGATCTTCAGGGCATGCTTGCCCAAATCCTAGCGGCTATCAGGGTTATGCAGCAGCAGCAGCCGGCCCCAGCAGCAGTCCCATAGCCTGTTCCAGCACAGCAGGGCCAGCTTGCGATAGCGGCTCCAGAGGTTCATCAGCAGCCAGCACCGGCCGTGATTCAGCCGAACCCTTTGGACGGGGATATGCCACTGCGAGAGCAGAAGATACTAGGAGTGTTTCTCTGACTATCACCGCTGAGGTTTTCTGAGGCGGTAGGGGAGGACGCTCATGAGTTTATTACTACTGCCGGGAGCGACTGTAGACTTTGGGCCTAGTGGAGTCGAGAGGAGCCGACTTCATGGCATATCAGTAAGACGGATCGGTCAAACAGTGGTGGCATTCTTTCATATAGACCAGACCAGCTGGATCACCACCAGTATCGTGGATGGAGTTTTCAGAGGGTTTTCCGGCCAGATTTATTCCACGGAGCGTGGATCGACTTCGTGATGAGTTCTCAAGGTTGGAGCAGGGCTCCATGAAAGTATTCGAGTACGAGGATAGATTTCTTGAGTTGTCCCGTCATGCCACCATGATTCTGCCTACAGAGGAGGAGCGGGTCCGATGTTTCGTTAGAGGTTTGAGGCTGTAGTTGAGGATTGAGTCACAATCTATGTTATCAATGGGCTTTTATTTCCTGGATGTGCTGGACCATACCCTCACTATTGAGCAGATCCATCGCAAGGCCCATGGGGGCAGCGGCAAGAGGGCTAGGCCAGATGATAGCTACGGCGGGACCTGTCATAGGCCGAGGGATACCCATGATCGGGTTCATCAGAGGTTCGAGCTGGGTTAGCCGAGTCACCCATTCCAGGCCTCATTATAGATCTCAGAAGGTGACCAGCACCGTCAAAGTGGGCATAGTACAGGCCCGAGTCAGGGCCGAGGTGGGTTCCAGGCAGGTTCATCAGGTCGGGGTGGCCGGCCTTCAGTGGTAGCAGATCTTCGTAGGGTTGCTTAACTTGTGGGAAGCTTGGTCATTGGTCTAGGGAGTGCCCTGTCACCAGATCAGCTTTACCATCTCCTCAGGTGGCGAGACCGATTTCAGCGGTAGCACCTCCAGCTAGGGGAGGAGGTCAGCATCAGGGTGCTCGGGGAGGCAGGATAGGTGGTAGAGTGGAGGCACGGGGTAGAGGTGCCTAGGGCCATTTCTATGCAGCTCCAGCCATAGTAGAGGTTGAGGCGTCTGATGATGTGATCACAGGTACGGTTCTTTTATGCCATCAGTCCACTTCAGCCTTATTTGATCCTAGTTCTACTTATTCATATGTGTCGGCTTTTTGTGTGCCTTGGTTGGGAGTGAGTCCTGAGCCCTTATCCGTACCTTTGTGTGTTTCGACCCTAGTAGGGGATTCTTTAGTAGTGGATCGGGTTTGTAGATCTTGTGTGGTGACTATTCGGGGGTACGACACTCTGGTTGATCTTGTTGTGCTTTGTATGGTGGATTTTGATGTGATTCTGGGCATGGATTGGCTATCCCCTCACCGAGCCGTCTTGGAATTCTATGCCAAAATTGTTACTTTAGCCATGCCTGGTATTCCGCTTTTGGTATGGCAGGGCTTTCGTAGTCGCACACAGGTCGGAGTGATTTCTTGTGTTCGGGCTCGGAGGCTAGTGGCTGGCGGATGTTTGGCACATTTGGCGTATGTTAAAGATGTTAGTAGGGAGGGCCCTATAGTTGATTCAGTGCCTATAGTTCGAGAGTTTGCTATGTGTTTTTTACCGACTTTCCTGGCCTACCCCCAGAGCGAGATATTGACTTTGCCATTGATTTGGATCTGGGTACTAGTCCTATTTCTATCCCACCGTACCGTATGACACCTGTAGAGCTCAAGGAGCTCAGTGTTAAGCTTCAGGACCTCTTGGGTAAGGGGTTCATTCGGCCTAGTGTATCACCTTGGGGTGCCCTAGTTATGTTTGTGAAGAAGAAGGATGGTACCATGAGAATGTGTATTGATTACAGGCAGCTGAATAAGGTGACGGTGAGGAACCGTTACCCCATGCCTCGTATTGATGATCTGTTTGACTAGCTTCAAGGTTTCGTAGTGTTTTCGAAGATTGACTTGAGATCTGGCTACCATCAGCTGAGGGTTAGAGCAGCGAACATCCCTATGACAACATTTAGGACTCGTTACGGCCATTATAAGTTCCTAGTGATGTCCTTTAGATTGACTAATGCCCCTGTCGCTTTCATGGACTTGATGACTCGTGTATTCAGGCCGTATCTAGACTCCTTCATCATAGTTTTTATTGATGATATCTTGGTATACTTGCGGAGCCATGGTGAGCATGAGCAACATCTGAGGATATTGCTCCAGACTTTGAGAGATCATCGGCTTTATGCCAAGTTCTCAAAGTGTGAGTTCTGGCTTGAGTCTGTAGCATTCTTAGGGCACGTGGTGTCCAAGGATGGCATTATGGTGGATCCGGTTGAAGATCGAGATTATTCGTGTTTGGGCTAGGCCCACTTCTGTGACTGAGGTTCGGAGCTTCATCGGATTGGCAGGGTACCATAGGCGCTTTGTCAAGGGTTTCTCCACTATAGCAGCACCTCTGACTCGGTTGACTCGCTAGGATGTTTCCTTTTTGTGGTTGGAGGAGTGTGAGAGGAGCTTTCTGAGGCTCAAGGAGTTTCTTATCACCGCTCCTATATTGACTCTTCCAGTTGAGGGGAGGGCTTCACAATTTATTGAGACGCATTCGACATTGGTTTGGGATGTGTTCTTATGCTGTAGGACCGGGTTATTGCTTATGCATTGAGGCAGCTTAAGTTGCATGAGTGTAACTACCCCACTCATGATCTGGAGTTGGCAGCGGTAGTTTTCGCCATTAAAATCTGGAGGCATTACCTTTATGGAGTTCGTTACGAGATATATACCGATCATCAGAGCCTTCAGTACACTATGAGCCAGAGGGATCTTAATTCGAGGCAGTGCCACTGGATTGAGCTCCTGAAGAACTATGATCTATCAATTCTCTACCACCCGGGCAAGGTGAATGTAGTAGAGGATGCCTTGAGTCGGAGGGCAGGGAGTATGGTTAGTCTAGCCTTTCTTTATGTTTTGGAGTGGCCCTTGACTTTTGAAATTCAGTCCTTAGCCAATCAGATGATCAGACTTGATCTTTCAGATTCTAGCCGGGTGTTAGCTTATGTGGGGGTTCAGTCATCTCTGCTTGATCAGATCTGTAGTCGTCAGTTCGAGGATGAGGCGTTGGTGGCACGCAGAGGCAAGGTTTTGGCAGGTGATGCCGGACAGGTTACCCTAGATTCAGATTGGGTTTTGAGGTTTGCTGGCCGTTTGTGTGTTCCTAGAGTTGGTGATTTGATCTAGCTGATCCTTAGCGAGGCCCATGATTCCAGATATTCTATCCATCCGGGCACAGCTAAGATGTATTGTGATTTGAGGCAGCACTACTGGTGGAGCGGTATGAGGAGGGACATCTCAGACTATGTGTCCCGTTGCTTGTGTTGCCAGCAGGTGAAGGTCGAGCATTTGAGGCCTGGTGGAGAGTTGCAGAGGTTGCCCATTCCTGAGTGGAAGTGGGAGCGCATCACCATGGACTTCATTGCGGGGTTGCCAAAGACTTCTAGAGGTGTTGACAGCATTTGGGTCATCGTGGATCGATTGACCAAGTCAGTACACTTCCTTCCAGATCATTCTTCCTTCAGTGCTGAGAGGTTAGCCCGTATCTACATTTGGGAGGTAGTCTGTCTGCATGGTGTGCATGTTTCAATCATTTCAGACCGGGGTTCACAGTTCACTTCTAGCTTTTTGAGAGTACTTCAGGAGGAGTTGGGCACCCGTGTCGATCTTAGCACAACTTTTCACCCGTAGACCGATGGCCAGTCAGAGCGTACTATCCAGGTTCTTGAGGATATACTGCGGGCGGCTTGTGTTATGGATTTTGGAGGCCAGTGGGACCAATTCTTGCATTTGGCAGAGTTTGCGTACAGTAACAACTACCATTCCAACATTCAGATGGCCCCGTTTGAGGCCTTATATGGTAGGCGTTGTCGCACTCCAGTTAATTGGTTTGAGTCTACGGAGCCTAGGCCGTGGGGTACAGATCTGTTTCAGGAGACCTTGGAGCATGTGAGGTTGATTCAGGGTAGGCTCAGGACGGCTCAGAGTAGACAACAGAGTTATGCAGATCGCAAGCGTCGACCATTGAGATTTGCTGTGGGTGATAGGGTATTCCTCCAAGTATAACCCATGAAGGTGTTACGCCCCGAGCCTACACCCTGGACGTGGCCGGCACTTGAGAACCATGGCTGATCCCCAAGCGAACCCTTGGCCTGGCTTACTACTTAGCGGAAGACTTAACTTGAGCATATGGGGCTCTCATCAAGACATAGTTAACTCATAAAACTTAACTTAGCTTACAAAGCCAATTAATATATGAAAAATACTTAAATGAAATTACTAGAAGCATCAGTCGAAACTCAAAAGCAAGGAAATAAGAATAAGTCTGAGGGACCCTTCAAGTTTAGACCTGTCTATGAAGCCACTAAATAAGTAAGACGGATGTCGGGACAAACCCCACGACAACTCAACAAAACTAAAATAAAAAGATAAAGATTAATCCTCCGAGAGTGCTAGGAGTTTCACCAAAACTACTAACTGCGGAAGTGTAAATGATTTCAATGAACGCCTGTTGATGATCCTAAACACCTATATTTGCATCCACAAAGATGCAGGTCGAATGCCATCAGTACATGGAATGCACGAGTATGTAATATAACTGAGTAGATAAATAACTAAAATGAAAGTACTGAAGATCAATAAGGATATGATTAACTCAACTGCATGTAGAGAGACAAGGAACAAAACCATTAAAACTTTACAATTTCACTTACTCCACTCTGTTTTCATGAGACTCATAAGTATATAGAAAACACCTTAGCTTTACTTTGAACTCAAAACTGAATGTAAAGAATTAAATGAATAAAGTCACTTTAAAACTTCACAAGCTAATTCATCTCTAAAAACTCAACTTCTCAAGTAATATGAAAATAATGTATATTTTTACTCTGGAGAGTTTCTCTAACCGACAACCATCACTATGAGCTATGTGATGATACATCGTAACATCCACGCTGCCAGAACTGTCCTATACTTGCCAGGCATAGGACTCTCAAACTCACTAAGTGGATCCACTAAGTACTATATGTAAGGAAATCATCTAAAAGGTGTGAATCCTTTACCCATGTTGGCTACATGGTTTATGGAGGCTGTGAGTTGTTTAAATCTCCCCCATATCGATGCTCAATACTACTCACAAAATCTTTTACTTTGCTCATCTCAAATGTTTAAAAACATAATCTTTTCTGGGTTGAGGTAATTACTCAACTAATCCTCTTAAAGAGGTAACTGTTTTCTAGAGTATCTCAGTACTCAATAACTCACTTTAGACATCATTGTTTCTACTCTTAAAATACTGATATCCTGGGGAAAATACTTAGTTTCCCAAATGCTTCTCAAATCTTTTCTCAAAACTTCCTTCTTTAAAACTTTTCTCAAAACTCTTCTTTAAGCTCTTCTCAAGACTCTTCTTTAAGAAATCAATTTAAAATAGTTAAATAGTTTAAAAGACTTTTTATCAGTAACTTAGAATTAACTTGATGGGATAAGACTCATGCTGAAATAGGAACATGAACAATACCACAAAACATTCAGAATATGAATATGTTTACTCAAGAATAAGATTAGATACAATCAATGGATTAACTCAACTTTGCTAGAAATCAAGGAACAAAACCCTAGATTGCTTTTGTAGAATTTCTGACATATGTAGGGTGTGAGGGTGAGCAAACCCAACACTAAAAAGCCTTACATACCTGGAAGATCAAAGATCTTGATGAATCTTGAAGAGATTGGATGAACGCTTGAAAACCCTACCTTTTCTCCTCTTGAATCTTCTCTCCAAAATTCCTAAGTGTTAATGACAATCTAATATGTCTAAACACTAATAAAGCCTTAACTAAGAGGAAAAGGGTCAGATTTTGGGCTTAGAAGGGAAGGAAATGTCCGAAATACCATTCATTAAAACTGTCGGAATTGACCTACAATTCATAGGTCGTTCTACGGTCCATCCTGTTCAACCGTAGAACCGACTTCAGAAACTTTCAACTTAGGCCTTCAAACGACGACACCCATGTACGGCCTATCCTTTGACCTACAGTCCTTACATGGCCATTGTAGGTCAGGCTTTAGGACTGAAAATTTGACTAAGTCTCGAGGGGACCTACGAACCTATCTACGGCCGGTCAGCTGAACGACGACCCGTCCTGCTGCTCCGTAGGTCGATGTTCAAAAACTTGGAAATCCTGAAGGCTGACAGTGCCATTGACGATTCCCACATACGACCCGTAATTCCACCTACGGTCCGTAGGTGGCCTCCGTAGAACCAGTGCAGCAGTTTTCTGCATTTTTCCCAACTCCAGGTTACAGGGTGTTACATTATCTCCCACTTGGGAACATTCGTCCTAGAATGAGCTCCCACTAAGCCTGTAAGGGATGGGGACACTCCTAACAACCCAGCACAATGCAAATCAAAGCAAACACAGTCCAACTAGATTTAAGCTCAAGAACTCAACATGCTAAATTGAAAGTGGTACTTCTTTATGAGTTAGTACCTTGCTCGGGGTCTGTATTTGAGGTTAAAAGATGTGGATATCTCTCTTTCATGTCCTCCTAGGCTTCCCAAGTAGCTTCCTCAACAAACTGATTTCTCCACAAGACTTTCACTGATGCAACTTCTTTGGTTCTCAACTTGCGAACCTAACGATCAAGAATCTGAATGGGAATCTCCTCGTAACATAGGCTGTCTTTGATACCAATATTCTCGGTAGGCACAACAAATGAAGAATCACTCAAACATTTCTTTAGCATAGAGATGTGAAATACCGGATGGACTGCTTCTAACTCTGATAGTAGCTCCAACTCATAAGCTACATTGCCAACTCTCTTGGATATCCTATAAGGACCAATGTAGCGGGGATTGAACTTCCCCTTTCTACTAAACCTCATCACACTCTTCATGAGTGAAGTCTTCAAATATACCCAATCATCTACCTCAAACTCCAAATCTCTTCTCCTAACATCTGTGTAGGACTTTTGACGACTCTGCGCTATTTTCAACCTCTCTTGAATTATTTTCACCTTCTCCATGGCTTGATGAACCAAATCTGGTCCTATCAACTCGGCTTCACCAACTTCAAACCAGCCAATGGGGGATCTACACCTTCTCCCATATAGAGCCTCATACGGAGCCATCTGAATGCTAGAGTGGTTACTATTATTGTATGCGAACTCGATAAGAGGCAAATGATCATCCCCATTACCTTTGAAATCAAGAACACAAGCTCTCAACATGTCTTCTAAGATTTGAATGGTGCGCTCTGCTTGACCATCCGTCTGAGGGTGAAAAGCAGTACTAAGGTTCACCTTCGAACCCAAGCCTTTCTGAAACGACTTCCAAATATGTGCATTAAACTGAGCACCCCTATCTGAGATGATGGATAAGGGGACTCCATACAGTCTAACTATCTCACGAATATATAGGTTTGCATACTCCTATGCTGTATTGGTAGTCTTCACTGGTAAGAAGTGGACTGATTTGGTCATCCGATCCACAATCACCCAAATGGAATCATGCTGCCTGCGAGATCGCAGTTAACCTGTAATGAAATCCGTATTAATCATCTCCCACTTCCATTCCGAAAGGGTATATTCTGAGCCACACCACACGAACTTTGATGTTCAGCTTTAACTTGCTGGCAATTTGGGCACTTAGCAACAAACTCAGCAATACACCTCTTCATGCTACTCCACTAATAGACTTCTCTGAAATCATGGTACATCTTTGTGGAGCCCGGGTGAATCGAATAATTGGTATTGTGAGCTTCCTCCATAATCCTCTCTTGAAGACCATCCATATCTGGAACACACAACCTTCCTTGGTATCTTAACACAACATCTCCCCTTGTACAAAAGCCATCACCTTCTGCTTATGCATATTTGCTTTCAACTCAAGCAAAATGGGGTCTTTTTCTTGCTTCTCTTTTACCTCTACCAGTAATGAAGACTCAGCTCCATTCATCACAAGAACTCCGCCTTCACTGGAATCCATCAACCGAACACCCAACCGTGCAAGCCTGTGAACTTCCTTAGCTAGTTCCTTCTTGCCTTCTTCCACAAGAGTAGTACTCCCTATGGACAGCCTGCTCAAAGCATCAGCAACCACATTAGCCTTACCTGGGTGATAGAGGATACTCATGTCGTAATCCTTGAGCAACTCTAACCAACTCCTTTGTCTGAGATTGAGTTCTTTCTGACTGAAAATGTATTGGAGACTCTTGTGGTCTGTGAACACATCCACATGAACACCATAGAGATAGTGACGCCATTTTTTGAGAGCAAAGACTACTACTACCAACTCGAGATCATGAGTTGGGTAGTTCCTCTCAATAATCTTCAGCTGTCTGGAGGCATAGGCCATAAACTTACCATTCTGCATCAATACATAACCAAGCCTAACTTTAGATGCATCACAATAGATAACAAAACCCTCTGTACCTTCTGGTAGGGTCAACACGAGAGCTGTAGTTAACCGAGTTTTCAATTCCTAAAAGTTTTTCTCACATGCTTCAGACCATTGAAACTTAGCTATATTCTTAGTTAACTTAGTCAATGGAGACGAAATAGATGAGAACCCCTCGAAAAACCTGCGGAAGTGTAAATGATTTCAATGAACGCCTGTTGATGATCCTAAACACCTATATTTGCATCCACAAAGATGCAGGTCGAATGCCATCAGTACATGGAATGCACGAGTATGTAATATAACTGAGTAGATAAATAACTAAAATGAAAGTACTGAAGATCAATAAGGATATGATTAACTCAACTGCATGTAGAGAGACAAGGAACAAAACCATTAAAACTTTACAATTTCACTTACTCCACTCTGTTTTCATGAGACTCATAAGTATATAGAAAACACCTTAGCTTTACTTTGAACTCAAAACTGAATGTAAAGAATTAAATGAATAAAGTCACTTTAAAACTTCACAAGCTAATTCATCTCTAAAAACTCAACTTCTCAAGTAATATGAAAATAATGTATATTTTTACTCTGGAGAGTTTCTCTAACCGACAACCATCACTATGAGCTATGTGATGATACATCGTAACATCCACGCTGCCAGAACTGTCCTATACTTGCCAGGCATAGGACTCTCAAACTCACTAAGTGGATCCACTAAGTACTATATGTAAGGAAATCATCTAAAAAGTGTGAATCCTTTACCCATGTTGGCTACATGGTTTATGGAGGCTGTGAGTTGTTTAAATCTCCCCCATATCGATGCTCAATACTACTCACAAAATCTTTTACTTTGCTCATCTCAAATGTTTAAAAACATTATCTTTTCTGGGTTGAGGTAATTACTCAACTAATCCTCTTAAAGAGGTAACTATTTTCTAGAGTATCTCAGTACTCAATAACTCACTTTAGACATCATTGTTTCTATTCTTAAAATGCTGATATCCTGGGGAAAATACTTAGTTTCCCAAATGCTTCTCAAAATTTCCTTTTTTAAAACTTTTCTCAAAACTCTTCTTTAAGCTCTTCTCAGGACTCTTCCTTAAGAAATTAATTTAAAATAGTTTAATAGTTTAAAAGACTTCTTATCAGTAACTTAGAATTAACTCGATGGGATATGGCTCATGCTGAAATAGGAACATGAACAATACCACAAAAAATCTTCAATATGAATATGCTTACTCAAGAATAGGGTTAGATACAATAAATAGATTAACTCAACTTTGCTAGAAATCAAGGAACAAAACCCTAGATTGCTTTTGTAGAATTTCTGACATATGTAGGGTGTGAGAGTGAGCAAACCCAACACTAATAACTTACATACCTGGAAGATCAAAGATCTTGACGAATCTTGAAGAGATTGGATGAACGCTTGAAAACCCTAACTTTTCTCCTCTTGAATCTTCTCTCCAAAATTCCTAAGTGTTAATGACAATCTAATATGTCTAAACACTGATAAAGCTTTAATTAAGAGGAAAATGGTCGGATTTTAGGCTTAGAAGGTAAGGAAAAGTCCGAAATACCCTTCTTTAAATTTGTCAAAATCGACCTACGGTTCGTAGGTCGTTCTACGGTCCATCCTGTTCAACTTTAGAACCGACTTCAGAAACTTTCAACTTAGGCCTTCAAACGAAGACACCCATGTACGGCTCGTCCTTTGACCTACGGTCCGTACATGGCAATCGTAGGTCAGGCTTTAGGACTAAAAATTTGACTAAGTCTGGAGGGGACCTACGAGACCTCTCTACGGCCCGTCAACTGAACGACAACCCATCCTGCTGCTCCGTAGGTCGATGTTCAGAAACTTGGAAATCCTGAAGGCTGATAGTGCCATCGACGATTCCCACCTATGGCCCATCATTCCACCTACGGTCCGTAGGTGGCCTCCGTAGAACCAGTGCTGCAACAGTTTTCTGAATTTTTCCCAACTCCAAGTTACGGGGTGTTACAGAAGGGCGTGATGAGATTTGTGAGGCGGGGCAAGTTTAGCCCCAGGTATATTGGGCTTTTTGAGATTTTGAGGGCAGTTGGTGAAGTGGCCTATGCATTAGCTTTACCTCCAGCATTCTCAGTTATTCATCTAGTCTTCCATGTTTCGATGCTGCATCGGTATGTTCTAGAGGAGTCTCATGTGCTCCAGTATGATGCCGATGAGTTGGATGATCGCCTGACCTATATTGAGGAGCCAATTACTATTTTAGCCAGAGATGTGAGGCTGCTGAGGTCGAGAGCCATTCCTGTAGTTAAGGTCCGTTGGAGGCACTGTCCAATTGAGGAGGCTACCTGGGAGACCGAGCAGGAGATGAGGGAGCAATTCTCCAGCTTATTTGAGCCCTCAGGTTCTTCTTGACTCTTACTTTCGCGGACGAAAGTCATTTTAGTAGTGGATGTTGTAATGACCCTTCAGGTCATTTGTGTATTTGTGCCTCTTTTATGTCATTAGAGCATTCCTGTAGCGACCCCAAGTCATTTTTGACTTGCTGGCACTGTAGGTTCGGTTGCCTGGTAGTTCGTTTGGTTTTTATGCCTGTTTTGGAGATTTTGAACCTTGAAAAGTTGATTTCGGTCATAACTTCAGGTAAACGACCTCAGAAGGGAATTCTGACGGTTCTATCAGCTTCAGAGTGGCCAAATTAGGCTAGAAGCGTGGTTGGCCTTAGTTCGGGGGCTTCCTCTGTTATTTTGGGGCCAGTTAGCTCTTTAGCCTTTGAGATTTGGCTTAAAATTGACTTTGGTCAACATTCTTGGTAAACGCTCTCGAATGAAAATTCTATCAGTGCGATTAGTTCCGAAATGCTGAGTTTGGTCTAGAATGACTCTTCGAGAACTTTGGATCAAATTTTGAGGCCTCCGGTAGAATTTGGCTAAAATGGCCCATTGGGTGTGGGACCCACTTTTCATCGAAAGGACCTCGTATGGAAATTTCAACTGTGCCATTGAGTTTGAAACGTCGAATTTGATAGGGTAGCATATCTCGTTTGCGTGCATGGGATTCAGAACGAATTTCGGACACCCCGTTGGAGTTTTGGAATTGTCCAAAACCCAGCTGGTGCAGCTGATATTTGCAGACAATTCTTCTCTCCGCGTTCATGGGATAGGCTCCGCGTTCGCGGGATAGGTTCCGCGTTCACGGAGGTGTAAGTGTGTCTACTCTGTGTTTGCGGAGGTCCGAGAGGCCTCGGGGAGTCTTCTCTCCGCGTTCGCGGATAGGGTTCCGCATTTGCAGAGATATGAATCCCTTCTCTCCCCGTTTGTGGGCCCCTGGCCACGTTCGCGGAGTAGTGTTTGTTTTCTCTCCGCGTTCGCGGAGGTCAGTGGGTTGCAATGGCTTATAAAGGGAGGTCGAGGTTCATTTGGAGGAATATTTTAGAAATTCATATCTCCCTCATCTTTTATCGGTTTGCGGTGATTCGAAGTCCTGGGTGCTTGGATTTGCATTGGCTGTGTGGGTCTTGGCTCATAGAGTGGTGTGTGTTCCTCGATTTCTGTGACTACGTGGCGTAAGTAGCTATCCTAGGCCTTTTTTGTATAGTTTTGTGTTTCTTGTTGTTGGCTGTTTGGAGCTGATCCGGGCCCCGATGGGTGTTCCGGTTTGGAATACAAGTTCGGGGAAGGAATTGGGACCTCTTCACTGAGTCAATTCTGGAAAATCCAGAGCGGGTCCCACGTTTCCTGATTTTGACTCCAAAATTGGTCTGTCTTCGATTTTGATGATTTTAGTGTCTAAACGACCGTATTGATACCGTGACTCTATTTTTGACAGCGTGGCAGCAGTCTGAGGCCGTTCAGAAGGGGAAAGCTTTGGCAGAGTGACTTGGAGAGCGCGTGATCGGCCTTCTGGTAGGTTACAACTTTCCTTCATCCTAGATCGAGCTTGAATGCGCAATTACTTGTCGACTTGTGTGAATCTGGGGTTGGGTAGCTAGTATTTCTGATCTTCTTCTCCAATTTCTTCGTTTAGAGTTGATTTTGGACTGTTCAGGGCTTGTATCATGCTTTAGTATGGGTTGTTGGCATGTGCTGTTGATAATTTCTTGTGGGTTATCTTTTGGGTTGTTATCTAGTTGTTGCATGCGTGGGCTCGAGTTATTTTCTGTGTTTAGATGATTGCGGTGATTTATTTCGACCTTAGAATAGGTTAGGGTAGTGTTGCCTTAGACCCATGCACCTGGTTGACTTAAGTATGTTTCCGACGTCGTTCCGGATGGACTTGTGTCTGATAGTATGGGCCTTAGTTTAGGCAAACTCATGGCTTTTCTGATCTTCTATCCTTTCTCTTCCTATCTCTACGGTTCTGGGGTGCTGTCGGAAGATTGTGCTATTGCACCGATTGACGGTTGGGTGGTGCTAGGCTGGAAGCCTTCGGTTGATATCCTTGTGGGGGCGGCGTCCCGCGGTGGCTAGCCTTGTTTTGAGTTGGTTGGTGGTGGCTTTATTAGGTTCGAGGCAGCTAGCTCCAGTCCGAGGCTGACGTTACACGGTTAGAGTCCATTATTTCCAGCTCGAGGCTATTAAGTAGGGATGTTATCTCTGGTCCTAGGCTGATGTTACACGGTTAGAGTTCGTTATTTCCAGCTGGAGACTGATGGTTTGGGTTCAAGGCGCAGGTTCTATCTTTATTGGGTTCGAGGCCCATATGGTATAGGTTCGAGGCCCATATGGTTTGGGTTCGAGGCCCAGTTTCTATCTTTTTGGGTTCGAGGCCCATGGGTGTTAAGGCTTTTGGAGTTGGGATCCTTTTTTTCCGTAGTTGTAATTTTTCTGTGTACTCGTCGGGCTTATGGGGGTCCGTTCGGGTTCTTGTTTGTCAGTGCTTGGATGTGCCTAGCGGGTTTTATAGGGGCCCCAGTTGGGTTTAGTAGTGATATTCTTAGGTTTACTTTCCGTTTATTCTATTCCTATTCCGTTGACCTCTATTGTGTTTGATTCCATCTTGTCTGCCTGTTTTTACCTTTCTTGCTCAGTCGGCCTATGATGACTACTGGGTACTTGTTGTTTTGGTACTCATGCTACACTCTGCATCTATTTTCGTGATGCAGGTCCGAGCACCAGTTCTCAGCGTTGAGTTAGAGCCTGCAGCTGTCTGTTCAGGAGACGAGGGTGAGCACATGGCGTTATGGGATTACCTGTCTCCTTCTGTATTTATATTTGACTTGTCTTTTACTTTCGAGACAGTTTGTTTTTGTGGTCCACTTTTTGGACTTGTACTCTTGTTTGTAGTTCTGTACTTGTGACTTCCAGGTTCTGGGATGTGTCTTATATATATATAGTTTTGGTTTTGTTTCTGCTTTCCCTTATGTGTTCTCAATTTATGTTCCGCTTAATTGAGGTTAGTTTCTACCCTCAGTCCCATTACTGTTCAGTTCCGGGCTAGGGTTTTGGCTGGCCTACTGCTGGGGTGGTAGGCGCCATCATGACTCGAGAGATCGGGTTGTGACATTCTTGCCTTATTATAACAAGTTATAATTGTCATTGAAAAATTCTGGCAAAATTTGGGCCAAAATTTTATGGCAGTTTAGCAGCTCTCAATAGTGCCCTTTAACTTGACCTCATTTCACATTTATGTTCTCTAACTTTGAGTGTCACAAGTAGACACTTAAATTTGTAAAAAAATGAACAAGTAGACACATGAGTCTTATGTGGCACAATACACGTAGGACACCACGCATGACACAAATTATCAAGTAGGAAGTTGTGATTTATAGTCCTACTATGAGTCCTAAAGAGCATATTGATGTATTTTGCCTTTTAAATTTTGTGATTTATAGTCACACAAATATTTGAATGTTATTTTAGATTGTAAGTTTCAATTTTTTTTGTGCTTAAAATATTATATTAAATCAAATAATGCTACATACATTAAAATGGAGTAATTATTTTTGATCAATTATTGTTAGCAAGCATGATAATTAAAATGGACCTAAGAAAATAAAATATTACCAAATGTAAAAAGAAATACTTTTACAGCTTACTTTTACATCTCCACTATTTTAAAAATAGATTTTTATTTTTACTATTACTTTTAATATATCGAAAAAATATATTTTTTTCTTTTGTATTACCTCGACATTATTTATTCATTTTCCAAATTATTTTTTGAGATCTAGAATTTAATTAATAAAATATTGAGGCGTATGGGGGGAAGTAGTAAATTTTTTTTTATAAATACCTAAAAGAGAAGTATCAGCATAAATGGAGACAATGACTATTTATTTACCTACCAATTCTGTAGAGTGCACCAAGGCATGACACTGTTGGTACTACAATATTACAATATCATTGTGAAGCTTGATTGACAAAAACAAATATGGCTATTAGCAAGGTCTGCAGGCAAATGGATGAAGGATTTACCCTTGGAAATTCTTCTTCTTTCACTAAAAACAACATTTTTGTGCGGCCAAAGTTCTACACGATTATATTATCCCAACATGAATGTACCCGTCTAGTATGTACAATTAATTTCTCCCTTTTTTTCTCTTTTGATTTATATTTTTTCCCCGTCTAGATTATATTTTTGTGTCTCTTTTGAACCAATTTAGATATATAGTGGTGTATATAGTTAAAAAACATAATAAAAATTGATGACAAATTTAGGCTTATGGTTTTGTATGAGTCATATGAATTCACGGCCAATTTTAGGTGTAAATTTTTATGAAAGCTTCATTACTAGTATGAATGATCAAGTTAATTGAATATTTATTGTAAATAAATGTTTCATTTATTGGAATCCACTATTTCATTTTTGAACATATGTTGCCTATTTTAGTTGTTGTCAATGTTTCTTTGTACTCTTGAAAAATATCAACGGATGCGTGTCGGATACTCAAAAAGGCAAAAGAAGTGCATTTTGAAGAATCTAATACGTGTGAGGCTATAATTTTGGAGAATGTAAGTTTGCAATTTTTTTAAAAAATGCTTTATGATTTTCAAAAGAATATACAAGAAAAGAAAAAAAACAGAGGGTGAATACAAATACGAAAAATCAATTTTTTGATATCAACAAAACGATATTGACACTGAGTTTGTGGAAATACAACTTTGATTCTCCGAGATTCAAAGTCGGATTTGGAGCAACTCTTTAACAAAATTCTATTGTCATTCTTCCGTTGTTAACTGGTATTCAACCTTGCTCCTGTTAGATAAATCTTTCAATGGTATCAGAGCTTTATTATTGCTCTTCGTATTAATATCGTTGTTTGTATTTTATCCCGATACATACTTATTAACAATATATGTCACGAACTATGTGTAAAAAGATTATAAAAAAAAATAATAGTGAATCTTTTACCCACCTATAAGAAAGATATATGGATTTGATTAAAGATTTGAAAAAATCCTTTGATTTCTCCTCATATTTTCGTTTGGAGAAATTGATCTGTGTTTTATCTTTTGTTTTTGTTCTTTTTTTTGGATCGGAGAATGTTTAAGGAGTTCTGCTTAATGTTTAATATTTCTTTTTTTAAAAGGAGAGATTTGGATGAATTAGTTTTAAAAATAAAAAAAGGGAAAATAAGATTTTTTCTCATCTTCCTTATGAAGAAGAAGTGTATATTTGAGTGGAACTGTTATGAATCATTGTTTGTTGGTTATTGTACTCTATTTATGGGGAATAGAAAATATAAAAGAGATTTATAGGGGGCCAAAAACTATGTAGTTGAAAAGGTCAAAGCATAATAATAATAAATAAAAAAAGGAGGAAAAGAGGGACAAAACATGTGCCCAAGAAAAGATGGACATTTTAATTTTTTTGTTTGTCTTTTTCTGTCCCAAGAAAGGTGGTCCTTTAATTTTTTTATCCTTTTTTGTTAAGGATTAAAAAATAAATATAAAATATTCTCTCTATTTTTTAATAAAATGTACTCCTATTTTATATTTTAATAAAGTACTTGTACTTTTTCCATGAGAATCATGAAGTACTAGTGTAGTACCTCTTTATGTTAATAAAGTACTTACTTTATTTACTTTAACATAGGTTATTCTCGTGGTCAAATATGATTGTGATTGACTTTAAGATTAATTTTTTTATATAGCCATAAATTGATAATTTGTTTACATGAATTATGATGTATCTAATTAATTTATTTGATCTAAAAAAAATAAAATTCGTTTATCCCTTATGTTCCTTAAACAGTTTTTTTTTGTTTTCTACAAATGAAACTGACATATGTTGTCACATTGAATGGTTCAACCATTCTTATTGTTTCCTTGTTCCTATTTCAGACATGGCTGAACATGAACAAACTCGAATTACTCCAAGTGGGAGTTTTCGAAGTCGAGCAAAGGGACAATGTAGAAGAGCACATCGCCGTAGGACAAGTTTCCGAGGGTGGGAAATCATACAGATTAGTGTTTCCAAGGCAACCCAAAATCTGTTAAGGAATGAAAGAGTTATTTGAAGGGAAAGAGAGAAGAAATTTAAAGAGTTTGAATCTTTGAAGATGTGCCCTAATATTTCAGCAAGATTTTTTATTCACTTTTTTGAATTAAAATGGGCTGAATTGGCTGATTATAAGGAAATGTCAGATTGGAGAGCCTTAGCTTATTTAACAGATGCTCTCCGTGAACCTTGGGGTAGTAGATTACCTGATGTTTATCATGACATATTGGCTAAGTCAGCCTTTTAAGGTGTATATTAGTTGACTTGAAGACTTGTGGGAGGATTTAAGTCTTTAAAAGGATTAGTAATTTGTTGTTGCTTATTTGCTTTACAATATATGAATTATGTAGTTGCTCTTTTTCCTTAATTTAAGTTATTAGAATTTAAAAATATTAAAGTCTTCAATATATTTGTGTACACATTAAGAAATTAGTTTCAAATTTTGGTTAAATATTTAATTCGTAGATGATGATTGGATGCTTATGTGTCTTTTCAATTTTACATTAAATATGAAACCTTTATAAGAATTGATTTGCTTGAATGTGTATATCACATGCATAATTGATTAAAAATTCTTGTCTTATTATAACAGGTATAGGTGTCATTTCAAAATTCTGGCCAAATTTGGGCCAAAATTTTATGGTAGTTTAGCAGCTTTTAATAGTGCCATTTAACTTGACCTCATTTCACATTTATGTACTCCAACTTTGAGTGTCACAACTAGACACTTAAATTTGTAAAAAATTGAACAAGTAGACACATGCGTCATATGTGGCACAATACACGTAAGACACCACGTATGACACAAATTATCAAGTAGGAAGTTGTGATTTATAGTCCTACTATGAGTTATAAAGAGCATATTGATGTATTTTGCCTTTTAAATTTTGTGATTGATAGTCACACAAATATTTGAATGTTACTTTAGATTATAAGTTTCAATTTTTTTTGTGCTTAAAATATTATATCAAATCAAATAATGCCACATACATTAAAATGGAGTAATTATTTTTGATCAATTATTGTTAACAAGCATGATAATTAAAATGGACCTAAGAAAATAAAATATTACCAAACGTAAAAAGAAATACTTTCGCGACTTACTTTTACATCTCCACTATTTTAAAAATAGATTTTTATTTTTACTATTACTTTTAATATATCGAAAAGATATATTTTTTTCTTGTATATTACCTCGACATTATTTATTCTTTTTCCAAATTATTTTTTGAGATCTAGAATTTAATTAATAAAATATTGAGGCGTATGGGTGGAAGTAGTAATTTTGTTTTTATAAATACCTAAAAGAGAAGTATCAGCATAAATGGAGACAATGACTATTTATTTACCTACCAATTCTGCAGAGTGCACCAAGACATGTCACTGTTGGTACTACAATATTACAATATCATTGTGAAGCTTGATTGACAAAAACAAACATGGCTATTAGCAAGGTCTGCAGACAAATTGATGAAGGATTTACCCTTGGGAATTCTTCATGTTCTACTAAAAACAACATTTTTGTGCGGCCAAAGTTGTACACGATTATATTATCCCAAAGTTCTACACGATTATATTATCCCAACATGAATGTACCCGTCTAGTATGTACATTAATTTCTCCCTTTTTTTCCCTTTTGACTTCTGGTTTTCCCCGTCTAGATTATATTTTTGTGTCTATGTTGAACCAAATTAGATATATAGTGGTGTATATAATTAAAAACATAATAAAAATTGATGACAAATTTCGGCTTATGGTTTTGTATGAGTCATATGAATTCACGGTCAATTTTAGGCGTAAATTTTTATGAAAGCTTCACTAATAATATGAATGATCAAGTTAATTGAATATTTATTGTTAATAAATGTTTCATTTATTGGAATTCCACTATTTCATTTTTGAACATATGTTGCCTATTTTAGTTGTTGTCAATGTTGTTTGTACTTTTGAAAAATATCAAAGGATGCTTGTCGGATACTCAAAATGGCAAAAGTAGTGCATTTTGAAGATACGCGTGAGGCAACAATTTTGGAGAATGTAAGTTATGGGTTGTGGGTCGCTCATGTGGACTGACCCGACCCGATCCAACTCGAAGTTGGTGTTTGTAAAAGAGATAAGCACTGATTTAAAAATAAGGGTGGGAACAGTTATTGTAACTGTTCCAACATAATTTTTTTTAAAATGCTTTATGATTCTCAGAAGAAGATACAAGAAAAGAAAAAAATAGAGGGTGAATACAAAAATGAAAATCCAACTTTCTTTGATATCAACAAAATGATATTGACACTTAGTTTGTGGAAACACAACTTTGATTCCCCGAGATTTAAAGTCGGATTTGGAGCAACTCTTTAACAAAATTCGATTGTCATTCCGCTGTTGTTAACTGGTACACAACCTTGTTCCTGTTACATAAATCTTTCAATGGTATCAAAGCTTTGTTATTGCTCTTCGTATTAATATTGTTGTTTGTATTTTATCCCAATACATACTTGTTAACAATATATGTCACAAACTCTGTGTAAAAAGATTATCAAAGAAAATAATACTGAATCTTTTACCCACCTGTAAGAAAGATATACAGATCTGATTATAGATTTGCGAAAATCCTTCATATTTTCGTTTGGAGAAATTGATATGTGTTTTTTCATTGAATTTTTGTTCTTTTTCTTTGGATCGGAGAATGTATAAGGAGTTCAGCTTAATATTAATATTTCTTTTTTTTTTTAGAAAAAAATAGGAGAGATTTGGATGAATTAATTTTAAAAATAAAAAAAAGGGAAAATAATTTTTTTCTCGTCTTTCTTATGAAGAAGAAGTTTATATTTGAGTGGAAATGTATGAAACATTGTTTGTTGGTTATATTACTCTATTTATGTTGAATAGAAAATATAAAAGAGAGTTATAGAGGGGACATAAACTGTGTAGTTGAAAATCTCAACGCCTAATAATAAAAAAAAAGAGGAAAAGAGGGACAAAACGTGTGCCCAAGAAAAGATGTGCATTTTAATTTTTTTTGTTTGTCCTTTTCTGTCCTAAGAAAGTTGATCCTTTAATAAAGTACTTATACTTTTTCCATGAGAATCATGAAGTACTAGTGTAGTACCTCTTTATGTTAATAAAGTACTTACTTTATTTACTTTGACATAGGTTATTCAAATGGTCAAATTTGATTGTGATTGACTTTAAGATTTAATTTTTTTATATAGCCATAAATTGATAATTTGTTTACATGCATTATGGAGTATCTAATTAATTTATTTGATCTAAAAAAAATAAAATTCGTTTGGCCCTTATGTTCCTTAAACAGTTTATTTTTTGTTTTCTACAAATGAAAGTGTCATATGTTGTCACATTGAATGGTTCAACCATTCTTATTGTTTCCTTGTTCCTATTTCAGATATGGCTGAACAGGAACAAACTCGAATTATTCAAAGTGGGAGTTTCCGAAGTCGAGCAAAGGGACAATGTGGAAGAGCACATCACCATAGGACAAGTTTTCGAGGGCGGAAAATCATACTGATTAGTATTTCCAAGGCGACCCAAAATCTCTTAAGGAATGAAAGAGCTGTTCGAAGAGAAAGGGAGAAGAAATTTAAAGAGTTTGAATCTTTGAAGATGTCCTCTAATATTTCAACACGTGATTTTATTCACTTTTTAAATTAAAATGGGCTGAATTGGCTGATTATAAGGAAATTTAAGATTAGAGAGCCTTAGCTTATTTTAACAAATGCTCTCCGTGAACCTTGGGGTAGTAGATTGACTGATGTTTATCATGACATTTGGCCCAGTCAGCCTTTTAGGATGTATATTAGTTGCCTTGAAGATTTGTCGGAGGATTTTAGTCTTTAAAAGGATTAGTAATTTGTTGTTGCTTACTTGCTTTTCAATATATGAATTATGTAGTTTGCTCTTTTTCCTTAATTTAAGTTATTAGAATATAAAAATCCTTGTTATTAAAGTCTTCAATATATTTGTGTACACATTAAGAAATTAGTTTCAAATTTTGGTTAAATATTTAACTCGTAGATGATGATTGGATGCTACATGTCTTTTCGATTCTACATTAAATATGAAACCTTTATGAGAATTGATTTGCTTGAATGTGTATGTCACATGCATAATTGATTAAAAATTCTTGCCTTATTATATCTCGAAACAGACATGGCATCAAAAAGTATCATTGCTGACTTAAACAAATGTGAAAAACTTAACTGTGACACTGGAAGAGTAAAATGCTCTGGAAGGTATAAATCATGTTTTAGATCAACCAGAAAAGGGTAATTCAGCACAACACATAAGGGATTTTGAAGCTTACAAAACTTGGAAAAAAGCTATTTCCACTGCACATGGAATAATGGTTAGTTCTGTGGTTGATGACCTCATACATGAATGTGAGGAATTTCCTACTGCTCATGCTATGTGGGCACATCTGCGAGGAACGTACGGAGGTACATCTGTGACCCGCCTCCAACAGCTGACTATCAAGTTTGACACTTACAAGAAGCGCCATGATCAACATATCAAACAACACCTTAGGGTGATGTCAAACATGATAGCTCAACTCAAGAGTGATTGGCATATTCTTTCAGATGAGCAACAAGTTCAGGTAGTGATTCGGTCTCTTCCCAATAATTGGGAACATTTGAAAGTCAATTTGACCCATAATGATAGCATCAAATTTTTTTCTGATGTTGCTCGCCATGTTGAACTTGAAGATGAGCGGCTTGGTGCTGTTAAAGCTTCTTTTAATGTCTTTTTGGTGGAGTCAAGTGGTACAAAATCTTCAGGATCCAAGCGCAAGAAGAATTGGAAAAGAAATGGGAAAGACAAAGAGACCGGAGAAGGACCCTCTAAGAAAAAGAAGAAGCCAAATTCCAAAAAAGGAGAACGGTTTTTCAAGAAGAGAGACAAGAGCAAAATGAAGTGCTACAATTGCCAAGTGGTTGGGCAATTTGCTCATAAATGTACTAAGCCGAAAAAGGTAGCATTTCTAAACGCATCTTTAAGTGCTATATATGTTTCAAGCACTTCTTTACTAACTGAATCTTATTCTATGTGGATTGTAGACTCACGATCCACCGACCACATGAGTCGAGATCGAGAAGCGTTTGTGGAGTTTCATCAAGTTTTATCTAAATCAAGGTGGATCTACATAGGAAATAATGCCAAACTAAAAGTCAAAGGGATAGGCACTTGCAAAGTAGACTTGCATGGTGGCCGTTCTTTGATGTTGCATGACGTCCTATATGCTCCAAAGATTCGACGAAACTTAGTATCCGTGTCTGTTCTTTTAGACGTTGGTTTTGATTTATTTTTTAGTCGTAATGGTGTTAGAATAACTCTAGATAATGTCTTATATGGTTTTGAACTTCGTTATGATCGTTTTAGATTGTAATCCTCCAACTTATGACTATTATGTTCACTGTTGTGTAATGACATATTATTCAAGTAATAATAATACTGATGTTATTACATGGCATGCAAGGTTAGGTCACATAGGGCAAGATCGAATGAATAGGTTGGCTAAGGAAGGAAATTTAGGTTCTTTCACCAAAATTGATATGCCAACTTGTGAAAATTGTCTTGCTGAAAAGATTACATGTAAACCATTCGGGAAGGCTAAGAGAGCTGAGTCCCCACTTCAATTAATTCATTCTGATATTTGTGGTCCAATAAATGTGAGGGCAAGGTTTGGTGCTACGTACTTCATTACATTTATTGATGATTTCACGCGCTTTGGTTATGTCTATTTGATTTCTCATAAATCTGAAGCACTTAAGTGCTTTAAAAGATATATGAATGAAGTTGAAAATCAATTAGATAAAAGCATAAAGGCTTTAAGAACCGACCGAGGACGTGAGTATTGTCAAAACAATTTGAAGAATTATGTACTGAAAAGGGTATTATCTGACAGTTAACTACTCCTTATACACCTTAACAAAATGGTGTAGCTAAAATAAGGAATAGAACATTATTGGACATGACAAAATCAATGATGGCGCATGCAAATTTATCTATCTCTTTCTGGGGAGATGCATTATTGATTGCGGCTTACATATTGAACAAAGTGCCTTCTAAATTAGTGTCTTCCACTCCTTATGAACTTTGGACTGGTCATAAAACAAACCTGGATGATCTACGACCGTGGGGTTGTGCAACATATGTTAAAGATCGTTTTGGTGAGTTTGGTAAACTAAGTCCAAAAGGAAAGAAATGTATCTTTATAAGGTACTCTGAACGCTCCAAAGGGTATGTGTTCATTGATGAACTGGAGGATGGAAGCAATACTAAAATTGTATCATGAGATATCAAATTTTTGGAAAATGATTTTCCCAAAAAGAATGAAATAGATAAAGTTGAGCCTCTCTACGAAATATTGAATTCGTAAGATCAGATAATGTCGTCAGATATACTTGATAACACAATGGATCAAGAAATGATTCTTGGTCCAAGTGGGAGTGATGAATCCCAAATTCCATAGAGGAATCTGAATTTCAATTACGTAAGAGTGTAAGAAAAGGTGTACCTAAATGATCTTATGAGATTGAGGATTATGTTTTTTTGGTATCTCCTACATAATTGGATGAACCTAATTCTGTAATTGAGGCCTTATCAAGCTCTGAAAGGGATGAATGGTTAAAAGTGATGAAAGAAGAATTAGAGTCCATGAAAACCAACAAAGTCTGGGATCTAGTTGACCTTCCTAAGGAACGTAAAGCTATTGGGAATAAATGGATTCTCAAAGTTAAACGCAAATCAGATGGGTCAATAGAAAGACACAGAGCACGATTTGTGGCAAAAGGTTTTACTCAAGAAGTTGGAATAGACTATGATGAAATTTTTTCACCAATTGTGAAGTTTACCTCCATACGATTACTTTTAGCTATTGTTGCACGTTTAGATCTAGAAGTACACCAAATGGATGTGAAGACAGCTTTTCTGAATGGAGAATTAAACGAGGAAATCTACATGGAACAACCAGTAGGTTTCGTTGTTAAAGGCCAAGAAAAGAAAGTTTGTAAATTAAAAAGATCAATTTATGGCCTAAAACAATCTTCAAGGCAGTGGTACCTGAGATTTCATAAGGAGGTGATGTCATTTGATTTCACCATGATCGATGAAGACCATTGCATCTATGTGAAAAAGTCCAACGGAGAATATGTAATTCTTTCTCTTTACTTAGATGGTATTCTATTAGCTGGAAATAATTTGGAGTATGTGAAAACTGTCAAGTCATGGCTTTCAAAATCATTTGATATGAAAGATATGGGTGAAGCAGACTATATATTGGGTGTTAAGATCCATAGAGATCGTTCCAAGAAATTTTTGAGTTTATCTCAAAAAACTTATATAAAGAAAATATTGGAATATTTTCGAATGAATAGTTGCAAATCCATGGATACTCCTGTAGGAAGAGGTGAAACTTTAAGCCTTGAAATATGTCCAAAGACTAAAAAAGAAAAGAAAGACATGTCTCGAGTTCCTTATTCTAGTGTTGTCGGGAGTTTGATGTATGCAATGATGTGTACTCACCCAGAAAGTTGTTATGCCGTGAGTCTAGTTAGCAGGTATCAATCTTATCCTGGAAGAGATCACTGAAAGCAGTAAAGAGAATATTCCGATACCTGAAGGGAACTGCAAATTGTACACTCTGTTATAGTGGATCTGATTTATTCTTAAAAGGTTATACATGTCACGACCCGATTTATCGAGTCATGATGGCGCCTACCAACCCATCGATAGACCAGCCAAGTCCCTATCCCGAAACTTAACAGTAATGGGACCGAAGGTGGAAACTAACCTCAACTAAGCGGAAGCAATAAAATAATAACACATAAGAGAAGGGGGAAACGAACCCAAACTATATATACAAAAATACCTCCCAGAACCTAGAAGTCACATGTACAGAACTTCTAACAAGAGTACAGGTCCCAAAAGTGGACCACAGAAACAAGACTGCCGCAAAAACAAAAGACAAGCCAAAATACAATACAGAAAGAGAGACGTAATCCCAGAACGCCATGTGCTCACCCTCTTCTCCTGAACAGACAGCTGCAAGCTCGAACTCAACGCTGATAACTGGTGCTCGAACCTGCATCACAAAAATATATACAGAGTATAGCATGAGTACCAAACAACAGGTACTCAGTAGGCATCATAGTCCGACTGAGCAAGAAAGGTAAAAACAGGTAGCCAAGATAGAATCAAACACGAACAAAGGTCAACAGAGCAGGAAAAGAATAAGAGGAAAGTAAATCTAAGAATATCAGAACTAACCCAGCTGGCCCCCCATAAGACCTGCTAGGTACACTCAATAAACAGACAAACAAGAACCCGAACGGACCCCCATAAGCCCGACAGGTACACCGAAAAGCTAGAACTATGAAATTTAAAGGAAAAACAGAACTCCAAATCGATAAATCACCCAACACTGAACCACCCACAAGTTCGACTTTCCAAATAACCCACCTAGCCTGCTAACACTTCGGGGGCCCTGTCCTAAGCCAGAAAAGTGCTGTAGAGGTGTACGACGACCCCTCAAATAGACCTAATATCCAACTTCCCAATAGGCTATCACCTCGGGGACTCTGTCCCAAACCGGACGGGTGAGCCTACAAACACTCTGGGGGCCCTGTCCCAACCAGTCAAGTGCTTGGGCTATGTCTACTCTGCAGAGGACCTCAAATAACTTATATCAAATTGTCCTGCCAGCTAATCACTCCGGGGGCCAGCCCATGCCTGCCAAGTGAGTCAGCTATCACTCCCGGGGGCCCTGCCTGAAGCCAGACAGAGTGTACGACTCATATAAACTTCGTAAAGGATCTCAAACTCGATGATATCGTGGATCGCCGTCCACTCTCAATCAACACGCACCGCGCGAAATGATTCCAGGCCACTTCAGGCCGATACCCGCTCCCGTTAAACCTCAACAAAAAACCCAGCCTCGAGCATACCCGACGGGAAGAGACTACGTCCTCGATAACGCATCAGCATCGCATAAATGGGAAGAGGAAACAACAGGATCACAACAACGAAATATAAAACACAGCTCAAACCATCAGACCCTAGTCTGTTATTTTAATCTACAAGGACCTAGTCCATCCGAATCGGCGTCGGATACATACCAAAGTCAACAGGTGCATGGGACTAAGGCAATACTATCCTAGCCTATTCTAAGGCCGAAAAGCACAAGCAACCAGCATAACGAAGAAAATAACCCAGACCCACGCATGCAACAACAGATAACCACCCAACAGATAACCCACAATAAATCATCAACACCCCAAGGTCAACAACCCATACTAAAGCATGATACTTGCCCCGAACAGCCCAAAAATTAGCTCTAAACAAAGAAATCAGAGAAGAAGAACAGAAATACTAGCTACCCAGCCTAGATTCACGCGATTCAACAAGTATTTACGCATTCAAGCTCAATCTAGGAAGAAGGGAAGCCGTAACCTACCTGAAGGCCGACCACGCGCGCTCTAAGTCACTCCGTATGAGCTTTTCCCTTTCAAACGGCCTCATACTGCTACCACACAGTCAAAAATAGAGTCACAGCGTCAATACGATCGTTTAGACACTAAAATTATCAAAATCAGAGCTCAGAACACTCATCAGGGTCGGATAAACTCCATGCAACCAACAACAAGAACGCTAAACTTAACAAAATTAGGCCTAGGATAACAACTTACACCTTGAATTCACGGATATCGAGGTACACCCAACACAATCAGACCACTAACCCACGAAGCCAACGAGTTTTTGAGAACCTGGGACTTAAATTTTGGATGAGAGAGATTTGAATTTTGGAACTTTCACCAGCCCAAATGAGCTCGACCTCAACTTAAATAACCACTGCATCCTGCTGACCTCCGCGAACGCGGCCCCGGGCCCGCGAATGCGGAGGGAAAACAACTAAAGCTCTGCGAACGCGGCCTTTGACCCGCGAACACGGAGAAGAAGGTCATCGAATCCACACAGACCTCTGAGAACGCGGGGATCAAAACCTCAAACCTCCGCGAACGCGGAGTAGACACACTTACACCTCTGCGAATGCGGAGAAGAAATGTGTCTGCATATTTCAACTGTGCACCAGCTGTGTTTTGGACAACTCCAAAACTTCGACGGGGTGCTCGAGACTCGTTCGGAACCCCATGCACATAAATGAGATATGCTACCATTTCAAATTCGACGTTCCAGACTCAATGACGCAATCAAAATTTCCATACGAAGGGATTTCCCCAGGTGGGAGTTACTCATCCAGACAACTATGGCTTCTTCTACTCCCCAGGCTAGAGTGGTTGGTCCTTAATGTATCGGTGAAGAGCTTGGCCACCGATCTAGAAAGTATCCCTGATGTGGGACCAGTGCGCAGTTTGCTCAGTCGGGTCAGTATCGTGGGTTTACGTCATCTCCAGTCAGAGGTAGTGCTCGAGATACTGCTGATAGTACTTCAGGTTTTCAGGCTGGGGTCGGTCACGATATGTTCTATGCTTCTACAGGCCTGCCAGAGGCCAAGGATCCTAGTATCGGTTGTATTGCTCAATTTCCTTGTTTCATCCTTCAATGCTTATATTGTGTCGTTTGGGGAATTTTCATACCCATATGTGTCTACTCTACTTCTTGTTTATCTCATGGCTGTTGTGGTAGCCTTATTTGGAATTATGTGTATGTGTTATAATCTCGCAGTTAATTTCTTTTAGTAGTGGATCGACTATGTCGGATTCCTTTAGTTGCGAATGGTGGTTGAGTAACACCCCGTACCTTTGCCTCAATGGTTCTGTTGGGAGTTTGCGGCCGGGCTAGTTAGCTTCCCTTTTTGGTCCTTCTTACCGATTGCTTTTCCTGTGATACCGACCCCCGTTAGATAGGTGGCTCAACCAGCTTCATCAGTTTTGGGAGTTGTGCTGCTAATTCTAGTTGGCTTAGAAGGTCACCTTAGTTACGTGCCGTCCCGTTGAACTAGTGATTGAATGGCTCTTCTTACCTTTGTGCACAGCTAGCGTTGCCTTGATTAGTATTTCTCTCATGCCATTCTAGTTTTCTTGGCTTAGACGACTATCTTCGTTGCTTGGCATTATTGGGTTCGTAGATGAAAGGTTGGTTATGAGGCAGTATGTGAATGGAGGTATAGCAACTTCGGAGTTGTGGTGGATCCCGCTTGTTTATCCTTCCCTATGCCTTATCAGTATTTTCAACCCTAACGCTGCGAAGTTAAGGTTTGCTCCTTTTTTTACCTACCTAGTTGGTTACTTTGTGGCATTCTTGGTGTTTGGGTTTATTGTTGGTTGGAAGATTTGTGACTGTTGGGCTTGTGCGGAAAGTGGAACAGCCTTTTTTGGTATTGTAGTAATTCTAGTCGGCCATCTCTTCCCGTTTGTCTTAGTCTTGTTCTCAGTTTCAAAGTTGTGGTCCGTTCGTTCAATCTTTTGAAGCAGTCTTTTTCGAGGGTTTTGGCGCTTGACTACAGCTAGTTGGGATTTGGAAAGTGTAATCTCTTGTTGCACCTTGTTGCTGTTGAGATTGGTTCTTTGCGGTTGGGTTGATAACTCTCGAGGCCTTGGTTGTGTTCTGGAGCCGTAATGGTGGTGTCCCCTGGCGGGCTTAGACTTTAGCTTATCTTGGAGAATTAAAGGCTGCTTAGAAGGTTCATCTCAAGGATGGGGTCAAAGTAATTCGTGAAATGTGAGATTTTGAATTGCTTTAGGATAGAAGGTTTGCCTTTAGCATATTGAATGACTTACGGTGTTCGTTGATGGGGGTTGGTGATCTTGGACCATTATCGATCAGTTGACTATGTTATTTCACTGCCTACCAGCTTGGTTTCCCTTAGACTAGGATGGTTGGATCTGATTTGCACTCACTGAGTAGTTGTGGGCATATAGTGTCGGCGTTTCGGAAGTTCCTATGGTAAGAGTAAGTTACTGGAGCTGGGCTCAGTATGGCCTTGTCGTTCGTGGGATAATCGTCCCTTAGAGTGGAGTGTTAAGTTTCAGAAGGTGCATATTAGATGGAATTGTTGGTTTTTGAAGTAGGGATTGGAATCTTGGGCTTTGCCCCGGGTTGTTTTCCTTGCTTGGGTTATGGTAATCCCTAGAAGTTCAGTTGAAGTATGTGACCCCTTCGGGGTCTGTGTTGTATGGTTCAGTAAGTAAGTTTTAGATGGTGTTGGAGGTATTCAGGATCGCCAAGGACCGACAGAACGCTCTTGGTGGGTGGAAGAAGATGGATTTGGAGCATAAGGCAAGTATTTTGAAGTATGAGATGAGTTTCATCTACCATGGTCCTGTGTTTCTCATTTCGGTGGGTTTTGTGTGGTTTTTGTTTTCCTTAAATGAACCTGATGTTTTTGGTCAAAATCAGGTTAATTGAGCGAGAGTTGGAGCCCAAAAGGGAAGTGGAGGAGCTTGTATAGTTTGAAGTGAATTTAAGGATTTTCTTCTCAGCCTGAGTTCTGTGATGGCGTTGTTCAATCCGTGAGGGTATCTCAGGGTCTGGTGGAGCATACGGGCCCTGTATCCTTGTCTTTTCGTGCCTCTAGATTGTAACTGTCCTTCTACTTTCACGGACGAAAATCTTTTTAGTTGTGGATGTTGTAATGACCCTCAAGGTCATTTTCTCTATTTTCTTATGTTTTCAGCGTTTAGAGCTTTTCTGTAGCGATCCCAAGTCATTTATGACTTACTGGCACTTACTGTTCGATCGGCTGGTCGTTCGTTTGGATTTTATGCCTGTTTTCTTGTTTTGGAGCTTTTGAAACTTGAAAAGTTGATTTCGGTCATAACCTCAGGTAAACGGCCTTAGAATGGAATTCTGACGGTTACATCTGCTCCGGAATGTTCATTTTAGGCTAGTAGCATGTTTGGCTCAAGACCCGAGGCTTTCGGTGTGAGTTTGAGCCATTAGGCGATTTAGCCTTTAAGCTTTGGCCTAAGTTTGACTTCGGTCAACATATTTGGTAAACGTGCTCGGATTAAAATTCCATCAGCACGGTTAGCTATGTAATGACGAGTTTGGGTCTAGAATGACCATTTGCGCGCCTCTCGAGGCATCCAGGCTCATTCTGAGCTCCCTTGTGGATTTTGGCTTAAAATGGCGCATGGGTATGGCACCCACTTTTCATCGAGATGACCTCGTATGGAAATTTCAACTGCGCCATTGTGTCCAGAATGTCGAATTTAGTTGGGTAGCATATCTGGTTTATTATCATCGGGTCCCGAATGAATTTCGAGGGTCCGTTCGAAGACTTTGAAAAATAGCAAAAGTGGTGATATCTGGTGCAGGCTTTTAGCGACTAGAAACAGCCCTTAAGCGACCAGAATTCTGCTATTTATATTGCAGAAATATCAGCCATTCTCCCAAACTTCAAAACCTCATATCTCTCTCATTTCTTGGCCAAATAAGGCGATTCAAAGTGTGGAACTTCGTTTTTATGGTGGCTTTGCTGTAGAATGATCGAAAGTTTTCGAGTGCACATCAATCGAGGTAAAATTGCGACTGACCAGACTGTTGTAGCTCTTTTCGAGTTCTAGATTTTGGCTATATTGATTTGATGATATCTTGCTCATTTTAGCTCCGTTTTGGGTGATTCAAAGTCCAGTGTGTTTGGGAAATTCGTGGCTATGTGTTGGAGAGCTCGGGGTAAGTTTGGTACTCTACGTTGGAGGTTATTTCTTCGTTGAAGCTGCTGCCCGCTCTCTTTTGTGTTCTTTAATTGTGGGTTTGTTGCATGTTGTAATTCCGGCCTGTTCCGAGCCCCGAATTGTGTTCCATTTTGGGACACAAGTTTGAGGAGGTAAAATAAACCTTTCACGGAATTAATTTTTGGATTCCCGGTGTGGGTCCCACAATTCCGTTTTAGACCCAATTTTGGGTCAGTCTCTGATTAATATGATTTTGGTGTCAAAACATCCATAATGATGTCGTGATCAATATTTTGATAGCGTGGCGGCGATTGGAGGTGATTCATAAAGGTGGAGCTTCAATTGGGTGGATTCAGAGCGCGCGTGATCGGCTTCGAGATGGCTATGGCAGCCCACTTTGACTGGGTTTTATTAGATACTGTTTAGTATGAATTACATGTGATTTAGGATGGAATTCTCCGAGCATAGGATTTGCCTCCTTATATCTCATTTTCTTGACTCCGATTGAGCCTTAGACTAGAGTAGTCTGCCTTAGACTAGAGTAGTCTTGTGGAATTCTTAGATTAGGCTATGGGCCTTGATTGTGGTATTGACTTAGCGTTAATTTCCTTATTTAAGATTGGTATTGATGGCCTTAGGCTTGGTTTTGGCCCTAGGTGCTTAATCATGTGATGTACCGCCCTTATAGCTAGGTGTAGCTTCCGTCAGGGCATGTTATAGATGGTGTACCTTGTACTAGTGCCTGAGACCTTAGAGGCTCACCGTAGCAGTATGTTTGGCTTAGTTGTGCTCGTTGGAAACTGAGATGGCATATTTTGGGGTAAGGCGTCGATCCTGGAGATATTTCTCCCCCTATTTGACTTTGAGCCATCTCGTGGTTACTGCATTTTCTGATTAGCAGTAGGCTTGTGATGCCTTATTGTCTATTGCCTATTGTTGCGCCTGAGGCCATATTCGAGGAGCAATTGGATCCCAGGTTAGTTTCCCTTGCCTTGGTAGTGTGGCATGATTTGGTACTACATTTCTGATTGTGTGTACCTTGTTTGGGTGTTCGTGATGGAATGCTTGCATTGATTGAGAATTTTCACATGTTTGTTGTACGATCCCGGTACTTTCATTGGATTTTCACTACTATTTTGAGAGGACATTCTCACACTTTTACTTTTTTCTAAAACTATTTTTTAATGGGAGTCGTACCACCTGGACTACATTGATAAACTGATTTGACACTCATGAGGCGTCGAGGGCGTACTCCTTTAATACTGGAAGTATGTGAGGCATCGGGGATGCACTCAATTTTTATGGATATCCGGCGCAGCATCGTCCTTTTTCTACATTGGCTGCATCTGGGATGCCTTTAGCCTGTACTTGACTATCCAGCGCGACGTTGCCCTTTTCTACATCGGCTTGGCCACTCACTCTCTGGTACCACTGCGGGGATGCTATATGTTATGAATAAGACCTAGTTCGGGCCCAGGCAGTGTATACAGACCTCCTGCGTCCCCTATGGGTCCCTCTGGTCGGTGCACCACTAAACCAGATGATGGAGCTACATGGGTCCCACCTGGTAGGCCGAGGGCTGGGGTGGGTCTATACACTTGGTTGTTGATGATCTCTGAGAGCCACCAATGATGTTACTGATTTTTACTACAAACTTGCATTTATTAGCATCACCTATCACCAGTATACTTGTTTTCTATTTGGTCCCTCGGTTTATGGGGGTCGATGGTATGTTTGTTGTTTGTACCTTCTGGGGATATGGGCGTACGGTAAGTTATTGTTTGATTATACTTGTTTTTACTTTGTGTGGTATTTGTAGATGGTCTTTCAGGGTGTCTTAGTCTGGATTTGTTATTGGTACTTCCTGTTAGGTTCAGTTGGATTAGTTCTTAGGTGATTAGCGGTGGTAGTCAGTATTTCATTCTTGATTAGTTAACTCCTATAGTGCTCTTTTATTGTAAATAGGTTGTAGCTTGCGTTTGCAGATGGGTTCTTTGACTCTGTTTCCTTTCTTTATGTATCCTAGATCTTTTTCCTTATTACCTACTTTACCTTGTGTTAGATCCTATTTAGTTGCTTGTGTTGTTCCTACCTTGTTTGTATGTTGTCTGCACTTGTTTTATCTATGGAGCTCAGTCGGCCTATGCTTACTGGGTACCATTCGTTTGGTACTCATACTACACTTCTGCGTCCTGCAGATCATAGTACGGGTTATCGCCGGTGAATGGTCTTGTTGCGAAGCAGCTTGCATTCGGATATTGGGTGACCTCTTGGCATCTGGAGTTGCCGATTTCTATCTACTTTGGCCTGGACTAGTCTTTACTTGCTTTTGAAGACTGTCTATTTCTCTCCTGTATTTGTAAAAGCTTTGTACTCTTGTTTTGTTTAGATGCTCGATTAATGACTGATGTCAGGTCTTGGAGATGGTTCCTTGGTTATATCTATGTTGATTCCTCTTTCTTCTCTTCATATTTGTTTGTTACTTCATTGGTTCTCTTCTGCTTGATAGCCCGTTGCTTCTTGTTTTGGGCTAGAGGTTAGGATTACCTACTGGTGGGTTATGGTAGGTGCCATCATGACATGAGAAATCGGGTCGTGACAAGTTGGTATCAGAGCTAGATTGACCGTCATCGTTGGTATGAGAGAAAATGCCTAGCAGTGTCCTGCAGATTGGTGCGTTGATGTTCGTATCCTATCATCGAGAGGTTTTAGGGAATTCTTAGGAAATCCTATTTTTGACTCTGTATCGTGTGTTTTCGTTCTGAATAACCTCTAAAACGTCTTCTTTGGAATCCACTCTCTCTTTAGATAGATATCATGAGGTAATCGATAGGCGTGGATGGAGCGTCACCACATTCTATTGGAGGTTCAGCACTTGGTCAGGCTACAGGGCCTAAGTCAGGCCTATACCCTGAGGTCAGAAGTGTTCTTTAGCAGACGGAGAGTTTGGGGGAAGCACAGGCTTCGATTAAGTCATTGGCTACCTTGAATCCTTGAGGTTCAGTGTTTTGAGATTCGAGTTCCTTTGGGGGTACACCACTGACATGTGCAGTTCTTGGTGCAACGGTTACTGCTCAGGACACAGTTGGGTTGGTTGGTCCTTAATAGGGTTCGACGTCGGTATCTGAGCATGTGTTGAGATTTCTTGAACGGGCAGGGCTTAACCCTGCATTATTCCCTACGGATCGGGATATGAGTCAAGAATTCTTCAGGGGTTGTCATTGCCACTCCATTTTGCGTCAGAGCATATGATAGAGGCTGGGTCTACCTTTCCCCAGATTGTCAGCCATGTGGAGGCAGTGGAGCAGGCATGCCGTGAGGCGTACAGAGGCAGCGGCAAGAGGGCCAGGTAGGACGATAGCCACAGTGGGGCCCATTCTAGGCCTAGAGATTCTCAGGACTGTTTCCGTCAGAGAGTCTAGCAAGGCCAGTTTAGCCGGCCTGTTCAGGTGACATTACATCCTTCTGGGGGTGGCCAGCACCGTCAGGGTGGTCCCAGCACGGGCTAGAGTTTGAGAGGTTCAGATTCAGGTTTTGAAGGCCGTGGTGGTTATCTTCTTGCGGCTCATTTTTCTCAGGGCTATTATGACTGCAGTAACCTAGACCACTGGTCCAGGGTTTACCCAGGCGGGAGTTACTCATCCAGACACCCATGGCTTCTTCTACTACCATGGCTACAGTGGTTGGGCCTTACCGTATCCATGGAGAGCTTGGCCACCGAACTAGAAAGTATCCCCGATATGGGACTAGTTCACAGTTTGCTCAGCCGGGTCACTATCGTGGGTTTACATCATCTCCAGTCAGATGTAGTGCTCGAGGTGGTACTGATAGTACTTCAAGTGTTCAGGCCGGGGTCGGTCACGATTCGTTTTATGCTTTTACAGGCCAGCCACAGGCCGAGGATCATGGTATCAATTGTATTGCTCGATTTCATTATTTCATCCTTCATTGCTTATATTGTGTGGTTTTAGGGGTTTTCATACCCATATGTGTCTATTTGACTTGTTGTTTATCTCATGGCTGTTGCGGTAGCCTTATCTGGAATTATGTGTATGTGCTTTAACCTCGCAGTTGATTTCTTTTAGTAGTGTATCGACTAGGTCGGATTCCTTCCGTTCGGAATGGTTGTTGAGTAACTCCCCGTACCTTTGCCTCAGTTATTCTGTTGGGAGTTTGCAGCCGGGCTAGTTAGCTTCCTCTTTTGGTCCTTCTTCCCGGTTGCTTTTGCTGTGATGCCAACCTTCATTAGATAGGTGGCTAGACCAGGTTCATTAGTTCTGGGAGTTGTGTTGTTAGTTCTAGTTGGCTTAGAAGGTCACCTTAGTTACGTGTCATCCGGTTAAACTATTAGTTGAATGGCTCTTCTTACCTTTGTGCACAGCTAGCGTTGCCTTGATTAGTATTTCTCTCCTGCCATTCTAGTTTTCTTGGCTTAGATGACTATCTTTGTTGCTTTGCATTATTGGGTTCGTAGAGTAAAGGTTGGTTGTTGAGGCAATATGTGAATAGAGGTATAGCATCTTCGGAGTTATGGTGGATCCCGCTTGTCGATCCTTCCCTATGCCTTATCAGTATTTTCAGCCCTAAGGCTGCGAAGTTGAGGTATGCTCCCTTTTTTACCTACTTGATTGGTCTCTTTGTGGCATTCTTGGCGTTTGGGTTTATTGGTAGTTGGAAGATTTGTGACTGTTGGAGTTTTGAGGAAGGTTGAACAACCTTCTGTGGTATTGTAGTAATTCTGGTTGGTCGTCTCATCCCATTTGTCTTAGTCTTGTTCTCAGTTGCAAAGTTGTGGTTCGTTCGTTCAATATTTTGAAGCTATCTTTTTCGGGGGTTTTGGTGCTTGACTACAGCTAGTTGGGATTTGGAAAGTGTGATCTCTTGTTGCACCTTGTTGTTGTTAAGGTTGGTCCTTTGCGGTTGGGTTGGTAGCTCTCGAGGTCTTGGTTGTGTTCTTGAGCCGGAATGGTGGTGTCCCATGGCGGGTTTAGACTTTAGCTTCTGTTGGAGAATTAAAGTTTGCTTAGAAGGTTCATCTCTAAGATGGGGTCAAAGTAATTCGTGAAATGCGAGATTTTGAATTGGTTCAGGATGGAAGGTTTGCTTTTAGCATAGTGGGTGACTTGCAGTGTTCGTTGACGGGGGTTGGTGCACTTGGACCATTATCGATCGGTTTACTATGTTAATTCGCTACCTACCGGCTTAGTTTCCCTTAGACTAGGATGGCTGGATCAGATTTGCGCTCGCTGAGTAGTTGTGGGCATATGGTGTCGGCATTTCGGAAGTTCCTATGCTAAGAGTAAGTCACTCGAGCTGGGATCAATGCGGCCTTGTCGTTCATGGGATAATCGTCCCTTAGAGTGGAGTGTTCAATTTCAGAACGTGCATTCAGCTGGAATTGTTGGTTTTTGAAGTAGGGATTGGAATCTTGGGCTTTGCCCCGGGTTGTTTTCCTTGCTTGGGTTATGGTCATCACTAGAAGTTCAGTTGAAGTATGTGACCCCTTCGGGGTCTGTGTTGTATGGTTAGTAAGTAAGTTTCAGATGGTGTTGGAGGTATTCAGGATGGCCAAGGACCGGCAGAACACTCTTGGTGGGTGGAAGAAGATAGATTTGGAGCATAAGGCAAGTATTTTGAATTATGAGATAATTTTCATCTGCCATGGTCCTTTGTTTCTCATTTCGGTGGGTTTTGTTTTCCTCAAATGAAGGTGACGTTTTCGGTCAAAATCAGGTTATTTGAGCAAGAGTTAAAGCCCAAAAGGGAAGTGGAGGAGCTTGTGAAGTTTGAAGTGAATTTAAGGATTTTCTTCTTAGCCTGAGTTCTGTGATGGCGTTGTTCGATCCATGAAGGTGTTTGAGGGTCTGGCAGAGCATACGGGCCCTGTATCCTCGTCTTTTCGTGCCTCCATATTGTAACTGGCCTTCTACTTTCACGGACGAAAGTCCTTTTAGTAGTGGATGTTGTAATGACCCTCTACGTCATTTTCTTTGTTTTCCTATCTTTTCAGCATTTAGAACTTTTCTGTAGTGACACCAAGTCATTTATGACTTGTTGGCACTGTCTGTTTGGTCGCCTGGTCGTTCGTTTTGGTTTTATGCTTGTTTACCTATTTTGGAGCTTCTAAAACTTGAAAAGTTGATTTCAGTAAACTACCTCAGAATGGAATTCTGATGGTTCCATCAGCTCCAAAATGTTCATTTTAGGCAAGTAGCATGTTCGGCTCAAGATCCGAGGCTTTCAGTGCGAGTTTAAGCCATTAGGCGTTTTAGCCTTTAAGCTTTGGCCTAAGTTTGACTTCGGTCAACATTCTTGGTAAACGTGCTCAGATTGAAATTCCATCAGCATGTTAGCTATGAAATATCAAGTTTGGTCTAGAACGACCATTCATGCACCTCCCGAGGCATCCAGGCTCATTTCGAGCTCCCTTGTGGATTTTGGCTTAAAATGGCGCATGGGTGTGGCACCCACTTTTCATCTAGATGACCTCGTATGGAAATTTCTACTGCGCCATTGAGTCCGGAATATCGAATTTAGTGGGGTAGCATATCTGGTTTATTTTCATCGGGTGCTGAACGAATTTCGAGGGTCCGTTCGAATACTTTGAAAAATAACAAAAGTGCTGATATCTTGTGTAGGCTTTTAGCGACTAGAAATGGGACTTTTAGCAACTAGAAACAACCCTTTAGCGACTAAAATTCTGCTATTTATATATCAAAAATATCAATCATTCTCCCAAACTTCAAAACCTCATATCTCTCTTATTTCTTGTCCAAAAAAGGCAATTCAAAGTGTGGAGTTTTGTTTTGATGGAGGCTTCGCTGTAGAATGATCGGAAGTTTTTGGGTGCACATCAATCGAGGTAAAATCATGACAGACCAGACTGTTGTAGCTCTTTTCGAGTTCTAGATTTTGGGTATATTGATTTGGTGATATCTTGCTCATTTTAGCTCTGTTTTGGCTGATTCAAAGTCCAGTGTGTTTGGGAGGTTCGTGGCTATGCATTGGAGGGCTCGGGGTAAGTTTGGTACTCTACGTTGGAGGTTATTTCTTCGTTGAAGCTGCTGCCCGGTCTCTTTTGTGTTCTTTAATTGTGGGTTTGTTGCATGTTGTAATTCCGGCCTGTTCCGGGCCCCGAATTGTGTTCCATTTTGGGACACAAGTTTGAGGAGGTAAAATGAACCTTTTCACAGAGTTATTTTTGGGATTCCCGGCGTGGGTCCCACAATTCCGTTTTAGACCCAATTTTGGGTCCGTTTCCGATTAATGCGATTTTGGTGTCAAGACATCCATAATGACGTCGTGATCAATATTTTTATAGTGTGGCGGTGATTGGAGGTGATTCATAAAGGTGGAGCTTCAATTGGGTGGATTCAGAGTGCGCATTATCGGCTTCGAGATGGATATGGCCTCCCACTTTGATTAGGCTTTATTAGATACGGTTTAGCATGAATTACATGTGATATAGGATGGAATTTGCCGAGTATAAGATTTGCCTCCTTATATCTCATTTTCTTGACTCCGATTGAGCCTTAGACTAGAGTAGTCTTGTGGAATCCTTAGATTAGGCTATGGGCTGATTGTGGTATTGACTTAGCGTTAATTTCCTTATTTAAGATTGGTATTGATGGCCTTAGGCTTGGTTTTGGCCCTAGGTGCTTAATCATGTGATGTACCGCCCTTATAGCTAGGTGTAGCTTCCGTCAGGGCTTGGTATAGATGGTGTACCTTGTACTAGTGCCTGAGACCTCAGAGGCTCACCGTAGCAGTATGTTTGGCTTAGTGGTGCTGGTTGGAAGCTGAGATGGCATATTTTGGGGTAAGGCATCGATCCTGGAGATATTTCTCCCCCTATTTGATTCTGAGCCATCTCCTGGTTACTGCATTTTCTGATTAGCGGTAGGCTTGCGATGCCTTATTGTCTATTGCCTATTGTTGGGCCCGAGGCCATATTCGAGGAGCCATTGGATCCCAGGTTAGTTTCTCTTGCCATGGTAGTGTGGCATGATTTGGTACTACATTTCTAATTGTGTGTACCTTGTTTGGATGCTGGTTATGGTATGCTTGCATTGATTGAGAATTTTCACATGTTTGTGGTATGATCCTGGTTCTTTCATTGGATTTTCACTACTATTTTGAGAGGACATTCTCACACTTGTACTATTTTCTAAAATTGGTTTTTAACAGGAGTCGTACCACCTGGACTACTTTGATAAACTGATTTGACACTCATGAGGCGTCGAGGACGTACTCCTTTTATACTGGCAATATCAGAGGCTTTGGGGATGCACTCAGTTTTTATGGATATCCAGCGCAGCATTGCCCTTTTTCTATATTCGCTGTATCTGGGATGCCTTTAGCCTGTACTTGACTATCCGGCGCGACGTTTCCCTTTTCTACATCGGCTTGGCCACTCACTCTCCTGTACCAGTACGAGGATGCTATATGTTATGTATAAGACCTAGTTCGAGCCCTGGCAGTGTATACTGACCTCCCTCGTCCCTTATGGGACCCTCTGGCCGGTGCACCACTGAACCAAATGATGGAGCTACATGGGTCCCACTTGGTAGGCCGAGGGCCAGGGTGGGTCTATACACTTGGTTGTTGATGATCTCTTAGAGCCACCGATGATGTTACATGGTTTTACTAAATACTTGCATTCATTAGCATCACCTATCACCAGTATACTTGTTTGCTATTTAGTCCCTCGGTTTATAGGGGTCGGGGGTATGTTTGTTGTTTTTACCTTCTGGGGGTATGGGCGTTCGGCCGGTTATTGTTTGATCATACTTGTTTTTACCATGTGTGGTATTTGTAGATGGTCTTTCAGGGTGTCTTAGTCTGGATTTGTTATTGGTACTTCCTGCTAGGTTCAGTTGGATTAGTTCTTAGGTGATTAGCGGTGGTAGTCAGTATTTCGTTCTTGATTAGTTAACTCCTATAGTGCTCTTTTATTGTAAATAGGTTGTAGCTTGCGTTTGCAGGTGTGTTCTTTGACTTTGTTTCCTTTCTTTATGTATCCTAGATCTTTACTCTTATTACCTGCTTTACCTTGTGCTAGATCCTATTTAGTTGCTTGTGCTATTCCTACCTTGTTTATATGTTGTTTGTACTTGCTTTATCTGTGTTGCTCAGTTGGCCTATGCTTACTGGGTACCATTCGTTTGGTACTCATACTACACTTCTTCACCCTACAGATCATACTACGGGTTATCGCCGGTGATTTGTCTTGTTGCGAAGCAGTTTGCTTTTGGATATTGGGTGAGCTCTTGGCATCTGGAGTTGGTGATTTCCATCTACTTTGGCTAGGACTAGTCTTTACTTGCTTTTGAAGACTGTCTGTTTCTCTCTTGTATTTGTAAAAGCTTTGTACTCTTGTTTTGTTAAGATGCTCAATTACTAACTGATCTCAGGTCTTGGGGACGGTTCCTTGGTTATATCTAAGTTAATTCCTCTTTCTTCTCTTCATATTCGTTTGTTACTTCATTGGTTCCTCTTCTGCTTGATAGCCCGTTGCTTCTTGTTTTGGGCTAGAGGTTAGGATTACCTACTGGTGGATTATGGTAGGTGCCATCATGACATGAGAAATCGGGTCGTGATAAGTTGGTATCAGAGCTAGATTGACCGTCATCGTTGGTATGAGAGAAAATGCCTAGTAGTGTCCTGCAGATCGGTGCGTTGACGTCTGTATCCTATCTTCGAGAGGCTTTAGAGCATTCTTAGGAAATCCTATTTTTGACTCTGTATCATGTGTTTTTGTTCCGAATAACCTCGAAAATAGTTTCTTAGGAATCCGCTCTCTCTTTAGATGGATATCATGAGGTAATCGATAGGCGTGGATGGAGCGTCACCACATTCTAGCGGAGGTTCAACACTTGCTCAGGCTACAGGACCTTAGTCAGGCCTATGCTCTGAGGTCAGAGGTGTTCTTCAGCAGACGAAGAGTTTGGGGGAAGCACAAGCTCCGATGAAGTCATTGGCTACCTTGAATCCTCGAGGTTCAGTGTTAGGAGACCCGAGTTCCTTTGGGGGTACACCATTGACAGGTGTAGTTCTTGGTGCAACGATTACTGCTCAAGACACAGTTGGGTTGGTTGGTCCTCAGCAGGGTTCGACGTCGATATCTAAGGATGTGTTGAGATTTCTTGAACTGGCAGGGCTTAAACCCGCATTATTCCCTACGGATCGGGATATGAGTAAAGAGTTCGTCAGGGATTGTCATTGCCACACCATTTCGCGTCAGAGAACACGATAGATGCTGGGTCTACCTTTCCCCAGATTGTCAGCCATGTGGAGGTAGTGGAGAAGGCATGCCTTGAGGCGTACAGAGGCAGCATCAAGAGGGCCAGGTAGGACGATAGCCACAGTGGGCCCCGTTCTAGGCCTAGAGATTCTCAGGACAGGTTCCGTCAGATGGTCCAGTAGGGTCAGTCTAGCCGGCCTGTTCAGGTGACATTACATGCTTCTGGGGGTAGCCAGCACCGCCACGGTGGTCCTAGCACGGGCCAGAGTTTGAGAGGTTCAGATTTGAGTTTTGCAGGCCATGGTGGTTGTCTTCTTGCTGCTCGTTTTTCTCAGGGCTATTATGACTACGGTAACCTAGACCACTAGTCCAGGGATTTCCCCAGGCACCTATGGCTTCTTCTACTCCCTAGGCTAGAGTGGTTGAGCCTTACCATATCCATGGAGAGCTTGGCCACCGATCTAGAAAGTATCCCCGATGTGGGACCAATGCACAGTTTGCTCAGCCGGGTCAGTATCGTGGGTTTACGTCATCTCCAGTCATAGGAAGTGCTCGAGGTGGTACTGATAGTACTTCAGGTGTTCTGGCTGGGGTCGTCATGATTCGTTTTATGCTTTTACAGGCCAGCCGCAGGCCGAGGATCCTGGTATTGGTTGTATTGCTCGATTTCATTGTTTCTTCCTTCATTGCATATATTATGTGGTTTTGGAAGTTTTCATACCCATATGTGTCTATTTGACTTGTTGTTTATCTTATGGCTGTTGCGGTAGCCTTATCTTTAATTATGTGTATGTGTTTTAACCTCGTAGTTGATTTCTTTTAGTAGTGGATCGACTAGGTCGAATTCCTTTAGTTTGGAATGGTGGTTGAGTAACACCCGTGCCTTTGCCTCAGTGGTTCTGTTTGGAGTTTGCGGCCGGGTTAGTTAGCTTCCCCCTTTGGTCCTTCTTACCGGTTGCTTTTGCTGTGATGCCGACCCCCGTTAGATAGGCGGCTAGACCAGCTTCATCAGTTCTGGGAGTTGTGCTGCTAGTTCTAGTTGGCTTAGAAGGGCACCTTAGTTATGTGTCATCCCGTTAAACTAGTGGTTGAATGGCTCTTCTTATCTTTGTGCACAGCTAGCATTGCCTTGATTAGTATTTCCCTCCTGTCATTTTGGTGTTTTGGCTTAGACGACTATCTGTGTTGCTTGGCATTGTTGGGTTCATAGCTAAAAGGTTGGTTGATGAGGCAGTATGTGAATGGAGGTATAGCAACTTCGGAGTTGTGGTGGATCCCGCTTGTCGATCCTTCCCTATGCCTTATCAATATTTTGATCCCTAACGCTGCGAAGTTGAGTTTTGCTCCTTTTTTTACCTACCTGGTTGGTCTCTTTGTGGCATTCTTTGTGTTTGGATTTATTGGTAGTTGGAAGATTTGTGACTGTTGGAGTTGTGAGGAAGGTGGAACAACCTTCTGTGGTATTGTAGTAATCCTAGTTGGTCGTCTCTTCCCGTTTTTCTTAGTCTTGTTCTCAGTTGCAAGTTGTGGTCTGTTCATTCAATCTTTTGAAGCTATCTTTGTCGAGGGTTTTGGCGCTTGACTGCAGCTAGTTGGGATTTGGAAAGTGTGATCTCTTGTTGCACCTTATTGCTATTGAGGTTGGTCCTTTGCGGTTGGGTTGGTAGCTCTTGAGGTCTTGGTATTGTTCTGGAGCCGAAATGGTGGTGTCCTCTGGTGGGTTTAGACTTTAGCTTTTGTTGGAGAATTAAAGGTTGCTTAGAAGGTTCATCTCCAGGATGGGGTTAAAGTAATTTGTGAAATGTGAGATTTTGAATTGGTTCAAGATGAAAGGTTTACTTTTAGCTTATTGGGTGACTTGCAGTGTTCGTTGACGGGGGTTGGTGTACTTGGACTATTATTGATCGGTTGACTATGTTAATTTACTACCTACTGGTTTGGTTTCCCTTAGACTAGGATGACTGGATCAGATTTGCGCTCGCTGAGTAATTGTGGGCATATGGTGTCGGCGTTTTGGAAGTTCCTATGGTATGAGTAAGTCACTGGAGCTGGGCTCAGTGAGGCCTTGTCGTTCGCGGGATAATCGTCCCGTGGAGTGGAGTGTTCAGTTTCAGAAGGTGCATTTCAGCTGGAATTGTTGCTTTTTGAAGTAGGGATTGGAATCTTGAGCTTTATCCCTAGTTGTTTTCCTTACTTGGGTTATGGTCATCCTTAGAAGTTCAGTTGAAGTATGTGACCCCTATGGGGCTTGTGTTGTGTGGTTCTGTAAGCAAGTTTTAGATTGTGTTGGAGGTATTCTGGATGGCCAAGGACCGGCAGAACGCTATTTGTGGGTGGAAGAAGATGGATTTGGAGCATAAGGCATGTATTTTGAATTATGAGATGAGTTTCATCTGCCATGGTCTTGTGTTTCTCATTTCGGTTGGTTCGGTGTGATTTTGGTTTTCCTCAGATGAACCTGATGTTTTCGGTCAAAATCGAGTTAATTGAGCGAGAGTTGGAGTCCAAAAGGGAAGTGGAAAAGCTTGTGGAGTTTGAATTGAATTTAAGGATTTTTCTCTTAGCCTGAGTTCTGTGATGGTGTTGTTCGATCCGTGAGGGTGTCTGAGGGTCTGGCGGAGCATACGGGCCCTGTATACTCGTCTTTTCATGCCTCCATATTGTAACTGTCCTTCTACTTTTGCGGACGAAAGTCCTTTTAGTAGTAGATGTTGTAATGACCCTCCAGGTCATTTTCTTCATTTTCTTACCTTTTCAGCATTTAGAGCTTCTCTATAGCGAGCCCAAGTCATTTATGACTTGCTGGCACTGACTGTTCGGTCGCCTGGTCGTTCGTTTGGATTTTATGCCCGTTTTCCTGTTTTGGAGCTTTTAAAACTTAAAAAGTTGATTTCGGTCATAACCGTGGTAAACGGCCTCAGAATGGAAGTCTGACGGTTCCATCAACTCCGGAATGGTCATTTTAGGCTAGTAGTATGTTCGGCTCGAGTCCCGAGGCTTTCGGTGCGAGTTTGAGCCATTAGGCATTTTAGCCTTTAAGCTTGGCTTAAGTTTGACTTCGGTCAACATTTTTGGTAAACATGCTCGAATTGAAATTCGATCATTACGGTTAGCTACGAAATGTCGAGTTTGGTCTAGAACGACCGTTCGTACGCCTCCCGAGGCTTCCAGTCTCATTCCGAGCTCCCTTGTGGATTTTGGCTTTAAATGACGCATGGGTGTGGGACCCACTTTTCATCGAGATGACCTCGTATGGAAATTTTGACTGCGCCATTGAGTCCGGAATGTCGAATTTAGTGGGGTAGCATATCATGTTTATTATCATCGGGTCCCGAACGAATTCCAAGGGTCCGTTCGGAGACTTTGAAAAATAGCAAAAATGCTGATATCTGGTGCAGACTTTTAGCGACCAGAATGGGACTTTTGGCGACAAGAAACAGCTTTATAGCGACCAGAATTCTGCTATTTATATAGCAGAAATATCAGCCATTCTCCCAAACTTCAAAACCTCATATCTCTCTCACTTCTTGGCCAATTGAGGCGATTCAAAGTGTGGAAGCTTCGTTTTGATGGTGGCTTAACTGTAGAGTGATCGGAAGTTTTTGAGTGCACGTCAATCGAGGTAAATCGTGACAGACCAGACTGCTGTAGCTCTTTTCGAATTCTAGATTTTGGCTATATTGATTTGGTGATATCTTGCTCATTTTAGCTCTGATTTGGGTGATTCAAAGTCCAGCGTGTTCGGGAAGTTCGTGGCTATGCATTGAAGGGCTTGGGAACTGTTGGGTACTCTCCGTTTGAGGTTATTTCAATGTTGAAGCTGCAGCCGTCTCTCTTTTGTGTTCTTTAATGGTGGATTTGTTTCATGTTGTAATTCTGGCCTGTTACGGGCCCCGAATTGTGTTCCATTTTGGGACACAAGTTCGAGGAGGTAAGATGAACCTTTTAAAGGAGTCGATTTTGGAATTTCCGGCGCGGGTTCCACAATTTTGTTTTAGACCCAATTTTGGATCCGTCTCCGATTAATGCAATTTTGGTGTCAAAACGTCGGTAATGATGTCGTGATCAATAGTTTGATAGCGTGGCAGCGATCGGAGGTGATTCATAAAGGCGGAGCTTCAATTGGATGGATTCAGAGTGCGCGTGATCGGCTTCGAGGTAGGCTATGGTCTCCCACTTTGACTTGGCTTTATTACATATGGTTTAGTATGAATTACATGTGATTTAGAATGGTATTTGCCGAGTATAGGATTTTCCTCCTTATATCTCATTTTCTTGATTCCCATTGGGCCTTAGACTAGAGTAGTTTTGTGGAATCCTTAGATTAGGCTATGGGCCTTGGTTGTGGTATTGACTTAGCATTATTATCCTTATTTAAGATTGGTATTGATGGCCTTAGGCTAGGTTTGGGCCCTAGGTGCTTTATCATGTGATGTACCGCCCTTATAGCTTGGCGTAGCTTTCGGTAGGGCTTGTTATGGATGGTGTACCTTGTGCTAGTGCCTAAGACCTCAGAGGCTCGCCGTAGCCATAGGTTTGGCTTAGTTGTGCTCATTGGGAGCTGAGATGGCATGTTTTCGAGTAAGGCATCGATCCTAGAGATATTTCTCCCTTATTTGATTCTGCGCCATCACCCGATTACTACGTTTTCTGATTAGCGGTAGGCTTGTGATGCCTTATTGTCTATTGTTGGGCCCGAGGTCGTATTCGAGGAGAGATTGGATCCCAGGTTGGTTTCCCTTGCCTTGGTAGTGTGGCATGATTTTATATTACATTTCTGATTGTGTGTACCTTGTTTGGATGCTTGTGATGGCATGCTTACATTGATTGAGCATTTTCACTTGTTTGTGGTACGATCCCGGTACTTTCATTGGATTTTCACTACTATTTTGAGAGGACATTCTGACAATTTTACTACTTTCTAAAACTGGTTTTTAACGAGAATCGTACCACCTGGACTACTTTGATAAATTGATTTGACACTCATGAGGCGTCGAGGACGTACTCCTTTTATACTGGCAGTATCAGAGGCATCAGGGATGCACTCAGCTTTTATGAATATCCGGCGCAGCGTCGCCCTTTTTCTACATTGGCTGCATCTGGGATGCCTTTAGCCTATACTTGACTATCCGGCAAGGCGTCGCCCTTTTCTACATCGGCTTGGCAACTCACTCTCTGGTACAACTACGGGGATGCTATATGTTATGTACAAGACCTGGTTTGGGCCCAGGTAGTGTATATAGATTTCCCACGTCCCCTATGGGCCCCTCTGGCCGGTGCAGCACTGAACCAGATGAGGGAGCTACATGGGTCCCACCTGGCAGGCCGGGGGCCAGGGTGGGTTTATACACTTAGTTGTTGATGGTCTCTGAGAGCCACCGATTATGTTAGTGGTTTTTACTACAAACTTGCATTCATTAGCATCGCCTATAACAAGTATACTTATTTGCTGTTTGGTCCCCCGATTTATGGGGGTCGGGGGTATGTTTGTTGTTTGTACCTTCCGGGGGTATGGGCGTCCGATCGGTTATTGTTTGATTATACTTGTTTTTACCTTGTGTTGTATTTGTAGATGGTCTTCAGGGTGTCTTAGTCTTGATTTGTTATTGGTACTTCTTGCTAGGTTCAGTTGGATTAGTTCTTAGGTGATTAGCGGTGGTAGTCAGTATTTCGTTCTTGATTAGTTAACTCCTATAGTGCTTTTTTATTATAAATAGGTTGTGGCTTGCGTTTGCAGGTGCGTTCTTTGACTCTGTTTCCTTTCTTCATGTATCCTAGATCTTTACTCTTATTACCTACTTTACCTTGTGTTAGATCCTAATTAGTTGGTTGTGTTGTTCCTACCTTGTTTTTATGTTGTTTGTACTTGCTTTATCTTTGGTGCTCAGTCGGCCTATGCCTACTGGGTACCATTCGTTTGGTACTCATACTACACTTCTGCACCTTGCAAATCATAGTACGGGTTATCGCCATTGATTGGTCTTGGTGTGGAGCAGCTTGCATTCAGAGATTGGGTGAGCTCTTGGCGTCCGGAGTTGCCGATTTCCATCTACTTTGGCGAGGACTAGTCTTTACTTGCTTTCGAAGACTGTATGTATCTCTCTTGTATTTGTAAAAGCTTTGTACTCTTGTTTTGTTTTGATGCTCGATTACTGACTGATGCGAAGTCTTCGGGACGGTTCTTTGGTTATATCTATGTTGATTCCTCTTTCTTCTCTTTATATTCGTTTGTTACTTCATTGGTTCCTCTTCCGCTTGATAGCCTGTTGCTTCTTGTTTCGGGCAAGGGTTTAGGCTTACCTATTGGTGGGTTATGGTAGGTGCCATCATGACCTAAGAAATCGGATCGTGACAGATACGAGATAGAAAAATATTAAATTCTTTTTTAATGAAAAATTAAATTTTAAAAAATAATAATTTAGGTATTGGGTTATTAACAATTTAGCATTGATTTAATATATTTTTTTTTTTGGGGGGGGGGGGGGGGGGGATTAGAGCTATATTTTACCCAAATCATAATTGTTCAAATTATATTAGCCATTATATGGATGAATTATAGTCTAATGTATTTGGATTCAATTCATCTAAATCCGATCCAAAGGGATCTAAAATTACTTCTCAGTTCTCTATATTTCCTCTTTAATTTCTACTATGCTTCTAGCCAAAGTATTTTCTTCATCTTAATTTCGTTGTCTTATTTTTAATAATTCGTTAAATATTTGAAAATTATGTAAAAAGAATTATAAGTCATAATAATTAATAATTTAAAATTTTTTAATTAACTACAAAAAATTTGATTGACTCTTAAAATTCTATCAATGCTATTTAAATTTGAAGTAATTAACAATTTAAAATATTTAAAAGACACATAAAAAATTTAATTGACTTTTGAAATTTCAATTGTGTCACATAAATTTTATGAAGGAACCATTTAATCAATAATTCTTTATTCTTTACATTTTTTAATTTTTGGTTCATGAAGTCTAAATTATTTTTTCTCAAACATACTCTATAGTTTTATTAATTGTGATTTGTTAGCTGATATCACGGGCTTACTCACCTTTGAAATAGTCTAATATACTCATCAGTTTTATACACAGTCTAAATTGTTTGTTAATTTATAAAATTAAGATTGAATTAATTAATTTTTTCTTATTTTATTGTTAAAATTAATTCTTTTTGAAAGTACAAATATTATAAAGTTCCAAAAAGATCCTTCATTGTTAACCTAGAAATTGATGAATAATACACATAAATGAAGTGTATTAAAAATAGGTAAAGGATAAATTATTAAAAATATCTTTCTTATTTTTGATTTTTTAATATAAGAAAAAGTAGATAACTAATATGATCGAGGGATCTAATATATTACCAAAAGACACAATGCTGAATAATTACTTCTCATTCAATTAATGACTAAAAATTGATCACTTCCTATCCTATTTAGTTCATTAATTAACAACGTAACATTAGGATTGAAGGATTTCATTCTCAACCAATACCAAAGTAAAATTCCTATTCTATACATGTATGGAGTAATTTTAAATGTATGTGTAAGTGTGTCAGTCTGGAGAGAATAAACAAGAAAAAGAATAGTAATTCCTTCTTTGATTTCTCCTTCTTTTTTTTTTAAATCAGAAACAAATTAAATATGTTACTGTATCCTGATAAGCCTTCGATGTTTTGCAAGATTTTACTATCTAGAGAAACCTTCATGAATAAAATGGTGAGTTTGTCAATCTCTCTTGAATTTGTTCTTCTTTTGGGTTCTATTGATGTTTTAAGGAATTTGGACATAGTATGTGTAACATCATAGATTTCAAATTTTATTTGAAATTTATTAAGTTAAAATTGTATTAGGTTCTTTTGCAAAAAAGGATAAGAGAACATTTTATTTAAAATTTATAAAGATCGAGTTGGAAAACAAGTTAAGCTACTTTTCCAAATTTGAAATTCAACTCAAATTTGGTTGGAAATTTTATAATCAAACGCTAATTTTAAATTAAGTAAAAACTATTTCAAAGAAGATGAATAATTCTTATGGCCAAACGAACTTGTAGATTTTGTTGAAACTACGTTAGAAAAACTCATAAAACAATAATAGTATTTTTTTTTTTAAAGAAAAGACTCCTCATGTGCTAACGAGCCCTAATATTTTTTGTTCATTTGCTAAATTTTATTTGTCAGCAAGTGCCATCTTGTTTCGTAAAAGAAAACAAGAGAATGTTGAGTAAGACTTTTTTACTAAAAACAGGTGAAGTTGAATGTCTTGGGAAGCAAAGATGGTGAGAGAAAAGCCAAATTACTTCATATGTGAAAGGAGATTGGCCACAATTTGTGGTGCATCACAAACTGGAGCCAAGTGACATTTTGATCTTCTCACGGGATAAGGCATAAGTACCCCCTTCAACTATGGACGAAATCCCAGCGACACACCTTAACTATACATGGGTCCTATTACCCCCCTGAATTATTTTAAAGTGTAATAATTATACCCTTCGATGCTGAGGTGGCACAGAGAGTGTGCTCACTCTCTTGGAGGCATGCGAGAGACAAAAAATAAGTATTCAAATCTGATTAATATAGACACGTGTCCATTTTCAATTGCACATTTTCACAATTAATTAGTACACATAATTAATTAACATTAAAATTTAAGTTGACATCTTTTTAATTAAATTTCTATTTTTATTGTGAAATAGAGTTAAATTTTATCATTTATAGAAATACAATTAATTTTTTCACAACATACTTAAATTGCTGATGAATTTTTCAGTGTTTTTCATCAATTTGTATAGTATCGAAAGAAATTTTCTTTTTCTTTTAATTTTTGACTGAAATACTTGACATGAAATTCACTAATGAGGAAAATAATTTTGCATATTAGAGATTTAATATAAGCTACATATCATGAGCACAATTTAAATTAAAACTTTTTTTTAAAAAAATAATTTTTAATTATCCTCTCCTCCTCAATTATCAATGTCATATCCCAACCCATTCCCCACCCCCATTTTAGTTCTCTGTTCGTAGATATAGCACTCCAGCCCTTACTTCAGCTCTCCGTCCGTCGATATAGAAACCCACCCCGCTTCAGTCTTCTGTCAATATAGCACCCCAATCCACTTTAGTTCCGCTTCGATTCTCCATTACAATAATACGCCGTCTCCTTTTTGTTTCTTTCAACTTCGATTGTCCTTTACTTCATCTTGCCCAAATAATATTTGAGTGAGAAATAATTGTGTTCATAACCCAAATTCAATCGGAAAAAAATGCTTCGATTTTCAATTTTTCTTGAATTAGAATTTCAATTTTGGGGTAGTTTCTTCGATGGAAATTTTAGATCAAATTTTACGAGATTTATTTTTTACTTTTCTTGTTAGGTCACAAATTTCAGTTGGATGCAAGAGATCTAACATTTTAAAATTTGAATTGAATAGCTTGAGTTTTTGACCATTAGGAGTGATATTTTGTGACAAATTTGAAGGTGGGTGAGAAAATATATGGTAAGTATTTGAATGTTTGGCGGTAAAAAATGAGTTTGACAACAGACATTAAATCTGGTGGTGGAGAAGGAATGAATTGGTGGTGGGTTACAATTTTCATGGTGATTGCTATGAGTTTTAATGGTGAAAATAGAGAGTTTAATGGTTATGGTGGGTGTAGGGATAGTAATGAAGAAGAATGAATTAAATAATATGAATTTTTTAATTTTATAAAATATCTGATAATTTATTGACCTGGCGCTGATGTAAGGATGATGTGGAGGCGAGTGTAAGACACCTCCCTTCATGTTGAGTGATTATAGAGGTTTTAGGGTGTGTTTATTACATTTTAAAATAATTCAGGGGGGTAATAGGACCCATGTATAGTTAAGGTTTGTCGCTGGGATTTCGTCCATAGTTGAAGGGGGTACTTATGCCTTATCCCATCTTCTCACTCATTGAAAAATCAATGTTCCATGTGCAGCCATACACACCAAAAAGTTGTAGAAACATTACTTGTAAGAGGAAACTTTTTTATGAGGAACTCAACAGTAGTAGCTCTGAAGAGGAGATTGGACCTTCAAAGAGAGGAAAGAAAATGGAACCAATAATAGTAGTATCGGATATTGAGGAAGAAAGTGTTGATATGTCATCTAGTAATGATGATTCCAAACGTGAAGATGATCCTCCCTACTCACATCGTGCAATTTACTATAAAAATACTAAGCGGGAGAAGGTGTCATCAGCTAACATATTGTCTATCTATTTCCACATTTGGTATACTTAGGAAGTATTTGTTGTATATTTTTAAGTGTTTAGCTAATTGTAAACATACCATAATGAGAATAAGTTATTTCTATCGAAATGCACAATAAATTCGTGTTACTATTATTCCTTGTGGGTTTCCACTTTTGTAGGAATCATATCATAATTAATAGTAGTTGTTATATTTATATCAAGTTTGTTGCAGATTGAAAGGACGAAGAAGCTCATAGTGAAAGTGAAGAATATGGTCCAAAGAGGAATAATCGATGGAGTTTGGTGAATTTCTATGATGATGATGTCTATTTTGAAATTGTTGTAAAAAAGTCACTCATGACTTTATGGTAAGATTCAATGATTCTTGACATTTTATTTTCTCGTTAGCTAGATTTTTCATGCCTTTACGTACTATTATTTTTCTGAAAACCTAATGATCATGTTTGTTTAATAAATATGTTTATTAGACTATCCCAATGAGATTGACTAAAAAATAGGCATAGTTGATATGAAGAAAATGAGACTGATTAATGACAAAGGGAAAAAAGAGTGGAAAGTGGAAATAGTGCATACTGGGCCGAGGATTATCGCAGAATTTCGAACACATAACAAGATGTATAACTTACATATATCTCGTAGTGTAAGACCTAAATTACATCATATCCCTACTCTTTTATATTTTACAAAAATCCCTAAAATCAGTGCTATTCGGATACATAACAAACAAGGCGGATACATTAAAACATATTCAGTTGCGATTTAAAAGGAAAGTAATCGTAAAATTGAATGTGAGTTCCCTAAATCACGCTAATCAAGCTGATATCAATCTCTCCCAAATCATAGCAGCTTCAAACAATTCTCTCCCAAATTTCCATCATCTCCACCAAGCCGCCATTGCAGTCCAAATCATGAAAAATTGAAATTACTCGACAAAATTGACTGATACAATATGAATATAACGATTTTGTTGAGACATTCAGAAATTTGGATAAGCGAGTTAAGTTATAAAGGTTACTAATAGTATTATGGACTCAAGAATCCCAATAGTGTGGTCTATTTTTTATATTATGGAAACATGCAGGGAATCTATGACGGAAGTTGCTCTAGTAGTCCAGATGACTTGAGCCATGGGGTACTAATAGTAGGATATGGTTCCGAAGGAGATGATGACTACTGGATAATCAAGAACTCATGGGGTACATCATGGGGTGGGGAGTGGAGGGGTATGGATATATAAGAAGAAGCAGTGATTTGCCATATGGTGTTTGTACCATTAATTCATTGGCTTCTTATCCGACGAAGGAATTATCTTTTGTATTATCTCCTTCTCCATCTCCAGCCGTTCAGCCACCTCCTCCATCATTCCCTCTGCCCTCTCCACCATTGGTATATAGGTTTTTAATGTATCATGGTTATTGTTTTTTTGTTGTTGGTTTGATGTGAATATGTAAGTCATGATACATTACTGGTAAACGACGCGCATGTATTGTAATTTTGTATCTATGAATTATGATGTGGTCATTATTTTATATCTGGATGTGATTTGTATAAAAATGTATCATCATAATATATTTTATATGATACATGTAATAAATGGATTAACAATTGAGATAAATCAGATACGTTTTGAATATTGAGTGTGTGTATCACAGATTTGTATAAATGTATCAGACTATTATTGTGTATATTGTACGTATAAATAGTGTAACAATCAAGATATGTAAATTACTTGTTTTGATCAAGAAAAAATGTGGATGATACATTAATATATATCAATCTTGAACTTTTGTGAATGGTTGTATCATTGGTTATTATAATGTATCTGGTACATGTTATAAGATGGTTACAAAATTATGCCGTTATGTGTTAGTTTGTTGTTAGATAGGTATTGCTTTGAAAATTGAAAAAAATGTATTTCATATAATGTATCACTGAATTTTTTAATGTTAGCAGATTGTTTCATGTCGTATGAGTTTATTTTTTCAGTTTATGATGCTGGAAGAAGATACATTGTTTGCCTTAAGCGAAAAATATGTAATTGTGGTAGATTTCAACTAGATGAGATACCTTGTGGACGTTGTGGATAAGAAGTATGTATTACTCATGATACATTACTATTCCTAAAATATTTAGTAAATTGCTATGTATTGTAATCCTATCAGATACATTAGAGAAGTAAAGATTGCCCGTAAAATGTTTGATTTTAGATTGATACATTACTGAGTGGTAGTTATTGAGCATCAGATACATGTAGTTTTAGTTTGCCAAAGAATGGATATGTATCATATACCTATTGTTGGATCTAATACATAGTGCTCCAGTTATAGAATATTATGATTTATGTATCAAGATTATTATTGGGTAATATGTACATACACATTGCATTCTATGTTGGACAAGACTAAACAAATATTAAAGAGTGCAGATACGTAACACACAACTGATTTGTTACTGTCTATATAGCCTTTTAAATTTGAATAAGATTGATGATTCATTAAAGAACTTGATACATGTAAATGATACATTAGGCAGTGTTTATGTATCAACAACATTTATATTGAACATGATAAAACTAATCGAAGATTCAACAACATTAGGGTTATGTATCAACTCCTTAAATATGAATATGATACATTGCATAAAACAAAGGCTATTGTAGCAGTGATGTATCAGATCAGTGATGACACTAACAAACGCTAATTTAAGAATCAAAATAAACGAGATACATTGAAAGTCTGTATCTTTGATAGTGATGGCCGTGTAATGGTAAATCAAACGTTTTTCCCTTTTTTGGGTATTTTTTCAACAGTAGATTTACAACTCGAGCATGTGTCCTTTCTCGACTTCTCCGCTCTCAAATTCTTCATGATTAATGTGTCATTTCATCATTTCAATCTATTTTCATGAAAGTTTTCATCCTCAGGATCAAATACACAAGGTACATGTTGTATATAGAACCAAACCTCAAAGAGTGAGTTGAAATTTGTTTGATCACATATTACAAAGACTGTATTGAATAAAAAATGACAAACTCTTAAACATGATACAAAAATAACAAACTGTTAAAAATGATACAAAAATAACAAATAGTAACACATGATACAAAAAATAACAAACAGTAATCCATTATACAAAAATTGCCCAACAGTTAAGCATGATACAAAAATTGCCCAACAGTTAAACATGATACTTCAATTAAATTGTCACTCCAAACCAAATTTAGAAATTTGGAGTAATACTTTCCAAAATTAAAATGTCACTTCAAACCAAATTAGAAATTTAAAAAATCAAGCATTGATTTTAAAATAAAATTAATGGTTATCCAAATAAAAAAAGAACTAAATACTTTAATTCTTATGGCGAAACGAATGTTCATAGATAATACTTCTTCCGTTGTAATTTGTTTGTCCTACTTTCTTTTTAGATCATTAAAAAAGGATGTTTTTTTGGGCAATTCTCTAATTATAACTCTCAACATGACATGTTTTAGACTACAAGTTTAAAACATATTTTAGTATATTCTATATATCTTCAGTTTAAAAAGAATCTTAAATTTCATATCAAATTATAATCAAACAAATAGTTTGAAACGACATGATAGGAATTCGGAAAAGCCAAAAGGCACTTGTAACTATTTACTTGCCTCCTCGATCCCTGAGTAAATCAATCAAATCAAGTGATGGGTTTGTTTTGAAAATATTGCACTCTTTTTTTTAGTTCAAATTTTTGATCCGAGGATCATTTTATTAAATAAAAGCCAAAGCTCAGTCTATACAAAAAGCAAAAACAAAACATGACCTGACCAAAAAAAGGGCCCGATCCAAATAAAAGAAAAAGAAGAGTTTCCCAAACTCTACTCTTAGCTGCTCATTGTCTAGTTTTCCAGAGAGCTCTAACCCTTTTCTTTCTTTCCCCGCTACTCCGATGACCAAGCTATTTCTTGGTGAGCTTTTCTTCCTTCTCTCCTCCTTCTTCATCGGTCTCTGAATTATTGATTCTTTTTTCTTTTCAGGTGGCTAAAGCTCCAAGGGACCGTAAATGACCAGATGTGCCCTTGACGCTCTATCTTTCTCCAGTATCACTTCTGACCAGCTCCTCCGACAATAGCTAGAGCATATAGTCCTAGTTTTATTTTGCACTGGTGTACAGTCTTTCACTATGAACTTACTTTGTTTTTTGATTCCTTGAATAAATGTTGGTTTGTAGATATGACTATTGTCGATGAGATTGTTTGGTTGTTGTCTATCCCTCATTTTTCCTTTCTGTTGCTTCTCTACTTTCATCATTGTGTGTTGATTTTGTGTGTTTTCATCCTTATGTTTGGAATTTGTGCTTTATCCATATTTACATGCTTATTTGTTATGTTTGGTAGTTCCTGAAATAGATGATAGCACTTTGCTTCTTGTGATTCCACTACTTCGTTTACCAATGAATCTGCCACGCAGTTCCCTTCTCTCAAAATATGAGTGATTGATGCATTTATACTTTGTATTGCCCTTCTGATCTCCTCAATTCTTTCTACCAATTCCCACGGTATCTTCCACTGATCATCCACTATTTTTTTGAGAACTAAAGAATATGTTTCTATTATAGTCTCTTTTAGATCTCTCTCTTGACAGTACCAAACTGCTTCTAGTAAAGCAAGCGACTCTGCCTCCATGTTTGTCGCTTATCCTATTCCTCTTGCCCTTGCGTATATAAGGTCTCCTTCCTCATCTCTCACTATGAAACCTATTGAACTAGCACCTGGATTTCCTCTTGCTGCCCCATCTGTATTGCATTTCACTTTATTTCTTTCAGGTTTCCTCCATAGCACATAATGGTGATGTAGTCTTGGCTTATTTTCTTTCAGTTTTGAGATAAATTGAGGCCAAGTTCCCTTTTTGATATGTAACCAAGGATATTTCAGCTTTATAAGTTTCCTCACCTCTTCTTGCACTTGCATCACCATTTCACCTCCGTGCTTCAAATTATTCCTTCTTTTCCATATTGTCCACATAATGATTGCTGGCATTGCTCTCATTACCACCTTGAGTTTGGCATTTTGATTCTGCTTCCACCAAGTAATTATGAGTTGTTGTAAGTGCATATTCTCCATGTGTATACCTGCAAAATTAGCAAACTGCCTTCACAACCTATTGGCTATGGGGGCTGTTAGAAAATCATGTGCCATTGTCTCCTCTTGTGTCTCCAAATAGCACCAACATCTAGACACTATCTGAATTTTCATTCTATTTAGATTGTCATCAGTTGCAATTCTTCTTTTCCAGAGTCTCCATAAGAAAAAATTCAACTTAAAAGGTATCTCTTTGGTTCATAACAATTGATAATCTGCCCTCCTTTCCTGTTTGTGTCTGATTAATTCCAATGCTGATTTAACTATGAAACTGCCTTGAGTATTCCCCATCCACCATGCTACATCATTGATACATTCTTCCAATGGAGGCTTAATGGAATCCATTATGTAATCTGTCATCTCCTCTGATATCTTACTAAGTAGCTTCTTCCTAACCCAATTCCCTTGGTGAATGAAATATTTGACCTCTATCTCCTCATCCACTGCATTGTTCTCCTCCACATACCATAGTGCCCCTTGTTTTGTCCAATTACAAACCAAAAACTTGAGCTGCCTGCTTTAACTTGCCACCAAATGTTATATTCTACCTCTTCTCTGATTGTGATCATTTTTCTCCAAACATGAGAAACACCTTGTCCTCTAGCCACAGTAGGATGCATTTTATTACAATACTTGTTCCACATGAAGGATGCCCATAAGGATGATGTAGCAGTTCTAAAATTCCACCAAAGCTTTGCAAAAAAAGCTTTTGACTCATCATGTAATGACCTGAAGCCTAGTCCTCCCTCCTCCTTTGGATAACACATCTTGTCCAATGCCACACAGTGCTTGTTTCTAGCTCCTGTTGAGTTGCTCCAAAAGAGCTTTGCAAATAACTTATGCAACTGATCTATTATGCTTTTAGGAGGGTTCATAGCAGCTAGCAAATAAACTGGTATAGACTGTAAAACATGAGCAATTAAAATGTACCTTCCTCCAAAAGACAAAAGTGTATTTTGCCAAGTGTTCATTCTTTTTGTGACTTTCTGCAACAAGTTCTCAAAATGTCCCTTGTTCTTTCTTCCATAAAAAATTGGGCAACCCAGATATGTGAAAGGGAAAGATCCTTGCCTGATACCTGTTATCCTCTTTATCAGATTACTAACTCTGTTAGGCACATTTTCATGTAAATATATCATACTCTTGTTTAAGTTGATCATTTGCCCTGACACCTTTTCATACCCTGTCATAATATTGATCCTTTTCCTCATAGATGTAGTCTATCCTGCGCAAAATAGGATAGTATCATCTGCATATGACATATGATTTATTTCTTGACTCCATTTGGGCATCCCATATCCTATGTAATCTGGGTCTTCAAATAAATTGTTTAAACCCCTTGATAAAACCTCTACTGCAATAATGAATAGTGTAGGTGATAAGGGGTCTCCCTGCTTTAGTCCTCTAGAAGATTGAAAGAAACCAAAAGACTGTCCATTCATCAAGACAGAGTAACAATTATTACTAATGAGCCTCACTATCATGCCTATGATTCTTTCTGCAAAACAAAAATTTCCCATTACTCTCACTAGAAATTTCCATGAATGTCATAGGCCTTGGCCATATCCAGCTTCACCACAACATTATGATATTTGTTTCTTCTGTTGATGTCTCTTATTATCTCTTGTTCAAATAGTACATTCTCAGTAATGTTTCTCCCTTTGACAAAACCTGTCTGATTTTTAGATATCAAACTAGGTTACACAGTGACTAGTCTTTCATGAATAACTCTTGATATGATCTTATTTGCAAAGGTCCTAAGACTTATTGGCCTGAGATCTCCAAAAGTGCTCACCATCTCCTTTTTAGGAATGAGAACCAGGTTGGTGTGTGTTATGTACCTAGGTAGTTCTTTCCCACAGAAAAATTCCTTCACCATATTTGTCACATCCTCCCCTACAATATCCCAGCAACTCTGAAAAAACATACTTGAGAATCCATCTGGACCACTAGCACTATCACCATTCAATGCAAATACCACACTTCTGACTTCTTCATTAGTGGGTGTTCTCTCCATAATCTCATTTTGCTCTTCTGTAATAACACAAGGAATATGCTTCAACATACTATAATCACTGACCTCCTGATCCTCCATGAACTGTTTCTTGAAAACATTGACAGCTTCTTCCCTAATATTTTGAGTTGTTGTAATCATGTCTCCTTCCCTTGTCTGGATTGCATTAATTTGCAACTTTCTTATTCTTCCCTTGACATAAGCATGGAAGAACTTTGTGTTTCTATCCCCATCTTTAAACCATTTCATTCCTACCTTTTGTTTCCAGAATTCTTCTTCTATATCCCCATCTTTAAACAATTGCATTCCTACCTTTTGTTTCCAGAATTCTTCTTCTATATGCTTATATCTTTTAATATATATCTCTGCCTTGTGAAGTTCTGATCTGTTGCTCTCTGTTGGTGCCATCTTCATTTCAATCTCCTTCATTTTGATCACATCATCTAAGGTAGCTATTTGCTGAAAAACATTCCCAAATGTCTTCTTACTCCATTTTGCTAGTTCCCTTTTTATCTTTTTCATCTTGTTGCGCACCACTGTAAAAGGATTTCCATTTATCTCTTCCTCCTTCCATACATCAGCAATTAACTTTTTGAAACTCTCATGTTTTGTCCAAAAGTTTAGAAACCTAAAAGGTTTCAGAACTTGTTCCTGTGATGTGTTACATACAACATGTAGTGGTGCATGATCCGATCCTTGTCTGATCAAATGATAAACTTCACTGTTAGGTAGTAGACTCATGAACTCCTCATTCCCAAAAACCCTGTCTAGTCTTTCAAAAATGCATTCTGCCTCTACTCTTCCATTCCACCAAGTGTATGAACTACCCTTGAAGCTGATTCATTTAGAGCACATGAACTTATACATTGATTAAAGTCTATGGTTTCCGACTGAGTTACTCGTAATCGACCCAGCTTTTCTGACTCACTCCTAATTGTGTTGAAATCTCCCCCAACCCACCATGGTTTCTGCATGCTGCCTGCTATATCCTCTAGAGATTCCTACAGCTCCAATCTTTCCAATGCACTGCACCTTGCGTACATTGCTGTAACACTAAAAACATCATTAGTTCCCCTTTTTTGAAAGTTGACTGTGAGTTGTTGGACAGTATCTGTATAATCTTGTTCTTCCCAATCATCCTCCCAGAAAATCCAAATTTTTGCAGAGCTGTTAACCTTTGCTTTGGGCATTCCCAATTTGATTCTATATTTCTCGAGTTCTTCTGGATTTTGAAAAGGCTCTAATAGAGAAATGTATGAATATTGATTCCTCCTATGTAGGTCAATAAGTCTCTCAAAAGATTTTTGAGTTCTTACTGATCTAATATTCCAAAATATTACTTTATTAATCATTGATTAATGGTTGATATTGACCCCTTCTTGCTCCTTGTATTAATTTGTTATTGCGTCTGTGGTTTCTCTCCTTTCTTGTTCTTCCCTTGTAACTGATTAATTTTCCTTGGTGACAAGTCCCCTTCTCGCCCTATACTCTCAATGTTCCTCTCCATGCATTCATCCTGTTCTGTATCCCTTTTTTCCTTCTTTTCTTATTCTGTCATCTTATCTATGGTTGGTGCTTTCACTATCTCCTGTATTTGGTTGTAAGTATCAGACTCCCCTGTCTGACTTTGTCCCTCCTCTTGTACTATTTGTGGCCCTTCAATTTCACCATTCTTTTTCTCCTCAGTCCTTTGATTTATTCCCCCTTCTTTGTCTGTTAGTTGCACACCTGATGGCGATAAGTTCATAGCTCTATTATCTCTGTTAATTGAGTCTTTTACTCCACTGTGAGCATCTGCATAATTGTCATTTGATTTAGGAACCAAAGGGGTTTTGGTTTCCTCCTTCTTTACTTCCAATGTCTCATCCTGATTCTTCTTTTCCTCTTCCATGTTTCCTTCATTTTCATGTGCTTTATCTTCTTTGGTCATTTTTTCTTCCCCATTCTTAATCTCTCCTTTCTTTGGTAATACTGTCTCCAAGAACTTCAAACTTATTAGTAATACTATTAAAAATAATTTTGTATTTCTTAAGAATAATTTGATTGATAATAAGGGGTTGTTTGGTAGAATGTACTGTAGAATTATTAGTATCGAAATAATTATGTGTCATGCGTAAGCTAGCAAAGCAAATCTCGAAAGATCATAACTAAGAAGACAAATGAGAAATATATCAAAAAACACAAATATTTAACGTAGTTCGGTCAATTGACCTGCATCCAGAAGAGGAGATAAATAATTCACTATAAAAAAGAAAGTACAAAATATGGAGAGGAATAACTTCACACAATTTACTCGAATCTCTATTTATGGAGTCCTAAACTTTTTTCTACAAGAAAAGAACTAGCAAAATATGGAGACTTTATCTTTACTTTTAGAAAAAGAAAAATCCAATTATGGTAAGAAACTATCTAAAAAAATACACTCTTGTTTACTTTTTTTTACTTCTACACCATTTCAAAAATAGATTTTCATTTTTATTTATTACTTTTGACATATCTAGATACATAGTATTTTGGAGTAACTAAGCAAATACCCCATAAAAGTAAAGTAATTACAAATATATACCCCTTTACATTCATACCCTACTAAATAATTACACTATATACCCCAACTAAGTTCGCTTAACTGATACTAAATCGGTATCATATATTGTATTGATATCATTAAGGTTGATAATTTCGCTTAACTGATACTAAATCGATATCATATACGGTATTGGTATCATTAAGGCTGATAATTTCGCTTAACTGATACTAAATCGGTATCATATACTGTATTGGTATCATTAAGGCTGATAATTTCGCTTGATTGATACTAAATCAGTATATATATACTATAATGGTATCATTAAGGTTTCTTGTTAAGAAATTACTCATTAATCAATGATACTATAAGAGTATATATATATTCTTATAGTATCATTGACTAATTAGTAATTTCTGAACAAGAAACCTTAATGATACCATATATATATATATATATATATATATACACTCTTATAGTTTCATTGACTAATAAGTAATTTCTGAACAAGAAACCTTAATGATACCACAACAATATACATATACTCTTATAGTATCATTGACTAATGAGTAATTATGAACAAGAAACCTTAATCATTGACACGACCTAATTTCTCGAGTCATGATGGCTTCTACCAACCCGCCAGTAGCCAAGCCAAATCCTGTCTCGGAACTTGGCAGTAATGGGGCTGAGGGTGGAAACAAAACCTCGGCTAAGCGAAAACATAAATAAAGGAACACATATGGAGAAGGCGGAAGCAACCCAAAAACTATATACGAATAAAAGATACCTCCCTGAACCTGGAAGTTACAAGTACAGACTAGACAGAGTACAAGTCCCAAAAGTGGACCACAAAATCAAGACTGTCTCAAAAGCGAAGATAAGCAAAAAAGTAATAATATATATATATATATATATACAGAAGGAGACAGGTAACCCCAGAACGCCATGTGCTGACCCTCACCTGCGAAGTAGATTGTAGCAGGATCGATCTCAACGCTGATAGTTGGTGCTCGGACCTACATCACGAAAATAGATGTAGAGTGTAGCATGAGTACCAACACTACAGGTACCCAGTAGGCATCATAGGCCGACTAAGCAAGAAAGGTAAAAACGGACTGAAAAGATAGAATCTAACAAGAACAGAGGTCAAACAAGCTAAGAAAAGAAGCAGCCGACAACAAATCTAAGAACACCTAAGCTAAACCTAACTTGGACCCCCATAAGACCCAGAAGGTACACCCAAGCACAGAACAAAAAAAACCCGAATGGACCCCCATAAGCCAGACAAGTACACATAAAAGCTAGATCTATGAGACCGAAGGAAAACCCAACTACAAACTGAAACAACCAGCCAACTCCAACCCAGTCAATAAGTCTGACTTCCAAATCGGGACGCCCAGCCACTTAGCAACTCTCGGTGGCCCTGCCTAGCCAGTAAATTGCCAAGGGGCATAACAACTCCTCTAAACGCTCTGATATCTAATCGCCCAGTCAGCTAACACTCCCGGGGGCCCTGCCTAGCTAGTAGAGTGCGCGGGGCATAACAACTCCTCCCAAGGCCTTGATGTCCAATTGCCCATTCATCTAACACTCCCTGGGGCCCTGTCCAACCAATAGAGTGCGCGGGGCATAACAACTACTCCTAAGGCCCTGATATCCAATCGCCCACTCAGCTAACACTCTTGGAGGCCCTGCCCCACCAGTAGAGTGCGCGGGGCATATTAACTCCTCCCAAGGCCCTGATATCTAATAACCCATTCAGCTAACACTCTCGGGGGCCCTACCCAACCAGTAGAGTGCGCGGGACATATCAACTCCGAAGAGGATCTCAAATTCCAAGCTATCGTGGATCGACGTCCACTACCAACCACACCACCATAGAACCGACCCAGAAACACCCAAACCTAGGAAGACACAATGCCTCCGATAACACATCGGCACCACAGAAATGGGGAGAGTAACCAGAAGATCACAAGCAATACAAAGCCAAAGCTAGGCTCATACTATCAGGCCCAAGTCTGCTATTCTGGTCAATAAGGACCTAGTCCATCATAATCGATGTCGGATACATACCAAAGTCAAATGGGTGCATGTGTCTAAGGCAATACTGGCCTAACCTAGACTAAGGCCAAAAATATACTCCAACACAATAAAACAACCAAAAAGATAATCCGCATGCATCAACACATAAGCAACCCCTCCGATAGCATGGTACTACCCCCAAAAAGCTCGAAAATCAATCCTAAATCATGGTTTCAGTGAAGAAGAGAAGAAATACTAGTTGCCCAACCCAAATTCACACAACTCAGCATGCATTTACACATTCATGCTCAATCTAAAAAGAAGGGAAGCCGTAACCTACCAGAAGACCGATCGCGCATGCTCCAAATCACTTTGTCGGAGCTTTCCCCTTCCGAATAGCCTCAGAATACTGCCACACTACCAAAAATAGAATCTGTAATACCCTGAATTCAAAAGGGTGGAAAATTTTAATAATTCTGGGTTCTGGTGCTAGTGACGGTGGCCACCTACGAACCGTAGATAGACTGACGAACCGTAGGTGGGAACCGTAGTTGGCCCACTGAAAATCTATAAGATGTCAAGTTTTAGAACCTTAACGACGGTCTGCCAAGATGGCCTGTCGCTCTTTCAATGAGTCGTAGATGGGTCCCGTAGGTCTCCTCCAGACTTAGTCAAATTCTTAAGCCATATTTTCTGACCTATGGTTGTTGTGTATGGTCCATCGATTGACCCACGAGCCATACATTGGACCCATTGTTGCAGGGTCCAAATTGATATTCTCTGAATCAACATACGGAAGGACAGGACGGGTCATAGGTCTTACCTACGGACTGTAGGTAAGGGCCCGAAAGTTATTTTAAAGAGATCTTTTGGTCTTTTTACCCAATGACTTATCCATTAACTTAAGTTGGTTCCCCTCATTCCCTAACACTATATAAGCCTATTAAATCCTAAAATCTACCCTTTCCAACCACTTTACAAAATTCCCCAAACCCTCCTCTCTCAAATATTTCTCTCCCTAGAGTTTGAAGAAGAAGAAGAAGAGGGCAAGCTAGGGTTCAAGAAATCAAGCTTTCTTCATCAAATTGCTTAAGGAATTGAAGCCCTAAGGTATGGTAGTGTTTATCCATGGATCCCTTTCCTCCATGGAATCCCTAAAATCTCCAATTTTCAAGTTAGAAGTTCTTAATTGAATTAGGGTTTTCTTCCATGATATGGGTTCTTTGTAATGTTGCTTCAATTGATTATTTTATGAACTTTAAAGTATTAATTGAGTTGAATTTCATGAAATTGGATGAATCCCCATGAACCCATGCTAATTCCCCCAATTTAAAAATTATGCTTTTGTTGGTGGGTTGAATTATGAAGTGATGAATTTTTTTATGAAATCTCTATGAATCCATGCATGAATTATGATTTCTAAGTTAAGGTCTTCATGATGAGATTGTGAATGAACTAAGAATGATTTTATGGAAGTAAGCATGTTCAATCAAAACTATGATTTTCCTCTATTATGTGGGTTCCTTCAATTATGGTCAAATTGCCTTGTTTATGGTTTTCTAAGCATGAGTTTGCATTGAATTGCATGATTTAAGAGGAATTATCATGAATCTATGTGAACACTATGACTTGTAAGTTATGAGCATGATGAACTGTATAAAGATGAAGATTATGAAACTATGCACGTCTCATATAAAGTTAATGATGAATTAAGGGTGCTTTGAGATTGAAGTAACAAAGGTTATGATATGTTGATGTTGTTGTTGAGTTGTCAAAGGGATTCTCATAAATTACTCAACCCATGAATGTGAAAGGTTTTTTCACATGTAATAATTCATAACTTGTTGAAAGGATTGCTCAACTAACCTTCAATTGATGATTAAGGAGCTATTCTAATGAAGGGACAAGAGGCGATCACCCATTTTCCCTAGTGTAGACAAGAGGCAACTACCCATGTCTACTTATGATAATTGGACTATGTCTAAGCCATGAGAATTATGCTTAGCACCGAGTGGATAAGTGACGATTACCCATGTCCCATAAACTATGTGCCACCATAGGATGATGGTCTATGATAGACACTAGCTAGTGGATCCACGTAAGCTATATGTTAAGTAAAGAGTCCTACCTTGGCAAGTAGGATGGCCCTATCGGTGTGGGGTTATACACCGGATTCCATGTTGAAAGCTCACATGGTCTTATATGTCGGTTAAGGCTACTTCCCACAACCAATGAACTAAAGTCTTGTTAAGATATGTCTCAAGTAAAGTAAAGTAAAGATGTTTAGCTTGCTTTGACCTTGGTTTATGCCTTATGTTTTCTATACTTTATCATGTAATGCTTTGTCATTGCATGTCATGAAAACGTCCCGTTTTAGCATGTCTTAAATGATTTTGTGCATTGCTATCATACTTGGTACTTGATTGTATTAACGCATACTCTTGCCTACATTGACTTGTTAATGTAGGGCTTGGCAATTCTCCATCCACTCGTGGCTAGAACTTAGTAGAAGGATTGTGAAGACTTGGTGAGTCGTCATCCATTCGAGGACGTAGCTTAGTTGTTCTTACTTTTATGTTCTTTCTTTTGACATTGTATTGGGTTATGCCCCAAACCTTATTTTTCATTCTTATGATTAGATTGGCTTTGAGACATGAGATGTAGACTTCCGCTATTTTTTTAAAAAGTTTTGATATGACATTGGCTTTTGAACTCTTAATCTCTATGATCTCTTATGTATGTATGCTAAGTGGCTTGTATGAGGCCTTTTGGGGTCTTGTACGCCATGTCACGTCTAGGGGGTACCTTAGATCATGACAAACTTGGTATTCAGAGCATAAGGTTTTATATAGATCCTAGGATGTCTTATAAGCCGCATCGAGTAGAGTCTTGTTCTTGAGTGTGAAGCGCGCCACATTTATGAATGAGAGGCTATAAGACGTTTGAGAAACTTCACTTCTTTCGTTACTCCTAAGTCATGCCATAGAATTTAACTCTATGTGTTTCTCTCCTAATCCCTATCCTATGGCGACCCGAGCTAGAAGAAATGCGTGAGAGAATGCGGATCAACAAGCTCCTCAAGTTTCGGTCGACCCTTTGGCCGAACAAGTGACTAATGCGAAGTTTAGGGCTGCTTTTCAAGCGTTGGCTCAAGCTGTGACGACTCAAGCCAATAGAGAGGTTGTGGCTCCCATGAACCCAAATGTGGGTACGGCGGCATCAAGGGTGAGGGACTTCACTAGAATGAACCCACAAATATTTCATGGCTATAAGGTTGAGGAATATCCTCAAGAATTCATCGATGAGGTGTACAAGGTGCTAATGATTATGGGTGTGACGCCGGAGGAAAAGGTGGAGTTGGTCGCTTATCAACTCAAGGGTGTTTCTCAAGTTTGGTTCAATCAATGAAAGAGTAAGAGGGCAGTTAATGAAGGTCCTCTTGATTGGGAGAAATTCAAGGTTGCCCTTCTTGATAGGTTCTTTCCCCTTGAGATGAGGGAGGCAAGGGTGCTTGAATTCATCAAACTTCATCTAGGAAACATGAGTGTGAAAGAATATGCTTTGAAGTTCACAAAATTGTCTTGATATGCTCCTTCTATGGTTGCCGATCCTAGGGCAAGAATGAGTAAGTTTGTTTCGGGAGTGTCCGAAATGGTGGTCAAAGAGTGCCGCACCGCTATGCTTGTCAATGACATGGATATTTCTTGTCTTATGATGTATGCCCAACAAATAGAAGAGGAGAAACTCAAGGAAAGGTCTAGAGAGGCAAAGAGGGCTCGGACCGGTGATGGTAACTTTTCACACTCAAGGTCCGATGGGCATGGTCGTTCTAGATTTTGACAAAGGTTTTTTGGTCAAGGTTCCTCCGATGCTCCTCCTAAGTCCAACAAAGATAGGATGTCTAACCCTAAGCCTCAAGGAGGAAGTGGTTGTGGCTTTTCATCGATTACTTGTTCTAAGTGTGGGAGAAAGCATGAGGGTAAATGTCTAGCCGGTTCTAATACATACTTTGGTTGTGGCAAGGTGGATCACAAGATAAGGGATTGTCCCTTAGTGGCTAAGAATGAAGGGGATAACCATCGACGCACTCAACCTCAAAATCCATCGAGTTCTAGTGGAAATCAGAAGAAAAACCGATTCTATGCACTTCAAGCTCTTCATGAGCAAGAGAGTTCTCCCGCTGTGGTTACCGATATGTTGAAAGTTTTTCACTTTGATGTTTATGCTTTGCTTGATCCCGGTGCTACTTTGTCTTTTGTGACGCCATATGTGTCTATGAGGTTTGATGTTGTTTTGGATATGTTGTTAGATCCTTTTCATGTCTCTACTCGGATTGGTGAATCTATTGTGGCTAAGAGAGTCTATAGGAATTGTCCTGTCTCCTTATCCCATAGAGTCACTCATGTTGATCTTATAGAGCTTGATATGTTAGATTTTGATGTTATTCTTGGGATGGATTAGTTGCATTTTGTTATGCTTTTATTGATTGTAGGACCCGAATGGTCAAGTTTCAATTTCCAAATGAGCCTATCCTAGAGTGGAAGGGGGGAAATTCTATGTTTAGAAGTCAATTTGTTTCTTGTCTAAAATCTAGAAAGATGATTACTAAGGGTTGCATATACCATCTTGTTAGGGTGAGGGTGAGGGTTGTGGATTCTAAAACCCCTACTCTTGAGACGGTTCCCATTGTTAATGGGTTTCTGGAAGTGTTTCCCGATGATTTACCCGGTATTCCTCCCGAAAGGGAAATATACTTCGGTATTGACCTTCTCCCGGATACACAACCTATCTCTATTCCTCCATATAGAATGGCTCCGGCAGAACTTAAGGAACTAAAAAAGCAATTGAAGGATTTGTTGGATAAGGGTTTCACCCGACCAAGTGTTTCTCCATGGGGTGCTCCGGTCTTATTTGTAAGGAAGAAAGATGGTTCACTCAGTATGTGCATTGACTACCGTCAATTGAACAAGGTTACCATTAAGAATAAGTATCATCTTCCAAGGATAGATGACTTGTTTGATCAACTTCAAGGGACTAGTTACTTCTCTAAGGTCGACTTTCATTCGGGCAATTGAGGGTGAAAGAAGATGATATCCTGAAAATGGCCTTCCGGACTAGGTATGGTCACTACGAGTTCTTGGTAATGTCGTTTGGGTTGACAAATGCTCCGGCCGTGTTTATGGATTTGATGAATAGGGTGTTTAGACAATACCTTGATATGTTCGTGATTGTGTTTATTGATGATATCTTGATCTATTCAAGGAGTGAGGATGATCATGCCGATCATTTGAAGATTGTATTGCATTTCCTCAAGGACCAACAACTCTTTGCGAAGTTTAGTAAATGTGAGTTTTGGCTAAGGTCCGTGGCTTTTCTTGGTTACATTGTCTCCGGTAAAGGTATTGAGGTAGATCCTAAAAAAACGGATGCGGTTAAGAATTGGCCTAGACCTCTGTCACCTTCGGATATCTGTAGTTTCTTGGGTTTAGCTGGCTATTATAGGAGTTTTGTTGGAGGGTTTTCTTCGACTACTTCTCCATTGACGGCTTTGAATCAAAAGAAGGTTAAGTTCAGTTGGTCTGAAGCATGTGAGAAAAGTTTTCAAGAATTGAAAGATAGACTTACTTCGGCTCCGGTGTTGACCTTACTGGAAGGGTCCGATGGTTTTGTGGTTTATTGTGATGCCTCGAGAATTGGGCTAGGATGTGTTCTTATGCAAAATGGATAAGTCGTTGCTTATGCTTCAAGACAACTCAAGGTGCATGAAAAGAACTATCCTACTCATGATTTAGAATTTGCGGCGGTTGTGTTTGGTTTAAAGATATGGCGGCATTATTTGTATGGGGTACATGTTGATTTCTTTACTGACCATAAGATTTTGCAATATGTGATTAAGCAAAGATCTGAATGTTCGCCAAAGGAGGTGGCTTGAGTTGTTAAAAGACTATGACATGAGTGTCCTCTATCATCCCAGCAAGGCTGATGTGGTGGCGGATGCTCTTAGTCGGTTATCTATGGGTAGTGTTTCTCATATTGAGGATGGCAAGCAAGAGTTGGTTTGTGATGTTCATAGATTGGCCCGATTGGGTGTTCGGTTGATTGATTCCACTAATGGTGGTGTTATGGTTCACAATGGGTCCTAATCATCTTTTGTGTATGATGTAAAGGTTATGCAAGACCTTGATCCTAATTTGGTTGAGCTGAAGGAAGTGGTGCTCAAAACGTTCGTTGAGGTTTTCTCCCAAGGGGGAGATGGTGTACTTCGATATCAAGGTCATTTATGTTTTCCCGATGTAGATACATAAGAGGACAAATTTTATCGGAAGCCCATAGTTCTCGATATTCCATTCACCTAGGAGCTACCAAAATGTATCGTGACTTGCGGGAGATCTATTGGTTGAATGGGATGAAGAAGGACATTGCGGAGTTTGTGGCTAAATGTCCTAATTGTCAACAAGTGAAAGTTGAGCATCACAAGCCGGGAGGGTTGACCCAAGATATCAGTATTCCTACTTGGAATTGGAAAGATGTGAATATGGACTTTATAGTTAGTTTACCATGCACCCGGCGACAATATGATTCAATTTGGGTGATTGTAGATCGTGTGACGAAATCAGCCCATTTTATTCCCGTCAATGTTTCTTATTCAGCGGAGGATTATGCTAAGTTGTACTTGAGGGAAATGGTTAGGTTGCATGGAGTTCGTTTATCCATTATCTTTGATCGTGGTGCACAATTTACTTCTCAATTTTGGAAATCCTTCCAAAAGGGTCTTGGTACTCATGTTAAGCTTTGTACGACCTTTCATCCTCAAACCGATTGGCAAGCAGAGCATACTATTCAAACTTTGGAAGATATGTTGAGAGCCTGTGTAATTGATTTCAAGGGTAATAGGGATGATCATTTGCCTTTGATTGAGTTTGCTTATAATAATAGCTACTATTCTAGTGTTGGTATGGCCCCATTTGAAGCTCTTTATGGTAGGAGGTGTAGATCTCCTATAGGTTGGTTTGAAGTTGCTGAAGTCGCTTTGATAGGTCCTGAGATGGTACATGAGGCTATGGAGAAAGTTTGGCTAGTTAGAGAAAGGTTCATAACGGCCCAAAGTCGACAAAAGTCCTATGCCGATGTTAGAAGGAGAGATTTAGAATTTGATGTTGATGATTGGGTTTACTTGAAAATTTCACCCATGAAGGGCGTAATGAGATTTGGGAAGAAAGAAAAGCTTAGTCCCCGTTATGTAGGCCCATATCAAATTTTGAGACATGTTGGTAAGGTTTCTTATGAACTTGACTTGCCTAATGAGTTGGCATCGATGCATCTGTTTTTCCATGTCTCCTTATTGAAGAAGTGTGTTGGTGATCCGACATCTATAGTGCCATTAGAGAATCTTGGCATAAAGGATAGTCTTTCCTATGAAGAAGTTCCGGTTGAGATTTTAGACAAGTCTGGAAGCTAATAAATAAAGAAGTTGCTTCGGTGAAAATTCTTTGGATGAATCAATTAGTTGAGGGTATTATTTGGGAGGGCGAGGCCGATATGATGTCCCGATATCTTCATCTCTTTCCTTTTGATCTTACTCTAGCTTGAGGTACCTAGTTCCTCATGGTTCATTCTTCTGGTTTCATGTGTTTTAGTTATTTCCATGATTCCTTGATTATGCATGTTCATGAATAGTCTAATGTTGTGAAAATGAGATAGCTTGATTGATTTATCCATGATTATGTGCATTGAGTGTGAGTTGCATAAAGTCTTCATGAAATGATGTGTTGAACATGCTTTAGCTTGGAGTTGATGTTTCCTCCTCGAATATGTGCATTTATGTGATTGCATTCTAGGTTGGGTTGTTAGCTCTTGCTTTGTACCCTCCTTATGATGTCTTGATTCTTATTAAAGGATGAATGTTCCCAAGGGGGAGATAATGTAATACCCCGGAAAGGGTGGAAAATTTTGATTTTTCTGGGTTTTGGTGTCAGTGACGGTGGCCACCTAAAAACCGTAGATAGACTGACGGACCGTAGGTGGGAACCGTAGTTGGCCCACTAAAAATCTGTAAGATGTCACGTTTCAGAACCTTAATGACGATCTGCAAGTACAAACCATCGCTCTTTCAACGAGTCGTAGATGGGTCTCGTAGATTGTTGAACTACGATTGATGTGTACGGTCCGTTGACTGACCCACGAGCCGTACATTGGACCCGTTGTTGCAGGGTCCAAATTGATATTCTTTGAATCTACCTACGGAAGGATAGGACGGGTCGTAGGTTTGACCTACGGACCGTAGATCCAACCGTTGGTAGGGGACCGACAGTTATTTTGAAGGGATCTTTTGGTCTTTTCACCCAATGACTTATTCATTAACTTAAGTCGATTCCCCTCCTTCCCTAACACTATATAAGCCTATTCAATCCTAAAATCTACCTTTCCAACCACATTAAAAAATTCCCCAAACCCTCCTCTCTCAAATATTTCTCTCTCTAGAGTTTGAAGAAGAAGAAGAAGAGGGCAAGCTAGGGTTCAAGAAATCAAGCTTTCTTCATCAAATTGCTTAAGGAATTGAAGCCCTAAGGTATGATAGTGTTCATCTATGGAGCCCTTTCCTCCATGGAATCCGTAAAATCTCCAATTTTCAAGTTAGAAGTTCTTAATTGAATTAGGGTTTTCTTCCATGATATGGGTTCTTTGTAATGTTGCTTAAATTGATTATTTTATGAACTTTGAAGTATTAATTGAGTTGAATTTCATGAAATTGGATTAATCCCTATGAACCCACGCTAATTCCCCCAATTTAAAAATTATGCTTTTGTTGGTGGGTTGAATTATGAAGTGATGAATTTTTTTATGAAATCTCTATGAATCCATGCATGAATTATGATTTCTAAGTTAAGGTCTTCATGATGAGATTGTGAATGAACTAAGAATGATTTTATGGAAGTAAGCATGTTCAATCAAAACTATGATTTTCCTCTATTATGTGGGTTCCTTCAATTATGGTCAAATTGCCTTGTTTATGGTTTTCTAAGCATGAGTTTGCATTGAATTGCATGATTTAAGAGGAATTATCATGAATCTATGTGAACACTATGACTTGTAAGTTATGAGCATGATGAACTGTATAAAGATGAAGATTATGAAATTATGCACGTCTCATATAAAGTTAATGATGAATTAAAGGTGCTTTGAGATTGAAGTACCAAAGGTTATGATGTGTTGATGTTTTTGTTGAGTTGTGAAAGGGATTCTAATAAATTACTCAACCCATGAATGTGAAAAGTTTTCTCACATGTAATAATTCATAACTTGTTGAAAGGATTGTTCAACTAACCTTGAATTGATGATTGAGGAGCTATTCTAATGAAGGGACCAGAGGCGATCACCCATGTTCCCTAGTGTAGACAAGAGGCGACTACCCATGTCTACTTATTATAATTAAACTATGTCTAATCCGTGGGAATTATGCTTAGCACCGAGTGGACAAGTGGCGATTACCCATGTCCCATAAACTATGTGCCACCATAGGATGATGGTCTATGATAGACACTAGCTAGTGGATCCACGTAAGCTATATGTTAAGTAAAGGGACCTACCTTGGCAAGTTGCATGGCCCTATTGGTGTGGGGTTATACACCGGATTCCATGTTGATAGCTCACATGGTCTTATATGTTGGTTAAGGCTACTTCCCACAACCAATGAACTAAAGTCTTGTTAAGATATGTCTCAAGTAAAGTAAAGTAAAGATGTTTAGCTTGCTTTTACCTTGGTTTATGCCTTATGTTTTCTATACTTTATCATGTTTTAGCTATGTCATTGCATGTCATGAAAATGTTCCGTTTTAGCATGTTTTAAATGAATTTGGGCATTGCTATCATACTTTGTACTTGATTGTACTAACACATACTCTTGCCTACATTGACTTGTTATTGTAGGGCTTGGCGATTCTCCATCAATTCGTGGCTAGAACTTAGTAGAAGGATTGTGAAGACTTGGTGAGTCCTCATCTATTCAAGGACGTAGCCTAGTTGTTCTTACTTTTATGTTCTTTCTTTTAACATTGTACTGGTTAAGCCCTAAACCTAATTTTTCATTCTTGTGATTAGATTGGCTTTGAGACATGATAAGTAGACTTCCGCTATTTTTCTTAAAAGTTTTGATATGACATTGGCTTTTGAACTCTTAATCTCTATGATCTTTTATATATGTATGCTAAGTGGCTTGTATGAGGATTTTCGGGATCTTGTACGCCATGTCACGTCTAGGGGGTACCTTGGGTCGTGACAGAATTACAGCATCAGCATGGTCGTTTAGACGCTAAAATTGTTAAAATCGGAGATGGACCAATTTCGAAGTCAAATTTGAAAATGTGGTAGTCGCTCCGAAAATCTCAGAATTGACTCCGTGAAAAGTTCCCAAACCTTCCCCCAAACTTGTGTTCCAAAATAGATCACAATTTGGGGCCCGAAACTGTCGGCAATTCAATCAATCAAAACCTGCAAAACTTTACAATTTAAAGCTTAAGGCAGCCACTTACGACGTGAATTAACCAAAATCGGAGACCACCCAACATGTCCCGGACAATTACCCATGAAGCCAATGCAATCCCGAACCTACCGGACTTCGAATCACCAAATTTTGACTTATATCAAGAGAGAAAAAAAAATTTGAAAAGTTATTCTCTCTTAAGTCGTGACTTGTCCTTTTAAATAGAGGACCAGTTGCAAAAGACCTTCGCGAACGCGGAGAGGAGGAAGCCAGACCTCCACGAACGCGGCCAAGGGCCCGTGAAAGCGGAGAAGAGAAAAGCAGATCTCCGTGAGCGCGGAACCTCTCCGCGAATGCATAGAAGAAAAAGGTAAACCTCCGCGAACACATAACCTCTTTGCGAATGCCGAGAACAAATGAGCCTGTAGCACCAACTGAGTTTTTGCTTTGGCAAAAACTTCGACGGGGTGCTCGAGATTCATTCGGAACCCTGTGCACGCAAATGAGATATGCTACCCCATCAAATTCAACGTTCTGGACTCAATGGCGCCGTCAAAATTTCCATACGAGGTCGTCTCGACAAAAGTGGGTCCCACCTCCCAAGCGCCATTTTAGCCAATTTATATAAAGGGCTTGGAATTAGGCCTGAAGCCCCAGGAAGCACACGAAGAGTCATTCTAGACCAAACTCGACATTCCAAAATGAACCGCGCTAAGAGAATTCTCATCCGAGTGTATTTACCAAGAATTTTGACCAAAGTCAACCTCTAGAAAAATTTCAAAGGCTAAAGCTCAAAATGGCTTCAAAGTCACACCGAAAGCCTCGGGACTCAGGCCAAGCATGCTACTAGCCTTATTTTGCTACTCTGAAGTTAATGGAACCATTAGAATCCCTTTCTAAGGTCGTTTACTTGAGGTTATGACCGAAATCAGATTTTCAAATTTCAAAAGCTCCAAAATAGGAAAACAGGCATAAAACCCAAATGAACGACCAGTCAACTGAACCAACTGTGCCATCAAGTCATAAATGACCTGGGGTCGCTACAGGAACGCTCTAAACAATGGAAAAAAAACATTAACAAAAAAATGACAAGGGGGTCATTACAACATCCACTACTAAAAGAACTTTCATCCGCGAAAGTGAGGGTCAAGGAGTACCTGAGGGTTCAAATAATCTAGGAAACTGCTCCCGCATCTCCCTCTCGGTCTCCCAGGTAGCCTCCTTGACTGAATGATGCCTCCAATGGACCTTAACCACAGGAATGGCTCTAGACCTCAGTTGCCTCACATCTCTGGCCAAAATAGCAACTGGCTCCTCAATATAGGTCAGACGATCATCCATCATATGAGACTCATCTAGAACATACTGGCGCAGCATTGAAACATGAAAAACGAGATGAATAGCTAAGAATGCTGGAGGTAAGGCTAACTCATAGGACACATCACCAACTGCCCACAAAATCTCAAAAGGCCCAATATACCTGGGGCTAAGCTTGCCCCGCCTCCCAAATCTCATCACGCCCCTCATAGGCGATACTCGGAGGAATACTCTGTCACCAACAACAAATCTCAATGGTCTATGCCTGCAATCCGCATAACGCTGGTATCTACTCTGAGCCATCCTGGGCTGATCCTGAATCATCCTCACATGAACTAAGGCCTCCTGAGACAAGTCTTACCACGCGGCCTAGGCTCCGTAGACTCAAACCAACCAACTGGAGTGTGACAACACCTACCATATAAAGCCTCAAACGGGGCCATCTGAATGCTAGAGTGGTAGCTATTGTTGTACGTAAACTTTGCCAAAGGCAAGAACGGGTCTCACTGACCTCCAAATTCAAAAACACTGGCCCGTAACATATCCTCAAGGACCTGAATAGTACGCTCTGACTGGCCATCAGTCTGGGGGTGAAATGTTGTGCTAAGATCTGCACGGGTGCCCAACTCCTCCTGAAATACCCTCCCAAAGCTGGAAGTGAACTGTGAACCCCAATCTGAAATGATAGATACAGGCACACCATGAAGATGAACCACCTCTCGAATGTAGATACGAGCCAACCTCTCAGCACTGAAGGAAGTATGAACTGGAAGGAAGTGTGCTGACTTGGTCAATCGATCCCTGATGACCCAAATGCTTTCAACACCCCTAGAAGTCCGAGGTAAGACCACAATGAAATCCATGGCAATACGCTCCTACTTCCACTCAGGAATGGGTAATCTCTGCAACTTACCACTAGGCCTCATATGCTCAGCCTTCACCTGCAGACAACTCAAACAACGGGACACATACTCTGAGATGTCCCTCCTCATACCGCCCCACCAGTAATGCTGCCTCAAATCACGATACATCTTAGCGGTGCTCGGATAGATAGAATACCTAGAGTCATGGGCCTCGCTAAGGACCAACTGAATCAAATTCCCAACTCTCAAAACACATAAACGGCCAGCAAATCTCAATACCCCATTTGAATCTAAAGTAGCCTGCCCTACATCACCTGCCAATACTCTATCTCTGAGTGCCACCAACGACACATCCTCAAACTGACGACTACAAATCTGATCTAGCAGGGATGACTAAACTCCCACATAGGCTAACACCCGACTGGTATCTGAAACATCAAGCATGATCATCTGGTTGGCTAGAGACTGGATGTCCAAAGCCAAAGGTCGCTCCGAAACATAAAGGAAGGCTAGACTACTCACTCATTGCCTTTCGGCTCAAGACGTCTGCTACCACATTTGCCTTGCCTGAATGGTAGAGAATAAGGAGATCATAGTCCTTCAGGAGCTCAATCCAACGGCGCTCCCTCGAATTAAGAACTCTCTGGCTCATAATGTACTGGAGGCTCCTGTGATCAGTGTAAATCTCACAATGAACTCCATACAGGTAATGACTCCAGATCTTAAGCGCGAAAACTACCGCTGCCAACTCCAAGTCATGAGTGGGGTAGTTGCGCTCATGCAACTTAAGCTGCCTCGACGCATAAGCAATAACCCGACCCTGCTGCATCAATACACAACCTAAACCAATGTCGGATGCGTCATAATTGACCGTGAAGCCCTCGCCCTCAATTCAAAGAATCAAAATAGGAGTGGTGGTAAGCAACTCATTAAGCCTCAGAAAGCTCCTCTCACTCTCTTCTAACCATACAAAGGGGACATCCTGGCTAGTCAACTGAGTCAAAGGCGTTGCTATAGAAAAAAAACCCTCAACAAAATGCCTGTAGTACACTGCCAATCAAACGAAGCTACGAATCTCAGTCACAGAAGTGGGCCTAGCCTAATCACGAATAGCCTCAATCTTCACCGGATCCGCCATAATGCCATCCTTAGATACCACGTGCCCCAAGAATGCTATGGACTCAAGCCAAAACTCGCACTTTGAGGACTTGGCATAAAGTCGATGATCTCTCAAAGTCTGGAGCACTATCCTCAAATGCTGCTCATACTCACTATGGCTCCGCGAATACACCAATACGTCATCAATTAAGACTATGACAAAGGAGTCTAAATACGACCTGAATACACGAGTCATCAAGTCCATAAAGGTGGCAGGGGCATTAGTCAACCCAAAAGACATCACAAAGAACTCAAAATGGCTATAACGAGTCCTAAATACTGTCTTAGGAATGTCTGCTGCTCTAATCCTCAATTGGTGGTCGCCGGTGATGAGTCGGTAGTTTTGACTCATTTATAGCTTTGTTTATGTCAATTTAGTGTCCTTAATGCCATTTTGTACTCCTACAACTAATGTTAAACCATTTGTGTGCAGCATAAGGGACAAGGAATGGGATGAAGCCAATATATTACAAAAAGGAAGTCAAAAAGTGCAAAAATTGAAGGAACACAAAAGCTGAGGCTCGCCAAAGTCATTTTGGTGAAGCGTCAAGTGGACAGGACATCGCCTAAGGTTCCAGGGAGCTAAGGAAGAATCCAAGTCCAAACGGCGAGCTCATAGACCAAATGGCGTGTCGCCGATCCAAACCTCGATGTATATCACCTAAAGTTTTAGGATGAAATTAGCATTAAAGTGATGGGTTGAAGGGGCGAGATTGAAATATTCGACGTGTCGCCGAATATAAGGGCGAGACACAACTTATGTCACCGATTGATCTACAAATTCAAAATCATGGGAAATTTTTGGGAAGTATAAATAGAAGAATTCAAATGAGAGCAGTGGGGAGAAAAAGAGAGTTGAACTAGAGAGTATAGTTGTATCAAAAATACTTAGTTTTTCTTGGTGAATGAACTTGTGAAGTTTTTCTTTATGCAAATTCTAGCATTAGGTATATTTTTAGTTAATTAATTTTGCTGTGTGAAGATTGACAAACTCAGTGGAGAATGCATTTGGTAACCAATTCTTCACTTTCATTATGATTGGCTAAAACCCCAATGCCTTAGGGGTGTGATTATGTGTTCAAACACCTAATTAGCTTATGGGTCTTATCAATTGCTGAATTACTTGTTGATGTAGTGTGGGTTTAGTTGTTAATCCATGTTTTTATCTCATGAATTAAAGTTGCAAATTTAATTCTAGCTTAGATCTCTTTGTATGCTTGTTAAAGATGCATTTGAGTTGGATTGACTTCTGATGATTGTATGGGTTTTTACTTGTACTACTCAGCTTGTTAAAGTGGGTTTAATTAAGGTGTATGATTCTATTATGATTATTTAGCCTGTTGGGGTTTGGTAAAACCCAATTGAAAGCATGATAGTTGGTTACAAGATAGCTATCATAGCGATAAACTTGCCTACCCATTACAGATTAACTTCATTAAGAAATTGGTGATGACCCATTTAGTGAAATTGGTGGTTGAACACTCACACATCCCTAAGGTCCCTTTTCTCATTGATTAAACTCTTTTTGAAATTGCGATTTAGTGAAATTAGCCATTAAAACTATTCTAGCTTGATATTTAAAAATTCACAAATTTACATTATGTATCGGTTCGAGTGTTTTCTACCTACAAAAAGCTAAATCACCTTAATACTTTGAATTTGAATTCTAAACTTAGTCCCATTCCTTGTGGGATCGACCCCAACTTCTTCTTGGGTTTATATTGGTAATGACCGCTTACATCTTGAACCGTGATAGGTGTATTTGAGCGTTATCAAAAATGGCGTCGATACCGGGGAATGGCATTTAGAATTCTTATACCGACGTGTTTTAGTGAATTAGTTTGATTGAAGTTGAATTTACTTATTAGTTCTCTCGTTGTTTATTTTTCAACAGGTGACGACATGAATGACACTGATAGTGTTGTTGGTCAGAATGATAATGTACGTCAATTGAGTGACGACATTAGTAATATGAACGACTTCAATGTTGCGCAGGTGGGAAGTGCGGGAGCCATTCGCTTGCCCCCTACTGTGGGTAATGCCATCTTTCATGTGACCGGAACTATACTTTAGTTGTTTCAACTCAAAGGATCATTTGGAGGACTTCCTCATGAGGATCCGCATGAACATCTTCAAAATTTCTTGGATGTGTGTAGTCCATTTATCTTTAAGAACATATCTCAAGAGTCAATTCGACTTCGGTTGTTCCCTTTCTCTCTAAATGGGGAAGCAACGAAGTGGCTAGCTGAATTACCAAGGGATTTAATTACTTCTTGGGCGGAGCTAACGGAGGCATTCCTTGAATGATTCTTTCCTCCTTCGAAGATGGTGAAGTTGAGGGATGGCCTTCAGAACTTCAAGAGACTTGATGGTGAACCAATCCATGAGACATGGCTTAGATTCCAAAAGCTTCTTCTTCAATGTCCTACTCATGGGTTGCCTAAAAATGTGTTTTTGCAATACTTCTATCGTAGCCTTGATTCGGTGAACAAGTCTATTGCCGACCGTTTGATCCAAGGTGGAATCATGAGACAACCATTTCCTATTGCAGCAGCCTTGCTGGATGACATGACAAAGATTAACCGAGCTTGGCACACAAGAGAAGATCAAGTATCGCCTTTTGTAGTCAGAATGACCAAGGAGCAAATTGTGAAAGACAAAGAACGTGATGCAAATATGGCCAAGATGATTACTCAGATGGACTTGTTAACAAAGCATGTTATGGGTGTGAAGTCAAAAGCCGTAAACGTAGTTGCTACGAGCCCAGATGATGCTACATTTGAGACCATGTACAATGAAGAAGTCCAGTTTGTGTCGAATCAGATGGTGGTTTCTCGTCCGAGCTATCAAAAGCCAGGTGGGAATCAAGGGTTGAACAAAGATCAAGGTAGTGGTTGGGGAGATAGTCATGAGTGGCGTGATCGAGGTGCAAATTGGAGGGATGGTGAGCGAGATCGATATGTGCCTCCGCATGATCGTCCTAAAGCTAATGAACCAAAGGTTGATCATGAGAATTATAGAACGGAAGAAATGCTTGCTCGTATTTTGCACAAGGTGGAAGGGTCAGACAAAGTACTCAAGGAGATGAAGGCTGATTTTTATTCTTTAAACCTAACGGTCACTTCGCACTCAGCCTCAATCAAGCATCTTGAGTCTCAAATGGTTCAAATCTCCACTCAACTGAATCAGAGATCAATTGGTGGTCTTCCTAGTGACACCTTAGCCAATTCGAAGAACGAGAATGCTCAATATATGGCGATTGTCACTCGAAGTGGGAAAGTCTTAGACACCAATGTATTCAAGAACAACGGGGTCGAACGGGAGAAGACTCCACAGATTGTAAATGATGAGGGCGGTATGGAAGATAATGGTGAACCAAGCGATGTTAAGTTGGAAAAAATCACTACTTCTCAGGTAGAGAATGTGTCTAAATCGGTCCCTCCCAAACTGTTGCCCAAAGTTAAACCACCATTTCCACAAAGGCTGAAGAAAAGAGATGACAATGCGAAATTCCAAAAGTTCCTTTCTATTTTCAAGTCTCTCTCAATTAATCTTCCTTTGGTGGATGCTCTACTAGAAATACCGGGGTATGCCAAGTTTATGAAGGAGTTGGTCACGAAGAAGAGAAGTATGGACTTTGAAACGGAGGAGGTATCATTGCAGTGCTATAATGTCAAATGTCGTTGCAAAGAAAGATGATCCGGGACTATTTACAATACCTTGCACTGTTGGGGTATTCAAATTTGTAAAAGCATTGTGTGATTTTGGAGCCAGCATTAATTTGATGCCATATACTATTTTCAAACAACTTGGGCTAGGTGAGCCCAAGTCTACCACAATGCGACTTCTCATGGTGGATCGTTCTATCAAGCGACCCGTCGGTGTTCTTTATGATATTCTTGTGCGGGTTGACAAATTCATCTTTTCGGCAGATTTTGTTGTTCTTGATTGTGAGATAGTTGCCGAGATCCCTATTATTCTTGGTAGACCATTCTTGGCTACCGGGAGAGCACTTGTCGATATGGAAAGCGGAGACTTGAAATTTTGAGTTAATGAAGAGGAAGTCACTTTCAATGTGTGCAAGTCCATGAAGCAACCTAATGACATCCGTGTGGTGTCGGTTATTGATGTTATCGAGAAGCGGTAGCCAGTGTTAGCGAGATTGATTGTATTGGTGATTCGTTAGCTGCTGTGATATTGAACTATGATGGGATGGAGATCCAAGATTATGAGGTGGTGGTTGCTCTATCGGGAATAGGATCTTACTCTAAAAATCCTTTGAAGCTTGAAATTGATTTGAAGAATAGAGAAACTCCTCCCGCAAAGCCATCCATTGAAGCACCTCCGAAGCTCGAGTTAAAAGCTCTTCCTTCCCTTCTTCGATATGTCTTCTTGGGAGCTGACAATACTTTACCGGTGATCATTGCAGCTTACTTACTTGAAGAGCAGGTACAGGCCCTTGTGAGTGTGTTGATAAGGTACATCAAAGCTATTGGGTGGACAATTGCTGACATAGTAGGAATTCCTCCTGGAATTTGTACGCACAAAATTCAGTTGGAAATTGATTGTAAACCCAGCGTAGAGCACCAAAGGAGGTTGAACCCTCCTATGCAATAAGTGGTTAAAAAGGAGATCATTAAGTGGTTAGATGCAGGTGTGATTTATCCCATTGCAGACAGCAAGAGGGTAAGCCCAGTCCAGTGTGTCCCAAAGAAAGGAGGTATGACCTTGGTGCCAAACGAAAAAGGTGAACTTGTACCTATGCGACCAGTCACAGGTTGGCGCGTATGCATGGACTATAGGAAGCTGAATTCGGCAACTGAGAAGGATCATTTTCCCATGCCCTTCATGGACCAAATGCTTGATAGGTTAGCGGGGCGTGGATGGTATTGTTTCCTTGATGGGTATTTCGGGTACAATCAAATCTCTATAGCCCCGGAGGACCAAGATAAGATGACTTTCACTTGTCCCTATGGAACGTTTGCATTTAAGCATATGCCTTTTGGACTATGTAATGTTCTGGCAACGTTCCAAAGTTGTATGTTGTCAATTTTTGCTGATATGGTGGAGGGCTCTATGGAGGTTTTCATGGATGATTTCTCCGTAGTGGGTGACTCCTTTGAAGAATGCCTTGAACGCTTGGAACTACCTTTGCAAAGGTGTGTCGAAACTAACCTTATACTTAATTGGGAGAAATCTCATTTTATGGTAAAAGAAGGGATTGTTTTGGGACACCAAATTTCAGGGAAAGGTATACAAGTAGATCAAGCAAAGGTTGAGGTGATTGTCAAGCTACCACCTCTGGCTTCTATTAAAGGTGTTAGAAGTTTCTTAGGACACACAGGTTTCTACAGGCGATTCATTATAGATTGCTCATCCGTTATGTAAACTTCTAGAGAATTTGAGCGTGTTTTTGTTTGATGAAGCATGTATGGTTGCTTTTGAATGTCTCAAGGAGAAGCTTGTGTCAGCTCCGATCATTGTTGCCCCGGATTGGGGTAGCCCATTCGAATTAATGTGTGATGCTAGTGGTACTTCCTTGGGTGCTGTTCTGCGACAGCGTAGAGGCAAGTTGTTCCACCCAATATACTACGCTAGCAAGACCTTAAATGTGGCCCAACGGAACTACTCAGTTACCGAACAAGAATTGTTGGCTGTAGTGTATAGTTTCGAGAAATTCAAAGCTTACTTATTGGGAACTAAAGCAGTGGTGCACACGGACCATGCAGCTATCCGCTACTTAATGGCCAAGAAGGATGCTAAACCAAGGTTGATTCGATAGATATTGCTGCTACAAGAATTTGACTTTGAGGTCAGGGATCAGAAAGGGTGTGAAAACCAAGTGGCGGACCATTTATCTAGACTCGAAATGAATGTTGTGGGTCCGGGGACAAGAAGATTGAGGATGCTTTTCCGAATAAAATGGTCATGATGATCTCTCATGGTTCCGTTCCTTGGTATGCCAACTTCGCGAATTATGTTGTGTGTGGGATTATACCTGAAGGACTTTCATTTTATCAGTGCAAGAGATTCCTCTTTGATGCGAAAAAGTACTTTTGGGATGAGCCTTATTTATTCAGGGAATGTGTAGATCATATAATTAAAAGATGTGTGCCAGAGGTCGAAGCGGATGCCATACTTAGTTCATGCCACGCTTCCCCAGTTGGTGGTCATTATAGTGGGGTGCGAACTGGTCCAAAGGTATTGCAAAGTGGATATTATTAGCCAACATTGTACCAAGATGCTAACTCCCTTGTTCGCAAGTGTGTTCCATGTCAAAAGCAAGGAGGAGTGTCATGCCGACATGAGCTTCGCCTTACCCCGATCCTTGAGGTTGAATTATTTGATGTGTGGGGCATTGATTTTTTGGGTCCTTTTATGAGCTCTTATGGGAACAAATATATTTTGATTACTGTTGACTATGTATCAAAGTGGGTAGAAGCCATAGCTTTACCCAACAATGAAGGGAGAAGTGTAATTGCATTCCTAAAGCGGTATATCTTTACAAGGTTTTGTACACCGCGAGCAATCATTAGTGATGGGGTTCACACTTTTGCAATCGATGGTTTATGTCGTTACTGATCAAGTATGGAGTGAAGCACAAGGTAGCCACACCTTATCACCCGCAGTCCAGCGGACATGTTGAAGTATCTAATCGGGAAATTAAAGAAATTTTAGCCAAAACGGTGAATGCAAATCGTTCAGATTGGTCGCGAAAGTTAGAGGATGCTTTGTGGGCCTACCGAACTGCTTTCAAAACACCAATTGGTATGTCACCATATCAGTTAGTATTTGGCAAATCATGCCTCCTCCTGGTGGAGCTCGAGCATAAGGTACTATGGGCCTTAAAGGCCACTAATTTGAATTGGGATGTTGTCTCCAAGAGTAGGGTTGACCAACTGCATGCATTGGAGGAATTTCGTCTTCGCGCTTTTGAAAGTGTTGTCCTCTATAAAGAAAAAATGAAGAAATGGCATGATTCAAAAATACTTCATAGGGTATTTCGAGTTGGTGATCATGTATTGCTCTACAATTAATGTTTGCGGTTATTCTCGGAGAAGCTCAAGTCCAAATGGTCAGGGCTTTTAAAGGTGAATCGTGTGTTTGCAAATGGAGCTATTGAGGTTCAGAATGAGAATGGCTCAATCTTTAAGGTTAATGGGTAAAGGCTGAAGCTTTACTTCGGAGAGGGTCCCATCGTGCGAATGATTGATGTGGTGTACCTGGATGATGCTTAAATTCATGTCCACATCGTTCCACGATGTTAAATAAGGTGCTTCTTGGGAGGCAATCCAAGCTCTATTTTTTTAGTGTTCTTGAATAACGTGTGTTGGATGTGTAGGTTGGAGTGTGAATGTCAAAAGATTGCAATTAGGCGAGGGGCTGCACCAATCGGCGCATCGCCCATCTGTCTTGGGATCAACTAAATTCCTCAAAACTTGAAGGTTGAAGTCACAAAATACACTGGAATATTGGGCGAGCGGTTGTACTATTCGGCACATCACCTAGTAGATCGGCGAGCCCGATTTATCTCACCTTCTGGACTCAAATGTTGGTGGAACTTTCTATGACTTTCAGCGATGGAAGGTACCACTTGGCGCATCGCCGAGTGGAAGGGCGACATTATTTTATTTTCCCCTTGGGGCGCAAACTGAAGAGTTTTTAAACCTTTCAACTTCAAACTTTCATAGTTTTTGAAATTTGTCTCTCATACTTGCACTCCCTCGCATTTTTACATTTGTTTTACTTAGTCTTTTTGTTGATTTGTCGTGAAGTGCTTGAGGAGCGTCCCAACCCCATTTTCATTGTGTGTGCATTGATATTGTCGACTTTGAGGTTAGTTCTGGATAATACTTTCCAATTTTTAACCCCCGTGAATTGTAAAGCCTTGTTATGGATAATTTGGTATTTAATTGCATGTGTGCTTGTTTACTATGATTGCATTTTATTGTTTTGATGCCATGCTTTGAGTAATTGTTTTGATATTGGGAAATTATTTCAATCGGGGATGGGCTTTCGATTTAATTGCTTGGGTTGTTGTGTTGGTGATTGGGTGAAGTCTGAGTAACCCCCGAATGCAATCAATTGGCCTAATTTTTTCCCAATGATGGATTGAGTGACGTCTTTCTTAAGGGCAAATCGTCATTTTGTTGTTTTCGATTCGATTTTGGGGAAGTTTGAGTACCCCGAGGTATATTTGGGTGTCGGTCTAAGCTACTTGGTGGTAATTGAACTTCAATTGTTAATTATTGGGTTGTTTGTTGAAACCCGGAAAAGTTTTAGAATTGTTGTTACCTTTTGATGGTTCGGAGAGCTAAGTCAGGCTCGCCGTTCCACTCGGTGACTCACCCTTTAGCTCGCTTATCGCCATTTTATAGCCCATTTGAGGTCTGGCGTTCTGTAACTTTTGGCGACATGTGTGCTCGCTGAGTGCATTAGGCGACTCGCTGAGTAGTTAATTGTATTGCCTTTTGTGCTTGCATTGTTGACTGAATAGTTCTGTTACTTTCGGCGGCCCGCCTAATACCATTTGGCGATACGCCAATTGGTTTGGCGATTGATTCTGCATTTTTTTACTTAAGTTCTTTCTCCCTCATTTTGATCAATCTTCATTGTTTGGTTTGTTTTGTTTACAGATATGCCTTGCCAAAAAGCCTACGCTACCAAGCCTCCTAAGAAGAGGAGCAAAGGCATAGAGATTGCCTCCGAGGGTGCACGACCTCGACAACCAAAACAACCCGTACCCCAAGGGAAAGGAAAAGGGAAGCAACCTCGTGTCTTTTCAGACATTGAAGGGGTGGTTGGCACCGTTAATAAGTGATGCCTCCCCCCGTTGGTTGGATACCTGAGCTATCATCGAGAAGTGGGATTTGAACATCATAGCTCAGTATTGGTTTGGGTTTTTGAGCAGTAACCTCGTGTCTTTTCAGAATGAGTCTATCCTCCGACACCCGTAGGCAGCCCTTCTAGGTTGCATTATTGATAGGCAGCTGCTTAATTTGGGGATGATAATCGAGAAGGAGATATTGATGAGAGCCAAGCAGCAGCGCACTTCACTACCATTCCCGATCCTGATTAGCGAGCTGTGTAGACGAGCGGGTGTCCCCTTCGATAAGAAGATGGATGTTGAGGTTACTTCGACCTCTTCTTGTGACATCTGGAGGATCAAGGCTGAGAGGAGGAGGAGACCTCTAGTTGATACGACCCCAGCAGTAGATGTCGATGCTATGGAGATGGCTTTTCCCAGCCCCACAGTTGAGCCGTCAGGCATGCCTGTTCCAGATGCTCCTGCCATGTCCACTCAGCTAACGGTCCCCTCCTCTTCATCTTCTCCTGCTTTAACTCTTGGACCCCGGCCTTTGACCCAGGCCATGATTATTAAGATGGGGCACTTGGCCCATTCAGCGGATGTCCGACCCTCTCAGGTTGAGGCAGCTGTTCCCGGTATGATTGAGAGGGCTCTAGTTGCCGCCCTTGGTCCGATCCATACTGAGTTGACCGATTAGTGTCGACTCATCACTTCACATGGGGAGCTTCTAGCACACCTCAGAGACAGAGTTGAGGCTTGTGAGCAGCGTGAGGGCAATTCTTCAGAGCTGACAGCTATCCGAACCGAGATCACCGGATTGAGAAAGGACGTGGATGATTTGAAATCCACCGACATCACTTGGCTAAGGATTGGATGTCCAAAGTCAAGGGCCGCTCCGAAACAGAAAGAAAGGCTAGACTACCCATATTCCCGATCCTCCGACTCAAGGCATCTGCTACTACATTCGTCTTGCCCGGGTGGTAGAGAATATAGAGATCATAGTCCTTTAGGAGCTCAATCCAATGGCGCTGCCTCAAATTAAGATCCCTCTGACTCATAATGTACTGAAGGCTCCTGTGATCGGTATAGATCTCTCAATGAACTCCATAGAGGTAATGCCTCCAATTCATAAGCGCGAAAACTACCGATGCCAACTCCAGATAATGAGTGGGGTAGTTGCGCTCATGCAGCTTAAGCTGCCTCGACGCATAAGTAATAACCCAGCCCCGCTGCATCAACACACAACCCAAACCAACGCCGGATGCGTCACAATAAACCGTGAAGCCCTCGCCCTCAACTGGAAGAGTCAATATAGGAGCGGTGGTAAGCAACTCCTTGAGCCTCAAAAAGCTCCTCTCACACAAAGGGAACATCCTGGCGAGTAAACTGAGTCAGATGTGCTGCTATAGTGGAGAAACCCTCGACAAAGCACCTATAATACCCTGCCAATCCGACGAAGCTCCGAATCTCAGTCACAGAAGTGGGCCTAGCCCAACTACGAATAGCCTCAATCTTCGCCGGATCTATCATAATTCCATCCTTGGACACCACGTGCCCCAAGAATGCTACAGACTCAAGCCAAAACTCGCACTTTGAGAACTTGGCATAAAGCCACTGATCTCTCAAATTCTGGAGCACTATCCTCAAATGCTGCTCATGCTCACTATGGATCCGCGAGTATACCAAGATGTCATCAATGAAAACTATGACAAAGGAGTCCAAATACTGCCTGAATATGTGAGTCATCAAGTCCATAAAGGCGGAAGGGGTATTAGTCAACACAAAAGACATCACTAGGAACTCATAATGGTCATAACGAGTCCTGAATGTTTTCTTAGGGATATCCGTTGCTCTAATCCTCTGCTGATGGTACCCAAATCTCAAGTCAATCTTCGAAAACACGATGACACCCTGAAGCTGGTCGAATAGATCATCAATACTAGGCATAGGATAATAGTTCTTCATTGTCACCTTATTCAACTGCCTGTAGTAAATACACATCCGCATGGTGCCATCCTTTTTCTTCACAAACAGGACTGAGGCACCCCAAGGCGACACACTGGGCCGGATGAATCCCTTACCCAAGAGATCCTGAAGCTGATCACTGAGCTCCCTGAGCTTGGTAGGTGTCATACAATACGGAGGGATATAAATGGGTCAAGTACCCAGCTCCAAGTCTATGACAAAATCAATATCTCGCTCTGGGGATGGGCCAGGAAGGTCGGCAGGAAACACATCTGCAAACTCTCGGACAATAGGTACTGAATCAACTGTAGGGCCCTCACTACTCACATCTCTAATATAAGCCAAGTATGCCAAACATCAACTAGCCGCAAGCCTCCTGGCCCGAACATACGAAATTTCCCCAACTGGTGTACGACTACAAGAACCTTGCCACCCCACCGGCGGGATACCTGGCATGGCTAAAGTCACAGTCATGGCGTAATAGTCCAAGACAGCCTGGTGAGGCGATAGTCAATCCATGCCCAGAATCACATCAAAATCCACCATACAAAGCACAACAAGATCAACCAGAGTGTCCTGCCCCTGAATGGTCACCGAACAAGATCTACACACCCGATCCACTACTAAAGAATCCCCTACTGGGGTCGAAACACGTAAAGGCACAGATAATGACTCAGGACTCACTCTCAAACGAGGCAGACAATAATCAGAGACATAAGAATAATAAGATCCAGGATCAAATAATGTTGAAGTGGACTGATGGCATAAAAGAAATGTACCTGTGACCACCGCATCAGACGCCTAGGCCTCTACTCTAGCTAGAGCCGCATAGAAATGGCCCTGGGCCCCTCTACCCCGAGCATCTACTCTTCCTCCTGACCTGCCTCCCTGAGGACCTCCCCGAGCACCCTGTTGCTGACCTCCTCTTCTAGCAAGAGGTGCTACCACTAACACCGATCTCGCTGCCTGCGGAGCTGGTAATGCTGATCTAGATGAAGGGCACTCCCTGGCCTAATGACCGAGCTCTCCATAAGTAAAGCAACCCTACGAAGCTCTGCTCACCGCTGAAGGCCAGCCACCCCGACCTGATGAACCTAACTAGAAACCATCTCGGCCCGAACTCGAGCCAGCACTATGCCTACTCCGGTAGTACTGATCACCCTCGGAGATCTGTAAGGAAGCCTGGAACGGACGACTGGACTGCCCTGACTAAAACCTCTGAAAACCCAAATCTCAGGTATCCCTCAGCCTATGACGGGCCCAGCCAAAACTATCATCTATCCTGGCCCTCTTGCCGCTGCCCCCATAAGCCTCGCGACGAAGCTGCTCAATAGTACGAGTATGGTCCACCACATCTAAAAATGAACAGCCCGCTAACAACATAGATTGTGACTCAATCCTCAGTTGCAGCCTCAACCCTCTAACAAAGCATCGGACCCGCTCCTCCTCTGTAGGCAGAATCATGGTGGCATGACGAGATAACTCAAGAAATCTGGCCTCATACTCCGATACCGTCATGGAGCCCTGCTCCAACCTCGAGAACTCATCACGGAGTCGGTCCCTGATGCTCCATGGAATAAATTGGGCAAGAAAAGCCTCAAAAAACTCTGTCCAAGATACTGGTGGGAATCCAGCTGGCCTGGACTCCATCAACGAACGCCACCACTGCCTGGCTGGTCTGTCTAGCTGGTAAGCCGTGAAGTCGGTTCCTCTGGTCTCCACTAGACCCAATGTCTGCAATCTCTCCTGGGAAGTGGTGATGAACTCATGGGTGTCCTACCCGGCAGCCCCTGAAAATCTCGGCGATGATAATCTGGGGAACACCCCAAGCATCTTCTGCTCCCTCAATGGCATAACCCCATCCAAAGGGTCCGGCTGAACCGCGATCGGTACTGGAGGCTGAAGAACCTCTGGGGCCGCTACCGAAGGCTGGTCCTGCTATGCTAGAACCGGCTCTGGATTTGGCGCTGGGGCTCGCTGCTGCTGCTGCATACCCCCAATAGCAGCTAGGATCTGGGTAAGCTTGCCCTGAAAATCTGGGGCGACAGCTGGTGCGGGCGGAGGATGGGTTGATTCCGACCCCACCGGCAGGGGAGGTACCTGCTCTCCCTGAGGCTCCAGCTCTGGCTCCGAAGTCCTCGCTCTATCACGGCCTGCTGCCGCAGCACCACCTCGACCTCGGGGTCGACCTCCACTGTGCGTCCAAGCCATCCTGCAACAGAGTGAAACAAATGAGATTTCATGGAACCAATCAAACACAACGCACGAACATGGATCAAAACAAGAAAAAATCCTAAGGACATCATGTAGCCTCCCAAAGATAAGTCACGGACGTCTCCGCGCTGATCCTCATGACTCTACTAGATGTTAGTTCTGTAGGAGTGAGACCAACGAACCTAGGCCCTGATACCAACTTATCACGACATGATTTTTCAATCATGATAGCCACTAGTAGGCCAGCCAAACCCTATTTCGGAACTGAACAGTAATGAGACTAAGGGTGGGAACTAAGCGGAAGCAACAAATACAATACATAAGAAAGCGGAAGCGAAACCAACTATATACACAAGACACCTCCCAAAATCTGGAAGTCACAAGTACAAAACTACTAACAAGAGTACAAGTCCCAAAAGTGGACCATGGAAACAAACTGTCTCGAAAACAAAAGGCAAGTCAAAATATAAATATAGAAGGAGACAGGTAATCCCAGAACACCATGTGCTCACCCTCGTCTCCTAGAAAGACAGCTGCAGGCTCGATCTCAATGGTAATAACTGGTGCTCGGACCTGTATCACGAAAACAGATGTAGAGTGTAGCATGAGTACCAAAACAACAGGTACCTAGTAGGCATCATAGGCCGACTGAGCAAGAAAGGTAAAAGCAAGCAGACAAGAGAGAATCAGCACAGATAGAGGTCAACGGAAAACAAAAGAAGAGAAAGCGGAAAGCAACAAGAACAACTAAGCTAAACCCAGCTGAGCCCCCCATAAGACCCGCTGGGCACACTCGTGCGCAAGTTTAAAATAAAACCCGAACGGACCCCAATAAGCCCGACAGGTGCACAGAAGAGCTATTATACAGAACGAAGGAAAACACCACTCCTGAAGCCTCAACACCCATGGGTTCCGGACCTGAAAAGATAACACCTGGGCCCCGCCCAATCATCGATCACGAGCTGTAATACCGGACTCTAACCAGGTAACGTCAGTCTTGAGCCAAAACAATACCTAGGCCCAGCCCAATCATCAGCCACGAGCTGGAAATATCAGACTCTAACCGGGTAACGTCAGCCTTGAGCTAGAACAACACTTGGGCCCAGCCCAATCATCAGCCCCGAGCTGGCAATATCAGGTCCCACCTGCATAACCTCAGCCTCGGACTGGAATAAACAACCTAAGCTCGACAGTCTAGCGCTGGAAATACCAGCTCTAATCGGATAACGTCAGCTGCGCAGCTGGGACTAGTAGCATGCGCTCAATGGTCTCGCCTTGGAAATACCTGGCTGTAATCGCGTAACGTCAGCACTGGATCAAAACTTGCCGACTACCCCCGACAGCCTGCGCTGGAAATACCGAATGCTAACCGAGTAACATCAGCGGCGTACTGGAGCCCACAACCTCGAATCGAATAAAGTCATCACTAAATAATACAATGCAGAGCTAAACACCACGGGCCGCCGCCCCCATATGCGTATCAACCGAAGGCTCCCATCCTAGCACAAACCACTCGACAGTCGGTGCAACAGCGAAATCTTCAAGTAATAACCCAGAATCACAGAAATGCCTAAACTAAGGCCCAATTATCAGACCCAAGTCTTCTAAACCAGCTTACAAGGACCTAGTCCATCCGAAATGACACCGGATACATACTCAAGTCAACAGGTGCATATGACTAAGGCAATTCTATCCTAGCCCATTCTAAGGCCAAAGCAATCACAGAAATCAAGCAAATATCCCGAACCCACGCATGCAACAACAGATAACCACCTAATAGATAATTCACAATGCAAATACCAACAATCCAAACCAACAACCCAACCTACAGCATGATAATAGCCTCGCACAGCCCACAAATCAGCTCTAAACGAAGAAAACTGATAAGAAGAAGAACAATACAAGCTACCCAACCTCAAATTCACACAAATCCACAAGCATTTATACGATCATGCTCAATCTAGAGAGAAGGGAAGCCGTAACCTACCAAAAAGCCAATCATGCGCTCTCCAAGTCACTGCACCGGATATTTCCCCTTTTGAATGGCCTCAGACTGTTGCGACGCTATCAAAAATAGAGTCACAGTGTCAATACGGTCATTTAAACACTAAAATCATCAACTTCAGAGTTGGACCAATTTCAGAGTCAAAATTAGAAATGTGGGACCTGCTCTGGATTTTCTAGAATTGACACAGTGAAGAGGTCCCAAATCCTCCCCCGAACCTACAGCCCAAAATGGAACGCTAATCAGGGCCCGGATCAGCTCCAACAGCCAACAATAAGAAAATACAAAACTTTTCACAAAATAGGCCAAGAAAGCAACTTATGCCTAGAATTTACGACAATCGAGAAGAACCCAACACTAACCAACCAAAAACCTACGAAGCCAATGAAATTCTGAGCACCTGGGACTTTGAATCACCAAAAACCAACAACCGAGGAGGGATATATGAAATTTTAAGATAAACCCAAATGAACCTCGACCTCCATTAAATAGCCACTAATCCACGCTCTTCTCCGCGAGCGCGGCAAAGGCTCAGCGAACGCGGAGAGAAGCCCTCCACAGCTTCGCGAATGTGGAGAACAAGAACACACAAAACTCCACGAACGCGGCCCCAGGCCTACGAACGCGGAGAACAAGGCACCCCACATGCCACAGACCTTTGCGAACACGGAGAATCTCCCGCGAATGCGGGGCACTAGCGCCCAGACCTCTGCGAACGCGGTATCTGGCCCGCAAATGCGGAGTAGACTCCCTCTCTCCGCCATGAATGCAGAGAGATAGGATGTCTGCACTAAAAGATAGCTGCAACAGTTGAGTTTTGGCAACTTCAAAACTCCGATGAAGTGCCCGAAATTCGTTTGAAACCCCGTGCACGCAAACAAAATATGCTACCCCCTCAAATTCGACAGTCCAGACTTAGTGGCACAGTCAAAATTTCCATACGAGGTCATTTCGACAAAAAGTGGGTCCCACACCCATTGGGTCATTTTAGCCAATTTCTATCAGAGGCCTCGGATTTTGATCGAAAGCTCCCGAAAGTTCTCGAAGGGTCATTCTAGACAAAACTCGGCATTTCGGAACTAACCGCACTGATAAAATTTTATATCCGAGCACGTTTACCAAGAATGTTGACCGAAGTCAACCTTAAGCCAAATTTCAAAGGCAGAAGAGCTAACTGGTCCCAAAATCACATCGAAAACTCTGGGACTCGGGCAAACCATGCTTCTAGCCTAATTTGGCCGCTCTGGTGCTTATGGAATCGTCAGAATTCCCATCTGAGGCCATTTACCTAAAGTTATGACCAAAATTAACTTTTCAAAGTTCAGAAGCTCCAAAACAGGAAAATAGGCATAAAAACCAAACGAACGACCAGGCGACCAAACAGTCAGTGCCAGCAAGTCATAAATGACTTGGGGCCACTACAAGAATGCTCTAACCAATAGAAAGAATGCATCAACACAGAAATGACCTGGAGGGTCATTACAGGGCACTTTTTGATGTTTGGATATAATGCTTGTTCCCATTTTGATGTCACTATATTTGATTTGAGTGTAGAAGAAATTGAATATCCATATAGTTTACGCACCTTCCATTGCCATGAAACACACCATGCACCAAAAAGTGATATTTCCTAGTCGAATGATTCTCTAGATATCCTAGAGTGTATTCCAAGAAACCAGAAACTGAAAGAAAAAACTTCTGATATAGTTGATTATTCTGTTGAAAACATAGGCCATGGAAAGTCCAGCAAAGAGAAAGACACGAAGAGGATGTAGCTTCACCTTCTTTCACAAGAGAGGGCCAAAGTAAGGATCTTTTCGGCTATGACCTGAATAGAAAATCAATCTTGTTACATGATAATTAAGTACTATGAGTTTTAAGTTCTGTGCACCGACATTGTAAAACTAATTACACAATTAAGTCACTTATTAGGTATTAAATCTTTATGGTAAGTATTACTAGTAATAAGTAGCTTTGTAGAAATGGTAAAAAGAAACTTTACGTTGTTGCTGTGTATAACTTAAATTCATTTAGTATTAACATAATGATCTTAATTTGCTGTTTGAAGAAAGCAATGAAGACTGCAGGGTTCACCAGCAACAATCCAAGAGTGTGTACGATCAGAACAAGACGATAATGGACAAAGAGAGTACTATAGCATATCAGAGAGCAAAAGCTTTTAAATCTAAAAATATGTTCATTATATCTTTTATGCAACCATCATATGTCTCTACTCCATTCAATATGATAAGCTACAAGCTATAATCTTTATGGACTTTGCAATGCTCTAATATTTATGTTTCTCCTTTGTGTCGTTTTATTAAATATTTCCTATCTTTTGAAAATAACTACTATTTTTTTCTAAAATATCAACTTAATGCTAGTCTTTCCTATAATTGTCTATCTTATTTTTTTATGCTATTATATTATATATACTTTTAACATTAATTTGTTTTACTTATAAACTATTCAAACGTTTTTTTAACAACGTTTAAGATCTTAATTATCTAACCTAAGTTTGCCCTGTAATCGTATTTAACGAATCTTAAAGGATGCTTGATCCCTTCCCTTTAGGATAACTGGAATCCTTACCTAGAATCACTTAAGCTAAGTAGACCTTTTTAGAGTTAATTTTACTATTACATTAGTTAATAATTTAGGTATCCTAATTTACCTTAAAAATAATTAGGTGGCGACTCCTTAAGTTAATTATTTAGGAATCAACAATATGTTGTTCACTATTTGACGCTAGTTAAAATGGGGTATAATATTAGGAATTGGGAAAAGCCAAAAGACATTATAACTATTTACTTGCCTCCTCGGTCCCTGAGTTAATCAATCAAATCCAGTGATGGGTTTGAAAATATTGCACTCTACAGATACTATAAAAATAATTTCGTAGATTACAGATAAAATGTTGAATTTCTTTGGTTGATAATATTAGGGTCGTTTGATAGGATGTACTATTTATTTGATATATGTATTAGTTATGATATTATGTAATTTTTTATTTGATAGAATTATTCGTCTATATATAACTAACAAGAGTATATGTATAAGTTATATATCTTATTCAGTATTATAGTGTGGAGAGACGAATCTATGATTTCTAGAATAAAGATATATTACTAATAAGAACTATATATATATTAATTGGGAATTGACCCTAATTGTTTTTAGGCAAATAACTCAATATTCAATCAAGTGCATCATTTAATATTTTTATAACATAGGTACCAAAATTTAATGTCAACTAAATTTAGAAAATTTTACGAATAAATCACGGGTTCATGTGCCCCATATTTTGCATATAAATTTGCCTCTGATAGAGTGAATAATTAATCAATAGCAAATTGTCATGACCCAAGCATGTACCCTGGACGTGGCCGGCACTCAAGAACCATTGCTGGTCCCCAAGTGAACCCTCATCCTGGCTAACTACAAGCGGAAGACTAACTCAAGCCTAAACAAGCATCAAACTGAAGAATTTGCTTGAAAACAGTTTATTAAACCTCAAAGTTATCTGAAAATATTGAGTATCAAACATAAAGTTTTAAATAAAACATCTGAAATTGAAAAACTCTCCAAAACTCTCTATCTATGAAGCCTTTACTGTGTAAAGATGAGTGTCGGGATAAGACCCACGACCTCAAAACAACTAAACTAAAGGTAAATGTGAAGTCCTCCGGAATGCAAGGAGGCTCACCAAAACTTTCTGGAGTGTAGAGTTATCTCAACGGAACGCCTGTTGATGACCCTAAACACATGTATCTGCATCATAAAAAGATGCAGGTCGAATGACATCAGTACATTGAATGTACAAGTATGTAATATAGCAGAATAACAAAATAATTTAACTAAAACTCTAGCAGTAACTAAATCGAAATATAATATAAATCATGATGGAAAACTCATTTAAACTCTTAACAAAAAAATGCAATAATAGCATATACTGAACTGACCAGACTGAAAAAAATACTCAGCTCAACTCAATGTAAAGCATGATTAGAGATAAGATCATTTGAAGCTTCACAAAGTACAATATAATAAGTTTAAGAAAACTGTATGTGAAAATACAGTGAAAGTACTCTCTACTCTATTAGGAAGTTTCTCTAACCGACAACCATCACTATGAGCTACGTGATAATACAACGTCTCACCCACGCTGCCAGAACTGTCTTATACCTTGTCGGGGTATAGAACACCTCAACTAAGTGGATCCACTAAGCTCTGCCCAAAGGCACTAAGGATTCATCTAAAAAGTATGATCTTGTACCCGTGTTGGCTATATGGTTTATGGGGGGTGTGAGTTGTTTGAACTCTCCCCCATATCGGTGTTCACTACTACTCCAATAAATATATATATACTCATGCTCAATGTTTAAAAACATTCTCTTTTCTCAATTTGAGGTAATTACTCAAAAGATCCTCTTAAAAGAGGTAACTGCTCTGAAGTATCTCTGTACTCATAACTCATTTAGAAAGAAAAGTTTCTCTTTTCTCAATTTAAAACTAGGGAAAAGGCTCATAAATACCCCTTACCTATGAAAAAAGGCTCATAAATACCCCTCTTCCACCTTTTGGTCCATAAATACCCTCAATCTAATTTTTTTGGCTCAAGAATACCCCTAACCTATTGGAAATGGCTCAAAAATACCTTTCTTCCACCTTTAAGTCTAAAAATACCCTCAAACTTTATTTTTGGTCCAAGAATACCATCCTTCTACCTTTTAGTCTAAAAATACCATCAATCCAAATTTAATTTAATTAATTTTTTTACTAATTAGTTAATTTTTTATTAGTTTGAAAAGACAATTTTTATTTATTCAAATTCTTAATATTAACCCATCCCAAAATATTTAAAATATTTGAGTCCAACTATATAAAAATAATGTCCTTTCAAACAAAAAATTACTAAAAGAAACTAGAAAATTTGACCTACAAAATAATTTGATTTATAAAGCTCGAACTTTGAAAATTTAGTTCTGAAAATTCTTTATTTGAAATAATCAACAGTTTTAAGTCTGAGTTAACAGGATAAATTAATTAAAGCAATGAACATTAGAATTAGGTAAAAAATGCTTACTCAATCCGTTTACCGGTACAATATGCATGCTATCCTACATCCATTCTCCCCTTATTTTTAAATTTTGCTTGCATTCCAATAACATCAATTGAGCAATTGCAAAAAAGAAATATCAGTAATATAAAGCAAAAAAATTAGAATACTAGAATAATGATAACGCATCACATAATTTGTTAGATCTTATTATGCTCGCTTCTGATAATGCTAATGTCTTCGAAGTATTACTAATAGTCAGTATGTTAGAAAAAATAAAAATTTGAATTTGAATAAATAAATTTTTTCTTTTAGAACAAATAAAAAAAAACTAACTAATTAGTAAAAGAAATTAAATTAAATTTGGGTCGATGGTATTTTTAAATTAAAAGGTGGAAGGAGGGGTATTCTTGAACCAAAAATAAAGGTTGAGGGTATTTTTAGACCAAAAGGTGGAAGAATGGTATTTTTGAGCCATTTCCAATAGGTTAGGGGTATTCTTGAGCCAAAAAAATAGATTGAGGGTATTTATGGACCAAAAGATGGAAGAGGGGTATTTATGAGCCTTTTCTCATAGGTAAAGGGTATTTATGAGCCTTTTCCCATAAAACTATTATCTTTGGGAATTACTTAATTCCCTATACCTTCCTCGAAACACATCTTTTACTCTTTCTCATAATCAATTTTAAAGACAAAGCATTTGTCCTAAAAAGATTCTCAAACTCCTCTTTACTTTCTCAAAAACTCAGTTTAAAACAAAAATGTTGTCTTTAAAAGATTCTCAAAATTTATAACTCAAAATAGGGTTCATGCTAAAATATTGACATAAACAACTCAACTCAAGGATCTCAATAAAAATATAGAAAAACTCAATACTCAGAACTCAACGATACTACTCATATCAAGAATACTCAATTAATAGGGTTCATGCTGAAATATAGACATGAACTAATTAACTCAAGAATCTCAATGCATAACATATAGCAATTCAATAATTGGGAATAGAATTTCAAAAAGAATCAGGAACTCAAGACCTCAGAATCAACTCATCTCAAGAATACTTGAATCTAAGGATAGAACCCTACATTAATCTTTTACTAATTTGAAAGTAGATGTAGGGCGTGAGGACGAACTAGTCCAATACTATGATATCCTTACATACCTAGGAAGAACGAAGTTCTTGGAGAAATTGGAAGAACGATTGAAAACCCTAGTTTTTCTCCTCTTGAATCCTTGCTCTAAGTCGTTGAAGTGTTAAAGAACGTAAAATAATGTTTTAACACTGCTCAGACCCTTAATTAGGTGAAAAAGGGTCGTAGGTTAGGCTTAGAAGGAGTGGAAAAAGATTGAACTACCCCTCTTTAAAAGTTGATAAAAATTGTCCACGGGACCATCTACGGTTCGTGGTTTGATCTATGGACCGTAAATCCCATCCGTGGAATTGATATTGAATTTTAAAGGCTCAAAAGTCCACTTACGGGTCCAAACGACGGCCCGTTAGTTGGATCCGTAGGTTTTGGGTCCCAAAAGTTGACCCTCAGTGCTCTATCGACGACTTGACAGGACGGTTCGTTGGTTGGAGTCGTCGTTCACAGATTCGGAAAACTCTGATATGGCAGTCTCTGCTAAAATAGTCATAACATTTTACTCGGAGCTCAAAAAAAGACAAACTTGGTGGCATTGGAAAGAGGACTCAAAGACCTTCAAATTTATAGATCATGGGCCACCTAGTTCTTTATGAGCTGAGAGGTATAATTGTTTGAATTTGATCTAAGTAGAATCTTATGTAAAAACATAATCAATAATGAAGCTTTCAACTCAACTTTGTGCTAGGGGGTTCTTGTGACCTTAAGTCATATCCAAAATCATTCCCACACTAAAGAATTGACCTTAACACCTAAGAACAATTAAGAATCACTCGATATGACCTTATACACAAATTCAAGAATGGTTTGGGTCTTAACTTAGAAATTTTCGGGGTGTTACAATATCTCCCCCTTGGGATCATTCGTCATCGAATGATGGTTAAACTGAGAATGGAGGGGAAAGAGTTACTATCACTACCTCTCTTAACTTCTGAGCTTGCCTACTAACATAGGTGGAACTGATTAATACTAATAGTTTTTAAACTAGACTAGAGCACATAGGTCATAAACGATATGACTTTGAACATAGTCACACTCTATATGAAATTATTTGACATGAAACAAGGATATCTAGATACGAAGTAAGAATATGACTACTATGCCTCGAGTGATATAACTGGTAGCTTTTAAGCTTAGCAGCACTTCTTAACTATGTTCTCCTTTCTGATTACTACACTTTACTAGCTGCAACTCACAGCTCCCACAAGAGTATATGACTACTCTTACAAACATCTAAGTCAAATTGTTTGCTCTTATTGTGTTCAAGCCTAATCTTTAATTCAGAAGGTGCTAAACATGAGATGTTTATACTTATCTAAACCACAAGATTCAGGTTTTAAGCTTCTATAGGAAATCTCATCCCGTGAATACTACTCCTTACCACTACATTCAACCAAACTTCGAGTCCTAGCCAAGAAACATCTAATGCATCATGTGTTCATCCACATATAACAACACCACATTCAAGCCTAGTACTATAGCCAATCCATGGACTCCTACTAACAAATCCTTCTAAGAATTCCTCCTCCTCTCGTCATCTCTATCAATTGAAATTTCAAGCATACTATCAGGAACTATCTAACTACTCTCACCTAACTATTACTCATAGTAAGACTTCATTCATCCTTCCTCCAATTTTATAACCTTAGATCGAATAGGCACACTACTGCTACCAACATAAGAAACATCAACCTTCTCCTTTTATCATCACTCCACTACTCATCATCAACATCACTCTTAACTAAAAAGGATCACTGAAAGAGCTTTAGGGCGAAAGATCATAAGCACAATTCTTTTGAGAATTCTGATATAAGAATATGCATGCCATAACATTATGTTGCTAGCCATTAAGAGTAAATGATGAATTCGCGAGACTGAGCATACTATGAGACATGAGTGCTTATATGAATATGTTCATATCATGAGGCTGATATCCATAACTTTATGGAGTAAGATTCAGATCAATGGTCTAAAGTCTTTGCCCCTCATTCTGGGAACTGAGCATAGATGTGAATCTGTCTGAAGTGTATGAGCATAGGTCATGAACACAATTCTGATATTAAATACATCAACAGGATGTTGTAACGACTAAACTTTGAGGAATACACTTGAGTATGAATGGATCGATATATCACTTTAACTCTTTTGGAACACATTACTATCTGACTCTCAACACTTGACTTGGTTTCTCATCTCATCATCTCCCCCTTAGGTCTGAAGATGACACTTTAAAGCTATGGATCTATTCCATCATCTCTAAAATGATCTACATTCGCTTTACTCTAATACTCGGGAAAGGACTATCTTAAGGCTTTTAGACTATCCATGTGCAGGTACTAAGATTCCTTCTAAGACCTCTTTCTGAGATACTTCTCTTAATCTCTCCTCATTAGCTTATAGAACTGCTTAGTCCAACTCTTAATAGTCGGACTTCTCCTTCTTAGTCAATTAATACCTCCTCTCTAAGTTCATATCTACCTAACTAGAGGACACTTGAACTATATTTAAGAGGCTCATAATTAACTATATATGATCTCTCTGACAAAACTCTTAAGGGTAATAAATAAGGCTAACATCAGCCTACTCCATATTGACAGCTCAAATATACTATCTAGGCACATGAAAAAAAAAATATAAACTTAATTAGAACCTCGTCTCACTACATACGATCTCGGGTACACCTCCTAATGCTCTTGATAATCTAATGACTTAGACACACTTCATTGCTCTCAACTAAGGGTCATAATACCACACTTGTACCACTCACATTTATTGCAAAGTAACATCTTAATTCATCACCTACTTTATGTCAAACCTACTAGATCAGATCTCGAACTAGTATCATCACCCTCATGTTGCCATCTTTGTAATCATGACACTCATCTCAAATCCAAGCTTAGTGTCTATTACTAAACAAAGATATCAATATAATTGCTCGCTTATTAGTCTAACTTACAACTACTAGATAAAATTAAGAAACACTCACCCACTAAGATCTCATGACAAGTAGTCAATCTTTATCTCTTAGTCTACATACTTATAGATTACTGTCCCATTCCATTTCACAACCTAAGTACTACTTACCCATTCACTATACATCATTGCCTAATTAGTTCTATAATCCTCTGAATATCATGGGGCTCTCCTTTTAAAAACCATAGGCCTAGCTTAAATATATCGCATCAAGAAAACTCGGCTCTTCTATTCAACACTTATACTTGGTCGATACTAATGCATTAACACCTCATCATAAACTTCTCTCTGGTTAAAGTATACTCTAACTCATCTATACTAGTAACTCTCACTCTACCTTCTATCATGAAATCTACACCAGCTCATCACTTATTAGTCTACCCATAAGGAAAAACTCCTCATTCATAACTTACTAGGTGCATGACTACAACAACGTAAGTTGCCTCACCACTATCTCCCTTTCTTAGATTACTATACCTCTGCATGTATTCTTCTAACTCTAGGCACTTCTACTACTACTGGCTCATAACATCGTAACTCATACTATCTTTTCAGGTGAAAATACTATCCAAGCTCTAAAACACACTTCCTCGTAAGGGTCTTAACTGAAACAAGGTTTAGAAAAGATAGTCTGGGAGTACATCTCACTTTTAGCTCGAACGCACGATTCATATGAATTAAAAGTGCATTCTTTTGAATTTGAACACTTAAGCTCACTCACAGGCTTCTCTGCCCCTCTGAAGTCTCGTGACTTTTTGAAGACTTTCGCTGGGAGTAACTCATTGATAAGGATCTGGGCTTTGCTTTTCAACTACCTTGAGTATGAGGGGTAGTCGAATGGATTTGAGAAACGCACGAGTTTGAATAAGTTTCTTATGACATAGTTCTATTGCACTAATTAGAGTATGAAAGAAGGAAAACATTTCTTAAATGTTTGTAGTCCCTCATTTATAGAAATGGGGCCCTCACAACCATAAATAAGATCCTACTGATACGCCTTCATAGACACCCTAGGACACATGAACTCTGTGCTCTGATACCAAGTTTTTCATGACCTGAGCCTGCACGCTGGACGTGGCCGGCACTCAAGAACCATTGCTAGTCCACAAGCGAACCATCATCCTTGTTGACTACAAGCGGAAGACTAACTCAAGCTTAAACAAGCATCAAACTAAAGAATTCGCTTGAAAACAGTTTATGAAATCTCAAAGTTATCTGAAAATATTGAGTATCAAACATAAAGTTTTAAATAAAACATTTGAAACCGAAAAACTCTCAAAAATTGTCTATCAATGAAGCCTTTACTGTATAAAGATGAGTGTCAGGATAAGACCCTCGACGCCTCAAAACAACTAAACTAAAGGTAAACATGAAGTCCTCCGGAATGCAAGAAGGCTCACCAAAACTACCTGGAGTGTAGAGTGATCTCAACGGAACGCCTGTTGATGACCCTAAACATATGTATCGGCATCATAAAAAGATGCAGGTCAATGACATCAGTACATTGAATGTACGAGTATGTAATATAGCTGAATAACAAAATAACTTAATTGAAACTCTAGCAGTAACTCAATTAAAATATAATATAAATCATGATGGAAAACTCATTTAAACTCTTACCGAAAAATGCAATAATAGCCTATACTGAACTAACCAGACTAAAAGAAATACTCAATGCAACTCAATGTAAAGCATGATTAGAAATAAGATCATTTAAAGCTTCACAAAGTAAAAAATAATAACTTAAATAAAATTGTATGTAAAAATATAATGAAAGTACTCTTTACTCTAAGGGAGTTTCTCTAACCGACAACCATCTCTATGAGCTACGTAATGATATAACATCTCGTCTATGCTGCCAGAACTGTCCTATACCTTGCCAGGGTATAGAACACCTCAACTAAGTGGATCCACTAAGCCTCTGCCTGAAGGCACTAAGGACTCATCTAAAAAGTATGATCATTTACCCATGTTGGCTACAAGGTTTATGGGGGATGTGAGTTGTCTAAACTCTCCCCCATATCGGTGCTCAATACTACTCCCAACAAATATATATATACACTCATGCTCAATGCTTAAAAACATTCTCCTTTATCAATTTGAGGTAATTACTCAAAAGATCCTCTTAAAAGAGGTAACTGCTCTGAAGTATCTCTATACTCATAACTCATTTAGAAAGCCAAGTTTCTCTTTTCTCAATTTAAAACTATTATCTTTGGGAATTACTTAGTTCCCTATACCTTCCTCTAAATTCTTCTTTTACTCTTTCTCATAATCAATTTTAAAGACAAAGCATTAGTTCTAAAAAGATTCTCAAACTCCTCTTTACTTTCTCAAAAATGTTGGCTTTAAAAGATTCTCAAAATTTATAACTCAAAATAGGGTTCATGCTGAAATATTGGCATGAACAACTCAACTCAAGGATCTCAATAACAATATAAAAAAACTCAATACTCAGAACTCAACGATACTACTCATCTCAAGAATACTCAATTAATAGGGTTCATGCTAAAATATAGACATGAACGAATCAACTCAAGAATCTCAATGCATAACATATAGTAATTCAATAATTAGGAATAAAATTTCAAAAAAAAGAATCAGGAACTCAAGAACTCTGAATCAACTCATCTCAAGAATGCTCGAATCTAAGGATAGAACCCTAGATTACTCTTTTACTAATTTGAAAGTATATGTAGGGCATGAGGAAGAACTAGTCCAACACTATGATAGCCTTACATACCTAGGAAGAACAAAGTTCTTGGAGAAATCGGAACAACGATTGAAAACCCTATCTTTTCTCCTCTTGAATCCTTGCTCTAAGTCGTTGAAGTGTTAAAGAACGTAAAATAATGTTTTAACACTGCTTAGACCCTTAATTAGGTGAAAAAGGGTTCTGGGTTAGGCTTAGAAGGAGTGGGAAAAGACTAAACTACCCCTCTTTAAAAGTTGATAAAAATTGTCTACGGGACCATCTACGGTTTGTGGTTTGATCTACGGACCGTGATCCAATCCGTGGAATTAATATTGAATTTTTAAGTCTCAAAAGTCCACTTACGGGTCCAAACGACTGCCGGTAGTAGTACTTACGGCCTGTTGTTTGGATTTGTAGGTTTTGGGTCCCAAACATTGACTCTCAGTACTCTACTGATGACTTGACAGGACGGGTCTTCATTCAACCTACGGCCCGTCAGTTGGAGTCGTCGTTCATAGACTCAGAAAATTCTGATATGGCAGCCTCTGGTAAAACAATCATAACGGTTTACTCCGAACTCAAAAAATGGAAAACTTGGTGGCATTGGAAAGAGGACTCAAAGACCTTCAATTTGATAGGTCATGAACCACCTAATTCTTTATGAGCTGAGAGATATGATCATTTGAAATTGACCTAAGTAGAATCTTATGTCAAAACTTAATCGATAATGAAGCTTTCAACTCAACTTTGTGCTAGGGGGTCCTTGTGACCTTAAGTCATATCCAAAATCATTATCACACTAAAGAATTGACTTTAACACCTAAGAACAATTAAGAATCACTCGGTATGACCTTATACGCAAATTAAAGAATGGTTTGGGTCTTAACTAAGAAATTTATGGGGTGTTACACAAATCATGATATTAACAGTACATAAGCTACTAATATATGGATATGCATGGATAAAAACACAATTATTTTTAATACACCAAACCAAATAGTGAATAGATAATAGTCTCAACATAATTAATCTCAACATTATTAATTCATCAATAGATAGTTAGAATTATGCAGGTATTAGTAATACTTATATAAGTTATATGGATATTAGTCATGCATACATTAGTTATTCCATCTTCTATCTCATATAAAATAATACACCAATTTTTCCATAACTTATACATGTATTAGTTATGAGGATTTCTAGATTGCAACCAAACATTGTATTAATTCTAGCTATCAAATATTATATAACTTATAAATGTTATAGCTAGAATTAATACCAACATTGTATTAGTTCTAGCTATTAATAAACGTTATATATTAATTCTAGCTATCAACCTACTGCAAATTCGCACCGCATAGGGCCCATTCAGAGAGAAGTTCTCCCTACTAAGGATTTTTCCATACTCAGGGCTCTAACTTGAGACCGCTGATTAAGGGAGGAACAACCTCATCCCATGCACCACATCCATTGATGGTCCTCTATCCCAATTTAAGTGTCCTATTTTATTTTATTTTTGGTTTATCCTAAAAAGAGTATTTTTGTTGTAAATTTTTCAATTTTTTTTTCAATTCAAACATTCTATATGACAAATTTAAAAGTTAAAACCATAAAACTCAAAGATGTATAATGCATAAGGAAAAATCCTTTAGGCCATCATTATGTTGTAATGACCCTCTTGGTCATTTTCGAGTTAATGCCTTCTTTCCATCATTTAGAGCGTTCCTGTAGTGACCCCAAGTCATTTATGATTTGCTAGCATTGACTGTTAAGTCGCCTGGTCGTTTGTTTGGATTTTATGCCCATTTTCCTGTTTTGGAGCTTTTGAAACTTGAGAAGTTGATTTCGGTCATAACCTCAGGCAAACGACCTAAGAAGGGAATTTTGACAGTTCCATCAACTGTGGAATGGCAAAATTAGGCTAGTAGCATGGTTGGCACGAGTCCCGAGTCTTTCGATGTGACTTTGGGGTCATTTGGCACTTTAGCCTTTGAAAATTAGCATAAGTTTGACTTTGGTCAACATTCTCGGTAAACGCACTCAGATGAGAGTTTCGTCAGCGCGGTTAATTCTGGAATGATGAGTTTGGTCTAGAATGACCCTTCGTGTGCTTCCCGGGGCTTTCGAAATTAGCTTTCGGTCTAATTCCAAGGCCCTTTGTGGAAATTGGCAAAATGGCATTTGGGGTGTTGGACCCACTTTTCGTTGAAACGAACTCGTATGGAAATTTTGACTGCGCCATTGAGTCCGAAATGTCAAAATTGATGGGGTAGTATATCTTGTTTGCATGCACAGGGTTACGAACAAATCTCGAGCACCCCGTCAGAGTTTTGACAAATGCCAAAACTCAACTGGTGCAGCAGCTGATGTTGCAGACCCATTTCCTCTCCGCGTTCACGAGTCAGAGAGGCGCAATAGCGGAGCTCAACTTCTTTCCTCTCCACGTTCGCGGGCCGGGGGGCGCGTTCGCGGAGGTTCAGGAAGTTTCTCTCTGCATTCGCGAAGGTCTAGGAGTCGCTTCTCTGTGTTCGCAGAGGGAAAATTTGTCTTGTCTTTTATTTAAAAGGATCAGACATGACCTGCTTTGTAATATTATTTCCTTTGGAAATTTCTCTATCGTTTTGGCTCGGTTTTTAGTGATTCAAAGTCCATTGTGTTTAGGATTGCGTTGACTTTGTGGGTGACTGTCCGGAGAGCAAAGGAGGGTCTCCGATTGGGGTGAATTTGCATCGTAAGTGGCTGCCTTAGTCTCTTTAAGTTGTAAAGTTTTGCATGTTGATGTTTTTGGCTGTTTCGAGCCCCGAATTATGTTCCGTTTTGGAACACAAGTTCGGCTAAGTGTTTTGGACCTCCTCACGGAGTCAATTCAAAAAATTCTGAAGTGGTTCCCACATTTCCCGATTTTGACTCCGAAATTGGTTTGTCTCCGATTTTGATGATTTTGGTATCTAAACGACCGTGCTAATGTTGTGCTTCTATTTATAATAGCATGACAGCATTCCAAGGACGTTCGAAAAGGAAAAGCTCTGACATAGTGATTTGGAGCGTGCGGGGTCGGCCTTCTGGTAGGTTACGGCTTCCTTTCCTTTTAGATTGAGCATGAATGTGTGAATTTATGATGATTGGTGCGAATTGGGGGTGGGTACCTGGTATTTCATCTCTTCTTTTCATAAACCCTTGGTTGAGGGTGATTTTCTACTGTTTCGAGGGTAGTATCATGCTGAGAGGAGGCTGCTTGTGTGTTGTTGCATGCCTTGTGTTTTATCTGGTTGATTGTTGATCTTCGGAGCATGTTGTGGCCTTAGTCTAGGATAGACTAGTGTTGCCTTTGACCCATGCACCTTGTGACTGTGGTATGTTTCCAACGTCGTTTCAGATGGACTAGGTCCTTGTAGATCGGATTAGCAAACTTAAGTCTGATTGTATGAGCCTTAGCTTAGGCTATTGTGCTGCTTGTTAGCCTTTCTGTTTCTTCTCCCCATTTCTGTGACTCCAACGCGTTACCTAAGGGGGTGTGTTTTCTGGGGTTTAGAGTGTTTCTGGCTTGGTGTTGGTGGTGGTATTGATTGGTAGTTGATGTCGATCCACGATGACTTGGAATTTGAGATCCTTTTCGGAGTTGATATGCCCCCGCGCACTCTACTGGCTGGGCCGGTGCCCCCTGTAGTGGCTAGATGGATGGGCGATTGGATATGAGATACTTGAGATATATGCACCTGTGTACTCTACTGGCTGGGCCGGTGCCCCCGTGAGTGGCTAGCTGGCTGGGAGGATTGGTATTTGTGTTACTATGAGATCCTCTTCAGAGTTGATATGCCCCAACGCACTCTACTGGCTGGGCCAGTGCAACCGTGCGTGGCTAGCTGGCTGGGCGAATTGGATATCTAGGCCTTTGGGGGAGTTGTTATGCACCCGTGAACTCTTGTTAGTTGGGCTGCTGATGCCCCTGGGAGTTGCTTACTGGCTGGGCGGCCCAATTTGGAAGTCAGACTTGTTGACTGGGTTGGAGTTGTCTGGTTTGGAGTGGTTTTGGTTACCCTTCGTTCCTGTAGTTTTAGCTATTCTGTGTACTTGTCGGGCTTATGGGGGTCCGTTTGGGTTTTATTTTACTTGTGCATGAGTGTACCTTCTGGGCCTATGGGGGTCCAGTTAGGTTTAGTTTAGCGGTTCTTTTAATTCTTTTGGTATGGTCATGTGCTTCTTTTATACTCGCTTGGGCTTCTTCTCTAGTATATATTCTATCCTTTCAGATTGTTTTTACCTTTCTTGCTCAATCGGCCTATGATGCCTTCTGGGTACCTCTTGTTTTGGTACTCATGCTACACTCTGCATCTAGTTTCATGATGAAGGTTCGGGCACCAGCTATCAGCGTTGAGATCGAGCTTGCTGCAGTCGTATTCAGAGGCGAGGGTGAGCACACAGCGTCTTGGGGTTACCCGTCTCCTTCTGTATATATATTGACTTGCCTTTTGTGCTTTTTGAGGCAGTCTTGTTTCTGTGGTCCATTTTTGGGACTTGTACTCATTTTGTAGTAGCTCTGTACTTGTGACTTCTAGGTTCTGGGAGGGATCTTTTATTGTATATAGTGTTTGGCTTGCTTCCGCTTTCCTTCCGTTTATTCTGTTATTTATGCTTTCACTTGGTTAGGGTTGGTTTTCTGCCCTCAATCCCATTACTTGTTTGTTCCGGGATTTGGGTTGGCTTGCCTACTAGCGGGTTGTAGTAGGCGCCATCAGGACTCGAGAAATCGGGTCATGACAAGCTTGGTATTAGAGCCCCAGGTTCGTCGGTCTCACTTGTACAGAGCTAACGTCTAGTAGAGTCCTGCAGATCGGTGCGGTGACGTCTATGACTTATCTTTGGGAGGCTACAAAATGTTGTTAGGAGGTTTTCCTATTGTGTAACGCTGCGTCATTTGTCTAGTTGATTTATGGAATCTTATTTGTTTTACTCTATCACAGGATGGCTCACACGCGCGGTGGAGCGGCTAGGGGTGATGCACCTGGGCTCATAGATAGAGCTCCAGCTAGGGGCAGAGGCCGACCCCGAGGTCAAGGATAGGCTACAGCACCAGCCCGAGATAGAGGTAGGACTCCAAAGCTGGAGGAGGAGCCTCAGTTTGATCAGATTCCTCCTTAGCCGATGGGGCTGGAACCAGCCCAGCCACCACCCACACCAGCTGCCGTTCCAGACCTTTAGGCGATGCTTGCTAGATATTAGCGGCTATAGGGAGTATGCAGCAGCAGCAGGCCCCAGTACCAGCTTCAGCTCCAGCACAGCAGGGTCAGCCTGTTCCAGCGGCTCAAAAGGTTCAACAGCTGCTAGCACCAGTCACTGCTCAATCGGGTGATGTCGATGGAGTCATGCCTCTGCAAGAGTAGAAGATGCTCGGGGTGTTTCTAAGATTTTCACCACCGAGATTTTTTGGGGCAGTTGGGGAGGATGCCTAGGAGTTTCTTACTACTTGCCGGGAGTGATTGCATGCTTTGGGGTTGGTGGAGTCAGTTAGATGGGCCTGCCAGACAGTGGTGGAAATCTTATATGGAGACCAGGCCAGCTGGGACCCCGCTATTATAGTGGACAAATTTTTCGGAGGCCTTTCTGGCTAGGCTTATTCCGAGGAGCATCAGAGATCGGCTTCACGATGAGTTCTAGAGGTTGGAGCAGGGCTCCATGATGGTGTCTTAGTATGAGGCTAGATTCCATGAGCTATCTCGTCATGCTACCATGATCCTGCCCATGGAGGAGGAGAGAGTTCGGTGCTTTGTCAAAGGATTGAGGATGCAGCTGCGCATTGACACTTTGTCCATGGTTTCAGTGGGCTGCTCTTTTCTTGATGTTGTGGATCATGCCCGCACACTTGAGCAGCTCCGTCATGAGGCTCAAGGGGGCAGCGACAAGAGGGCTAGGCAGGACGATAGCTACAGTAGGTACCGTTCTAGGACAAGGGATCCTCAGAACCAGGTCTATCAAAGGTTCCAGCTGGGTCAGTCCAGTCGCCCGTTCTAGGCATCGTTGCATGCTAGAGAGAGTGACCAGTACCATTAGGATGGCTATAGTGCCGGTTCGAGTCAGGGCCGAGGTAGTGCTCAGTTTGGTTCTTCAGGCCAGGGTGACCGGCCTCCAGTTACGAGCAGACCGTCTCAGGGTTGCTTTACATGTGGGGGGCCCAATCATTGGCCCAGGGAGTGCCCTCTTGGTAGATCAACCGTACCAACTCCACAGACAGCTAGACCAGCACTAGTAGCAGCACCTCCAGCTAGAGAAGGAGGTCAGCATCAAGGTGTTCGGGGAGGTCTCCGGGGAGGCAGGACAGGTGGCAGAGTGGATGCGCGAGGTAAAGGCGCCCAGGGCCATTTCTACGCAGCTCCAACTAGAGTAAAGGCCGAGGTGTCGGATAATGTGATTATAGGTATGATTCTTTTATGCCATAAGACCGCTTCAGCTTTATTTGATCCAGGTTCCACTTATTCATATGTGTCTGCGTATTGTGCTCCTTGGTTGGGTATGAGTCTTGAGGCCTTAGTAGGGCCATTGTGTGTTTCGACCCTGATGGGTGATTCTTTAGTATTGGATCAGATCTTTAGATCTTGTGTGGTGACTATTCAGGGGCGGGACACTCGGGCTGATCTTATTGTGCTTAGTATGTTGGATTTTGACTTGATTCTGGGCATGGACTAGTTATCCCCTCACTAAGTGGTCTTGGATTGCTATGCCAAGACCGTTACCTTAGCCATGCCTGGTATTCCACCGGTGGTGTGGCAGGGTTCTTGTAGTCACACGTCGGTTGGGGTGATTTCTTTTATTCAGGCTTGGATGCTAGTGGCTAGTGGGTGTTTGGCTTACTTGGCTTATGCTAGGGATGTCAGTAGGGAAGGCGCTACAGTTGATTCAGTGCCTATAGTCTGAGAGTATGCGGATGTGTTTCTTGCCAACCTTCCTGGCCTACCCCAGATCTTGATATTGAATTTGCCATTGACTTGGAGCTGGGTATTTTTCCTATTTCTATCCCACTGTACATATGGCCCCTGCAGAGCTCAAGGAGCTCAGTGTTCAGCTTCAGGATCTCTTGGATAAGGGATTCATTCGGCCTAGTGTATCGCCTTGGGGTGCCTCAGTCCTGTTTGTGAAGAAGAAGGATAGTACTATATGGATGTTTATTGATTACAAGCAGTTGAATAAGGTGACGGTGAAGAACCGTTACCCCATGCCTCGTATTGATGATCTATTTGACCAGCTTCAGGGTGCCGCGGTGTTCTCTAAGAATGATTTGAGATTCGGCTACCACTAGTTGAGGATTAGGGCAGCGAACATCCCTAAGACTGCATTTAGGACTTGTTACGGACATTATGAGTTTCTAGTGATGTCTTTTGGGTTGACTAATACCCCTGCCTCCTTCATGGACTTGATGACCCGTGTATTCAGGCCGTATCTTGATTCCTTTTTCAGAGTCTTCATCGATGACATTTTGGTATACTCGCGGAGCCGGAGTAAGCATGAGCAGCATTTGAGGGTAGTGCTCCAGACTTTGAGAGAGCATCGACTTTATGTAAAGTTCTCAAAGTACGAGTTTTGGCTTGAGTCCATAGCATTCTTAGGGCACGTGGTGTCCAAGGATGGCATTATGGTTGATCCGATGAAGATTGAGGTGATTCGTGATTCATGATTCATCCAGGCCTACCTCTATGACTGAGATTCATAGCTTCGTCGGTTTGGCAGGGTACTATAGGCATTTTGTCGAGGGTTTTTCTTCTATAGCGGCACCTTTGACTCGATTGACTCGCCAGGATGTTCCCTTTGAGTGGCCGGAGGAGTGTGAGAGGAGCTTTCTGAGGCTCAAGGAGTTGCTTACTACCGCTCCTATATTGACTCTTCCAGTTGAGGGCGAGGGCTTCACGGTTTATTGTGATGAATTCGACATTGGTTTGGGTTATGTTTTGATGCAGCAGGGCTGGGTTATTGCTTATGCGTCGAGGAAGCTTAAGCTGCATGAGCGCAAGTACCCCACTCGTGACTTGGAGTAGGCGGCGCTAGTCTTCGTGCTTAAGATCTGGAGGCATTACTTGTATGGAGTTCGTTGTGAGATTTACACTGATCACAGGAGCCTTCAGTACATTATTAGCCAGAAGGACCTTAATTCGAGGCAGCGCCATTGGATTGAGCTCCTAAAGGACTATGACCTCTCTATTCTTTACCATCTGGGCAAGGTGAATGTAGTAGCAGACGCCTTGAACTGAAAGGCGGGGAGTATGGGTAGTCTAGCCTTCCTTTCTATTTCGGAGCGACCTTTGGCTTTGGACCTCCAGTCCTTAGCAAACCAGTTGATCCGGTTTGATATTTCAGACTCCATGCGGGTGTTAGCCTATGTGGGAGTCAAGTCATCTCTGCTAGATCGGATCCGTGGTCGATAGTTTGAGGATGAGTCTATGGTGGCACTCAGAGATAGGGTATTGGTAGCTGATGCCGGGAAGGCTACCTTAGATTCAGATGGGTTTTGAGGTTCGCCAGCAAGTTGTGTGTTCCGAAAGTTAGGGGTTTGATTTAGTTGATCCTTAGCGAGGCCCATGACTCCAGATATTCTATCCATCCGGGCACCGCTAAGATGTATCGTGATTTGAGGCAGCATCACTGGTGGAGCGGCGATATGAGGAGGGACATCTCAGACTATGTGTCCCGTTGCCAGTGTTGTCAGCAGGTGAAGGCCGAGCATTTGAGGCCCGGGGGTGAGTTGCAGAGATTACCCATTCCGAACTGGAAGTGGGAGCGTATCATCATGGACTTCATTATGGGCTTGCCTCGGACTTCTAGGAGTGTTGACAGTATTTGGGTCATCGTGGATCGATTGACCAAGTCAGCACACTTCCATCCCGTTCATACTTCCTACAGTGCTGAGAGGTTGGCTAGTATCTACATCCGGGAGGTGGTTCATCTTCATAGTATGCCTGTTTCTATCATTTCAGACCGGGGTTCACAGTTCACTTCTAGCTTTTGGAGGGTATTTCATGAGGAGTTGGGCACCGTGTCGACCTTAGCACAGCATTTCACCCGTAGACTGATGGCCCGTCGGAGCATACCATTCAGGTCCTTGAGGATATGTTTCGGGCCTGTGTTATTGATTTTAGAGGTTAGTGGGATCAATTCTTGCCCTTGGCGGAGTTTGCGTACAACAACAGCTACCATTCTAGCATTCAGATGGCCCCGTTTGAGGCCTTATATGGTAGGCGTTTTCACTCTCCGGTTGGTTGGTTTGAGTCTACAGAGCCTTGGCCGCATGGTACTGACTTAATCCAGGAGGCCTTAGAGCATGTGAGGGTGATTCATGATAGGCTCAGGACGGCTCAGAGTAGACACCAGAGTTATGCGGATAGTAGGCATCGATCATTGAGATTTGTCGTTGGTGATAGAGTATTCCTCCGAGTATCGCCCATGAAGGGTGTGATGAGGTTTGGGAGGTATATTGGGCCTTTTGAGATTTTGAGGATAGTTGGTGATGTAGCCTATGAGTTAGCCTTGCCCCTAGCATTCTCAGTTATTCATCTAGTTTTCCAAGTTTCAATGTTGCACCGATATGCTCCAGATGAGTCTCATGTGCTCCAGTATGATGCAATTGAGTTGGATGATCGTCTAACCTATATTGAGGAGCCAATGGCCATCTTGGCCAGAGATGTGAGGCAATTGCGATCCAGAGCCATTCCTATGATTAAGGTCTGTTGGAGGCATCGTGTAGTCGAGGAGGCTACCTGGGAGACAGAGCAGGAGATGCGGGAGCAGTTTCTCAGCTTATTTGAGCCTTTAGTTACTTCTTGACTCTTACTTTCGCGGACGAAAGTTCTTTTAGTAGTGGATGTTGTAATGACCCTCCTGGTCATTTTCGAGTTAATGTCTTCTTTCTATCGTTTAGAGCATTCATGTAGAGACACTAAGTCATTTATGACTTGCTGGCACTGACGGTTCAGTCGCTTGGTCATTCATTTGGGTTTTATGCCCGTTTTCCTATTTTGGAGCTTTTAAAACTTGATATGTTGATTTCGGTCATAACCTCAGGTAAACGACCTCAGAAGGGAATTCTGACGATTTCATCAGCTCCGAAATGGACAAATAAGGCTTAGTTGCATGGTTGGCACGAGTCCCGAGGCTTTTGGTGTGACTTTGGGACCATTTGGCGCTTTAACCTTTGAAATTTGGCATAAATTTGACTTTGGTCAACATTCTTGGTAAACGCGCTCAAATGAGAATTCCGTCAGCGCGGTTAGTTTCAGAATGCCAAGTTTGGTCTAGAATGACCCTTAGTGTGCTTCTCGGGGCTTCCGGTCTAATTCCAAGGCCCTTTGTGAAAATTGGCAAAAATGGCATTTGGTGTCTGGGACCCACTTTTTGTCGAAACGGCCTCGTATGGAAATTTTGACTCTGCCATTGAGTCCGAAATGTCAAATTTGATAGGGTAGTTTATCTCATTTCCATGCACGGGGTTCCGAACGAATCCCAAGCACCCCGTCGGAGTTTTGGCAAATGCCAAAACTCAGCTGGTGCAGCAGCTGATGTTGCAGACCCATTTCCTCTCCGTGTTCGCGGGCCAGGGAGGCGCGATCACGGAGCTCAGCTTCATTCCTCTCCGCGTTCCCAGGCCGGAGGGCACGTTCGCGAAGGTTCAGGAAGTTCCTCTCTGCGTTCACGGGAGAGTCTCCGCATTCGTGGAGGTCTGGGAGTCGCTTCTCCGCGTTCGCGGGCTCGTCTCCGCGTTCGCGGAGGGCAAATCTATTTGGTCCTTTATTTAAAAGGATCAAACGCGACCAGCTTAGTAACATTATTTCCTTTGGCAATTTCTCCATCGTTTTAGCTCGATTTTTGGTGATTCAAAGTTCGGTGAGTTCAGGATTGCTTTAGCTCTGCGGGTGACTGTCCGGAGAGTGTAGAACGGTCTCCGATTGGGGTGAATTAACGTCATAACTGGCTGCCTTAGTCTCTTTAAGTTGTAAAGTTTAGCATGTTGGGTTGTAGGTTGTTTCGAGCCTCGAATTATGTTCCATTTTGGAACACAATTTCGGGGGAGTGTTTTGGACCTCTTCACGGAGTCAATTTTGGAAATTCCGGAGCACGTCCCACATTTCTCGATTTTGACTCCGAAATTGGTCCGTCTTCGATTTTGATAATTTTGGTGGCTAAACAACCGTGTTGATCCTGTGGTTCTATTTTTGATAGTGTGGCAGCATTCCAAGGCCGTTCGGAAAGGAAAAGCTCCGGCAGAGTGATTTGGAGCGCGCGCGCGGTCGGTCTTCTGGTAGGTTATGGCTTTCTTTCCTTTTAGATTGAGCATGAATGTGTGAATTTATGATGATTGGTCCGAATTGGGAGCGGGTACCTAGTATTTCTTCTGTTCTTCTCATTAACCATAGTTTAGGGTGATATCTCATTGTTTTGAGGGTAGTATCACGTTGATAGGGGGCTGCTTGTCTGTTGTTGCATGCCTTGTGTGTTTATCTGGTTGATTGTTGATTTTTGGAGCATGTTGTGGCCTTAGTCTAGGAGAGAGTAGTGTTGCCTTAGACCAATGCACCTTGTGACTGTGGTATGCCTCCGACGTCGTTTCAGATGGACTAGGTCCTTGTAGACCGGATTAGCAGACTTGGGTATGATAGTATGAGCCTTAGTTTAGGCTGTTGTGCTGCTTGTTAGCCTTTCTGTTTCTTCTCCCCATTTCTGTGGCTCCGATGCGTTACCAGAGGGGGTGTGTTTTCTGGGTTCGGAGTGTTTCTGACTTGGTGTTGGTGGTGGCATTAATTGGTAGTGGACGTCGATCCACGATGACTTAGAATTTGAGATCCTCTTCGGAGTTGATATGCCCCCGCGCACTCTATTGGCTGGGTCAGTGCCCTCGGGAGTGGCTAGCTGGCTGGGCGATTGGATATGAGATACTTGAGATACTTGATATATATGCCCCCGTGCACTCTACTGGCTGGGTCGGTGCCCCCGTGAATGGCTAGCTGGCTGGGCGGATTGGTATTTGTGTTACTATGAGATCCTCTTCGGAGTTAATATGCCCCCGCGCACTCTACTGGTTGGTCCGGTGCCCCCGTGAGTGGCTAGTTGGCTGGGTAGATTGGATATCTGGGCCTTTGGTGGAGTTGTTATGCCCCTGGGCACTATTGTTAGTTGGGCTGCTGATGCCCCTGGGAGTTGCTTACTGGTTGGGTGGCCCGATTTGGAAGTCAGACTTGTTGATATGGTTGGAGTTTTCTGGTTTGGAGTGGTTCTGGGTTATCCTTCGTTCTTGTAGTTTTAGTTATTCTGTGTACTTGTCGGGCTTATGGGGGTCCGTTTGGGTTTTATTTTACTTGTGAACGAGTGTACCTTCTGAGCCTATGGGGGTCCAGTTAGGTTTAGTTTAGCGGTTCTTTTATTTCTTTCGTTACATTCCTGTGTTTCTTTTATACCCGCTTGGGCTTCTTCTATAGTCTACATTCTATCCTTTCATATTGCTTTTACCATTCTTGCTCAGTCGGCCTATGATGCCTTCTAGGTACCTGTCTTTTTGGTAGTCATGCTACACTCTGCATCTGTTTTCATGATGTAGGTCGGAGCACCAGCTATCAACATTGAGATCGAGCCTGCTACAGTCGTATTCGAAGGCGAGGGTGAGCACACAGCGTCTTGGGGTTACCCGTCTCCTTCTGTATATATATTGACTTGCCTTTTTGCTTTTTAAGGCAGTCTTGTTTCTGTGGTCCATTTTTGGGACTTGTACTCATTTTGTAGTAGCTCTGTACTTGTGACTTCTAGGTTCTGGGAGGGATCTTTTATTGTATATAGTGTTTGGCTTGCTTCCGCTTTCCTTCCGTTTATTCTGTTATTTATGCTTTCACTTGGTTAGGGTTGGTTTTCTGCCCTCAATCCCATTACTTGTTTGTTCCGGGATTTGGGTTGGCTTGCCTACTAGCGGGTTGTAGTAGGCGCCATCAGGACTCGAGAAATCGGGTCGTGACATATTTTGACCATAATGGCCCAAATGTTGTAATAAAGTCTATTCACATTACAAACAGATTTTCTTTTGACATTTTTACCTTTTCTTTTAAATTTATAATTTTTCTCATCAATTTACTATATTTTAGCTATTTTTCAATACATGGGAACTTTCCCAATATAAGGGGAATGAATATTTTTCTTCTTTATTTAATTATTGACTTCCACAAACATTTTAAAATCCATTCTAAAAAATTGGAATAACGGGACAATTTTAGATAAGTATCTTTACTTCAAGAATTTTATTAATATTACATTTTCTTTTTTATCAACAGACAAATAATGTTATTTAATTAGACAAGGGAAATTCTTAAAATATCTAATCGTACACATTTTACTTCAAAAATTTATTTATATGTCGAGTTTCTAGCAATTTCACTTTTCTTTGTCTTTCTTAAAAAAATTTAACACAAAAATTCGAAAATACAGTAAATGTGTGATGCATCAGCACTAGTGCTTTAACAACAACCCAAGAGAGTCAAGCATTAATGTTGTAGTTTTATGCCCCTATATTATGCCGATTTGATGATTTGTGAATCATTACTTATATTTGTTATTAATATGAGCTATAATTAAGTAATTGTAGTAATTAATATGTTTAAATAAATTTAAACTATACATAAAAATAGTTTTTTAAATATAATTTGAAAATATTTCAATAACGACAATCAGAACTCAAAATACTTTAGAATAGGTAGACATCGACAAATTATATAAATGGTTCATATGTGTCGACCCTATTTAACAACAAACCAAGAGAGTTACACATTAATATTGTAGTTTTGCATATTTGTTAATCATTATGTTTTAAGAAATTAAACTACACATTTAAATAATTAAGTGACGAACCTAGTTAACAACAACCTAAGAGAGTGTTCATGCATTAATGTTGTAGTCTTGCGCCTCTATGTTATGCCGACTTGATAATTGTGAATTATTATTGATATTTGTGACTAATACGAGCTCTATTTAAATAATTTTATGAATTATTGTGTTTAAATAAATTCAAACTATATATTTAAACAATTTTTAAAAAAATAATTTGAAAATATTTCAATTAAGACAGTCAAAACTCAAAACACTTTATATACGATAGACATCAACACATTATAAAAATCATAAAATTTGTATAACTTATAAGTATCGACCCTAATTAATTACACTAAACATTTTTATACCATGTCCTAGTTATAATAGACCCTATATATTTTGAAATCAAACACTCACATCTTCTATATTATGGAAATCATACAAGTTTCATCCCCCAATAATGTTATTCCAATTTTCCATTAAAAAAAATGAAACATTGTATAAATTAAATATTCTACATAAATGAAACTTCATCTAACTAGTTATAGATAAATAATTTTAAAGCAAAAAAATAAATAAAAACAGATAATAAATAATAAATATTACATTTAAATAAAATTACAAATAACATACGTATTTATACTAAAAGGAAGTTATTACTAACAATTGATATATCCTATTAGATATTTTGTATCACCTAACATTTTAAAAAATATATTAATTCTTTTTTAATCAAATAGTTGAATGAAAGATTTATTTTTTTTGAAATTTTTGTAAGAATAACTTCACAATTTTTTTTATATAGTTTTAGTTTAATAATTATATTTTAATATATTTAATTATAGATAAACTTCATTAAAAGTGTAAGTTAGAATTTTCATAGTACATGAAACGTAAGTGTTTTATTTTAAAATATAGACAGTGTATTTAAAATTGAGTCATATTATAACAATTTTTAATATATTAATTATTTATATATAGAGAATATGAAATTAAATCTCATAAATAGTGAATTTTTTTTTTTTGATCTTCAAGAATTATTTTACATTAATAAAGCTTCATTAGAAACATAAAGTAAATATTTATTTTTATTAGGAAAATTTACCTAAATACACAATTTACTTTACCGTATTCTCTAAAATTTCCTATCATTTGAAAAAATTACAAAAATTTCTGCCCTATCCTATTCTCGGATACATCACTTTACGCGATGTATCGGTCAGATACATCACTTTACACGATGTATCGGTACGTTGAGTGATGTATCCGAAACCAAGACACAATGTATACGTTGAGCGATGTATCTGAAATCGAGACGCGATGTATCGGAAACGTTTTGGGATGTATCTGAATTTCACCAAATTTAAGAAATTTTTGTAATTTAGAAAAGAGTAGAGATAGAATGTAATTAAGTCTTAATGAAATTTGTGTAAAATTTCCTTTACTTTAATAGGATGAATTTGACCAATTTAAATGCATAAGATATAATTATTCATTTTTACCACATTTTTAAAAAAAAGAGCCAAGAGAAGAAAAAAAAAAAGTGAAGAAGAAGAAGAAGTAAAATGACAGAAAACGAGAAGAAAAAAATTTGAAGAAGGAATAAAATTATTAAATATTTTGAAAGGTGGGAACCAAAAATTCATCTTATCAAAATAATAAATTCTTCATACAATTTACTAGAAAAGAGCATGACTTAACTTTACTTTTTTATTTCAGAGAAAAAAGGTTATAATTGTCATTTCAGAATTCTGACCAAATTTGGGCCAAAATTTTATGGCAGTTTAGCAGCTCTTAATAGTGCCTGTTAACCTGACCTCCTTTCACATTTATGTTCTCCAACTTTGGGTGTCACAAGTAGACACTTAAATTTGTAAAAAATTAAGCATGTAGACACATGAGTCATATGTGGCGCAATACATGTAAGACACCACGTATGACACAAATTATCAAGTAGGAAGTTGTGATTTATAGTCCTATTATGAGTCCTAAAGAGCATATTGATGTATTTTGCCTTTTAAATTTTGTGATTTATAGTCACACAAATATTTGAATATTATTTTAGATTATAAGTTTCAATTTTTTTGTGCTTAAAATATTATATCAAATCAAATAATGCCACATAAATTGAAATGGAGTAATTATTTTTGATCAATTATTGTTAACAAGCATGATAATTAAATCGGACCTAAGAAAATAAAATATTACCAAACGTAAAAAGAAATACTTTCACGGCTTTCTTTTACATCTCCACTATTTCAAAAATAGATTTTTATTTTTACTATTACTTTTAATATATCAAAAAAATATAATTTTTTCTTCTGTATTACCTCGACATTATTTATTCATTTTCCAAATTATTTTTTGAGATCTAGAATTAAATTAATAAAATATTGAGGCGTATGGGGGTAAGTAGTAAAGTTTTTTTTATAAATACCTAAAAGAGAAGTATCAGCATAAATGAAGACAATGACTGTTCATTTACCTACCAATTCTGCATAGTGCACCAAGACATGACACTGTTGGTTCTACAATATTACAATATAATTGTGAAGCTTGATTGACAAAAACAAACAAGGCTATTAGCAAGGCCTGCATGCAAATTGATGAAGGATTTACCTTGGAAATTCTTCTCTCTTCTACTAAAAACAACATTTTTGTGCGAGCCAAAGTTCTACAAGATTATATTATCCCAACATGAATGCAACCATCTAGTATGTACAATTAATTTCTCCCTTTTTTTCCCTTTTGATTTCTGTTTTTTTTTCGGTCTAAATTATATTTTTGTGTCTCTGTTGAACCAAATTCGATATATAGTGGTGTAAATTGTTAAAAACATAATGAAAATTGATGACAACTTTAAGCTTATGGTTTTGTATGAGTCATATGAATTCACGGCCAATTTTAGGTGTAATTTTTATGAAAGTTTCACTACTAGTATGAATGATCAAGTTAATTGAATATTTATTGTTAATAAATGTTTCATTTATTGGAATCCCACTATTTCATTTTTGAACATATGTTGCCTATTTTAGTTGTTGTCAATGTTGCTTTGTACTCTTGAAAAATATCAATGGATGCGTGTCGGATACTCAAAAAGGCAAAAGTAGTGTATTTTGAAGAATCTAATATGCGTGAGGCAACAATTTTGGAGAGTCCGAGCAGCATAGGTTCTACTGTTCTAGTTGGCCTAATTAGATTACTGTGGGCATTTGTTTTAGTAGTTAGTTCTGAAAGAACAGAGAATACGTTTCTCAGGATTAATTGGTACTATATTTTACTGTATCTGATTCCGAGATGTATGTAACTGAGTCCAGATTTCCTTTGCACGCATGCAGAGGATTCCGGAAGACTTTGCCAGAAGATGTTGCAAGAACATGTCAAACCCTGTGTATCTTGAGGTTCCTAGTGGAGAAGTATGGGAGGTTGAACTGCAACATTCTGAAGGTCAAATTTGGCTAGCCAAAGGATGGCGGGATTTCTGTGACTATTATTCAATAAGCTGTGGGCACTTTTTGATGTTTGGATACAATGCTAGTTCCCATTTTGATGTCACTATATTTGATTTGAGTGCAGCAGAAATCGAATATCCATATAATGTACGCACCTTTCATTGCCATGAAACAAACCATGCACCAAAAAGTGACCTGTCCGAGTCGGATGCTTCTGTAGATAACCTAGAGAATATTCCAAGAAGCCAGAAATTGAACGAAAAAATTCCTGATATGGTTAAGCATTCTGTTGAAAACCTACCGTCCAGCAAAAGGAAAAGACACGCAAAGGATGTAGCTTCACCCTCTTTCACAAGAAAGGGCCAAAATGAGGATCGTATTTGCTATGACCTGAGTTGAAAATCAATCTTGTTATATGATAATTTAGTACTACGAGTTTAAGTGCTTATTTGGTTGTAAATCTTTATGGTAAGTATTACTAGTAATAAGTAGCTTTGTTGAAATGGTGAAAAGAAACTTTACATTGTTGTTGTATATAACTTAAATTCATTTAGTATTAACATAATGATCTTAATGAAGACTGCAGGAGTCACAAGCAACAATCCAAGAGTATCTACGATCAGAACAAGACAGTAATGGACAAAGAGAGCACTATAGTATATCAAAAAGGCAAAAGCTTTTAAATCCAAGAATCCATTCATTATATCTTTTATGCAACCATCATATGTCTCTACTCCATTCAATCTGGTAAGCTACAAGCTATAATCTTTATGAACTTTGCAGTGCTCTGATCTTTCTTTATTCCATTTTGCACTATGTCAAAATCAATTTACTTAGCCTTCCTTCGGCAGTCCGTAGCATCAAAATTTGCTAGGAAGTATTTCCTTGAGAACGATGGCAATATAGTGCTTCGTGTTCCTGGAAGTGGATCTTGGTTTGTCAAATGAAGTATCACAACAGAAAATGCTGAAGTTCATTCTGGTTGGAAGGCATTCGTGCTAGAAAATAAGTTAAAAGTTGGTGATGTTTGTGTATTTGAAGTGCTTAAGGGCCATCTCTTTGTAGATGTCATAATATTTCGTGCAGCTGGGAGCATACTAATGCAGATTATAGTCGCAGAAGTGCCAGGGGGTTCTGATAGTAAAAGTAAGGTTATCAAAACTGATAATTCTGTTCCATGTTCTCAACCCAAAGTAGTCCACACCAAGATATTAAAGCACCATATAGGAGGTTCATATGGTCTCAACTCAAAAATTACAGGTGATAGATAATTCTGTTCCATGTTTTCAACCCAAAGTACTAGTAATTTTCTGATCATTTCATTAAGGTTATATTGGCTTGAATATTTTCAGAAGAACATGGTGAAGGCACTGAGATTAAGCATTCTGCTGAGATTTTGGGTCATTGTCCGTTAGGACGTGGAAGCAAAAGAAAAAGACCAGAAGTGGATACAGAGGATGATGCTGTAGAAAACTCACAAGAAGATGTAGCTTTGCCTTCTTTCACAAGAAATACCAAAAGTAAGGTGTTCTCTAGACAGAACTGATCTTCTACTTACTGTTGGAAAACATATATGCACAGCGGACGCATACCCAGAATCATACTTGCTTACATGAATGATAGATAACCAATATACATTTATGCTAGAACACGTATAAACATGCGAGAACACATAAACTTGCTGAAATTTAATTCAAGAATAATCTCTTGAAGCGTGAACAAATATCTTCAAGCGAATCCACAAGTTAGGCAAATCTTAAAGCAAATCCATAGTCTTCTATAGTGATCCCAAGTTCATATCCAAACTCTCTCAATACTTGGATAAGCAAGTATCAATAGAAATCTTCTTTTTTTTCTAGGTTAGGAGAATTCCTATTTATATAGATTTCCTCTCAATCCAAAAAAGAGAAGAAAACTCAGTTTTCTTAAAATTCCTTTTCTAAGTTCTAGTTAAATATGGGCACTGGAGAGACCACAAAATTAATTACTAAGGCTTCCTATTATGGAAATAATTCCAAAAATTAATTTGAATTATTCTTATCATAATAAATTACAAATCATTCCACTAAAAATTCGTAATTGCACTCCTCTATTTATATTTCGAAATTCCCCATTAAACACTTATATAATTCCCCATGTTAAGATTACAGATACTAATCAATAAATTAAATTACTGACGAATTTAATTTAATGATTAGTTTCCTTCAGAGCACTGCTTAACTTATTTTATGTGCCGGATTCATAAATCCACTTGCAAGGTTTGACACGATTAAAACTTATAAGCTTCTCAAAAAGGCATATCATCAATCTCTATATCGAGACATGGATTCCATCAACTAACTCATTATTTCACCAATATATACTATTACCATCCAATCTACCAGACATATTGACCCATTTCAATTCATGTATTAATTATCTCACACCTATATATATACCCATATGAGAAGATCGTTATACCCATATAATTATTATATACATAATAGGCGTAAACATAGAACCGTGGCTGCCACCACCCATTTGTGACCAATCACCAACGAGTAAAAGAACACATTCCATGATGAAATCAACCTTAATGTCATCATCAAGTTCTTATCCTTTTTATTCAACATAATAATATATTAAAAAATTGTTAGTGAATTTTTATAAATCAAAATAGAAGGGCACGTGATTAACTGAGGCCTCCCTTTATTGAAATCTAATGGGATACATCACGCCAACTACAAGCACAATCCAAAAAAAAATTAATTTTCTGTCAATTTGCAGTGCATGTACTATCGTCCAGATTCAAGGCTACACCCACTCCTGAACATTACATGTTTTTCATCCGATGACACGAGTTCAGAAAAATAATACAATAATACATAATTACATATATGTATATTTATTCAGGTTATATATTATAGATGCAAGCATGGCTCTTGATGCCGATTGTTGGAAAATATATATGCACAGCGGAAGTATACCCAGAATCATACTTGCGCACATGAATAATAGATAACCAATATACATTTATGCTAGAATACGTATAAACATGTTAGAACACATAAACTTGCTGAAATTTAATTCAACAATAACCTCTTGAAGCGTGAACAAATATCTTCAAGCGAATCCACAAGTTAGACAGATCTTCAAGCGAATCCACAGTCTTCTACAGTGATCCCAAGTTCACATCCGAACTCTCTCAACACTTGGGTGGGCAAGTATCCATAGAAACCTTCTTTTTTTTTCTAGGTTAGGAGAATCCTTATTTATAGAGATTTCCTCCCAATCCAAAAAGGAGAAGAAAACTCAGTTTTCTTATAATTGTTTTTCCCATAGGATTTTGAGTTCTAGTTAAATAAGGGCACTGGAGGTACCACATAATTAATTATTAAGGCTTCCTATTATGAAAATAATTTCAAAAATTAATTTGAATTATTCTTACCATAATAAATTACAAATCATTCCACTAAAAATTCGTAATTGCACTCCTCTATTTATATTTCAAAATTCCCCATTAAACACTTATGTAATTCCCCATGTTAAGATTACAGATACTAATGAATAAATTAAATTACTGACGAATTTAATTTAATGATTAATTTCCTTTAGAGCACTGCTTAACTTATTTCATGTACCCGATTCATAAATTCACTTGCAAGGTTTGACACGATTAAAACTTATAAGCTTCTCAAAAAGGCATATCATCAATCTCTATATCGAGACATGGATTCCATCAACTAACTCATTATTTCACCAATACATACTATTACCATCCAATCTACCAGACATATTGACCCATCTCAGAATCTGACCTTTTAATAAATCAAAACGATAATTAATATATACAGATCATAATAGTTATATCAGGATTAAGAATATAAGTACATTTAATAGTTTAGAGAATATGCTTTTGTCAGTCAGTCTAAAGCAACTATCTCTACTCGGTCCGGTTCAATACATTCAAAATGCACTAGCACAAGAAGTTGGAACTATACCATTCCTATAATCAAGATAAATTATATATAATCTTGTGCTGCAATCGTACCGATGACATGTCCAATTTCCATCTCAGATTGTGAACAAAAACTTTATACTTATAAGAATTGATGTTTTAATCCTCTGTGTATAAGTTAAAACTCTATACACTAAATCATCTACTATATAAGTAAACAGACACCATAAATGAGTATATGATCTATTAAAACTGAATAAATAATTATTCTATAATAAATAATATATCTAAACATATGGTTAATAGTATATATCCCAACAATCTCCCACTTAGACTTCTAACCATCACAATTGTTATAATGTACTATATCTAAATGCATGGTTAATAGTATGTATACCCTAACAATCTCCCACTTAGATGTTTATTCTTGAAAATTGTTATGATACTATGTCTAAACACATGATTAATAGTATATACCCTAACAATCTCCCACTTAGACTCTTAACTATGCATTTACAACTTTCGCAGGCATTCCTTTATTTCTTATCAAAAGAAATTTACCAAGTTGTGTTCTCATGCAATTTCGTCTAGTAGTCGTAACAAATCAATTTTGTACTAAATCTTGAGGGACCTTATCATGAAACCCTCTAAGAGTGTACTTCTTTTCAGGAGTTTTATCATGAACGTTCTCTCAAGCATACAAAACAAATCAATCTTCGTTATGATTCTCCTACTACGACTAAGTACTACTACAGTCACCCTTTCATGTTCTTGAGTCTTAATATTTTCTTCAAAATCTTTCAATATTGAAATATTAACAACTTTTCATGTAGTATTATTTAAATTGGTCAACATCACTCCCACTACTTGAAGTAATAGATTTTCTTATGTCTAGTAATGTTTCTCCCACTACTTAAATGCAATGGAACGTCAATTCTAACATATCAATCAGATGTTTTTGAGCATCTGAATTTACAACTGACTCATTTGTTATTTCTTTATTCAGTTCATGTAAAACTAGTTTACTTATAGGAACATGGTTTATTAAATGATCCTCTTCTAGAAATCTGACAGTTATGTCAACAACTGCCTTATTTTCTTTAGAATAGTAAAATAAACCTTCTTTCATTCTTTTAGGATATCCAATTAACACACACATTCCTTTCTTAATTGTAATGTGCTTATTCTTCCTCTCAGCACATGTGCTGGACAATTCTATATCTGAACATGTCACAGATTAGACTTACGTCAAATCCAACTAGTTCTATAGTTGTCCAAGGTACTAATTTGAAAGGAATTAGATTCAGAATGTAATATGTGGTTCTTATAACATGTCCCAAAAGAAGCAAAATAACTACGAATAAGTCAATCATTAATCTTATCATCTTCATAAGAGTCTATCTCTTTTCTCTTTTACACCAATTTATTATAGAGAGCCTGGTGTAGACAATTGAAATGCAATTATTCTATTAGATAAGTGACTCATCAGCTCTGCAGAGAATAGGGCTGCGTATCGGTCGGTTCGGTTCGGTTTTGAAGTTTCTCGGTTTGGCTTATTGGTTATCGGTTTGTAGCGATGCTAAACCGTTAAAGAACCATTAAGATATTGACTTATCGGTTATTGGTTTATCGGTTATTGATCGTTATCGGTTCGGTTATCGGTTTAACCGTTAAGATTTGACACAAAAAAAAGTCGTTAAAAATCACGTAAAAAACAAGGTGACAAACCAAATGAACCATGCACATGAGTTCACAAATAACATCTTGCTAAAAACCAAACACTTTTAAATTGTAGAATACCCCAAGAGTTTGAGACAGCCAAAAATAAAAGTAGGAAACTAAACTCTAAGTCAAGGACTTTATATACAAAATGATAAAAATAAAATTATTTAATTTACTATCGGGTTATCGGTTAATCCATTAAGAAAAAACCTCAAACCGTTAAGAACCGATAACCCGATAACAAAAAAAATTTAAACCGTTATCAAAATTGCTAAACCAATAACCCATTACTGATAAACCAATAACTTATTTTCGGTTCGGGTTATCGGTTTCGGTTCGGTTTTGAACAGCCCTAGCAGAGAGGTATACGTCACTACAATCAGATTGCAGTGACTTTATATATTTTTCATTATGTTATTTTCATTTCTGTCTTAAAAATTTTGAGTTTATCAAGACATTTAAACTCACAGAGCATCAAAAAAAATATTCATATCATGAGTAATCTTCTGTGAAAATCGTAGAATACTCAAAGTCACCTCTTGCCTAAATGCTCATTTACCACACAAATCAGAATAGATTAATTCTAACTTATCACTACCTCTATTTTATTTTAAGAGGAAAAGTCTCTTAGTCATTTTTCCTTCTAAACAGGACTCATATGTTGATAGTGACTTCACTTTCAATGAACTATTATATCCATCCTTTAACCAATCTTGAAGTTCTATCCAGAATAAATGACTTAGACGTTAGTGTACAGCTACGTTTCATTCAATTTAAACGATATTTTCTCTTATGAGATAGATTAATATTATTCAATTTATGAGAGATAATACTAATAAAAAATTCACGCATCAATATACCACAAGAGATAAAATATTCATCAAACTCAATAATAGGAGAGTTAAAAGAGAAATATATTAAGTATTCATCTCTTATCTAGTTAGAAACTTAAAATAATTCCTTCTAACATAAGGTACATGTACAATGCATTCTTTGAATTAAAATCTTATCTCTATCGAAAGAAATTCTTGAGTAGTACTAAGTGGGTTTGCAAAGTCTATTGAGAATTTGAGATATAATATATTAAATAGATCACAATATGTCGAATAATCCTAAATAACAAAATTCAGGGCTCATTTATACATATATATCCATGCATCTCGAATAGCCAATCGATGGGATTGGAGAACTACTCATGCAATACACATGTACAATGATCGATTATTCACTCCATAAACTTATACAGACCTAACTCAGTTGGAGAGTCTATTGTTAGTTTAAGTCAAGTGAAAATCCTCTAGTTACATTGATCCAATCATATATTACTTAGTTTAGGAGAGTTAATACAGATTATCAAAACTAGCGATTAAATACATAGTGACTTGTATTAATTTCATCCGATAGGGAGGAAGGTCTAAGCCAGCACATGGAACTAATACTTCACTACTATTTAATCTTGGCAATCAAGGGAGGGAACCCTATAACCAAATATGACCAAAAAAACTCATATAACGATCCGGAAAAAAATATATTTCTTATTAGGTCATTCTTATGATTATATTCTACCAAATTTCAAATCAATCAGAGTCCTTTTTTTTTGAATTCCAAAACTATGATCAATTTGGTTGAAAACGTTGTTTGGCCAAAATAGAATTTAAAATTTTCCGTTTAGTAATTCTTATCACATATTATCAAATGGATATACGAATCAAGAACAAAGAACATATTATAAAAACTATTTACATTATCTGAGTACTATTTCCAAAAATCAAATTGTTTATGTATACATTGAATATTAAAATTCAAAACACAATTTTTAGATATTCATGTATCTTGAACGATAATTTTTGATGAAAAACAACTACTCATGCAACATACATATGTGATGTCAGATATTCACTCCAATAAATTTTGAACAAATGCTAACTCAGATGGAGAGTATATGTTAATTTAAGCCAAGTGAATATCAATATCCCTAGATCCATTGATCCAATCATATATTACTCATATAGGGAGAGTCAATACAGATTTTCAAAATTAGAGATCAGACTAAATCTAGTGACTTGTATTAATTTCATCCGATATGGAGAAAGGTCTAAAGCCAGCACATGAACTTAATACTTCACTAAAACTTAATCATGAAGACCATAGAGAACAAACTCTATCACCACTATATCATAGTCTTGTAATTTTTCGTCAAATTAATTTTCAAGATACAAAAAATATCTAAAGAAAACCTCATCTAAACGACCTCAAATTGCCAAATCACTTTGTAGCTATCAGTATTTTTAATTTGATCGTTTTTGATAAGCCTACTGAATTTCAGATCAATCAGAGTTTAAAAATAATATTTATCTCCAAAGCTATGATCAAATTCAGATTCAAACGATTTAAGAAAAATTAATCAGATCTGCATCCTTATCATATATCAATTCATGTTAGCTCATCACGTGTAATCATGTACCACGTTTAACATAAGTAAAACCGATATAAAGGATTATATTCATACTAAATCACATTTTAATTCCAAAGAAAAACTTAAAAACCATCTTAACAGCCTCAAAAACACTAACCACATAACAATGAGAATTTCTTGCTAGGTCGTTTCCAATGAACTTACTAAGTTTCAGGTCAATTGGAGTCTATAAAAAAAATTATTTCCAAAGCTATGACCAAATTCAAGTTCAAGTGATTTACGTATCTTTAGAAATTAAAACCATATGACCAACATTCTTACACATATCAATTCATATTAAATCACCATGTGTAATCATGTTCCAAATTTAACATAAATATAACTGACATAAAGACTAATCTTATCATATTCAAATCAAATGTTAATCTGACAAACTACCTAAAATCCATCTAAACAATTTTAAATGGAATCATTAAATTTCCAGTCAACCAGAGATCAATAAATCATAACCACCTAAACTATGACCAAATTTGAAAAATAACCGTTTTATGCATAGTTTTAGACTAAAATAACTTGATTCAAATTTCATTCTCTTTACAATAATCATCTCATGAGCACAAGACAGACGTTGTGTCCTTTCTTTTCCTATGACACATAACACCTTCTTAAAACAAATTGTCCTCTCGATTAATATACCTGAGAATCCAAGATATTATGTTTCCTCCTTTTGAGTGGAAATCTTGATATCTCTTCTCATGAACTAATTAAGCATTACTAGTATATTAAGATAAATCTCCATTCATGTAACTAAATATTTACCACTAGTATTTACTTAGAACAATTTATACGTGATGCATTGAGGATATTCTAATGACTCAAATAAATAAATCACTTTCGTAGATCTTATTTATTAATCATAATTTTCAATTCATGTATTAATTATCTCACACATATATATACACTCATATGAGAAGATCGATATACCCATATAATTATTATATACATAATAGGCGTAAACATAGAACCGTGGCTGCCACCACCCATTTATGACCAATCACCAACGAGTAAAAGAACACATTCCATGATGAAATCAACCTTAATGTCATCATCAAGTTCTTATCCTTTTTATTCAACATAATAATATATTAAAAAATTGTTAGTGAATTTTTATCAATCAAAATAGAAGGGCACGTGATTAACTGAGGCCACCATTTATTGAAATCTAATGGGATACATCACGCCAACTACAAGTACAATCCAAAAAAAAATTAATTTTCTGTCAATTTGCAGTGCATGTACTATCGTCCAGATTCAAGGCTACACCCACTCCTGAACAGTATATGTTTTTCATCCGATGACACGAGTTCAGAAAAACAATACAATAATACATAATTGCATATATGTATATTTATTCAGGTTATATATTATAGATGCAAGCATGGCTCTTAATGTCGATTGTTGGAAAATATATATGCACAGTGGAAGTATACCCAGAATCATACTTGCGTACATGAATAATAGATAACCAATATACATTTATGCTAGAACACATATAAAGATGCTAGAACACATAAACTTGCTGAAATTTAATTCAAGAATAAACTCTTGAAGCGTGAACAAATATCTTCAAGCGAATCCACAAGTTAGACAAATCTTCAAGCGAATCCACAGTCTTCTATAGTAATTTGAAGTTCGCATCCGAACTCTCTCAATACTTAGGTGGGCAAGTATCGATAGAAACCTTCTTTTTTTATTCTAGGTTAGGAGAATTCCTGTTTATAGAGATTTCCTCCCAATCCAAAAAGGAGAAGAAAACTCAGTTTTCTTATAATTCCTTTTCCCATAGGATTCTGAGTTCTAGTTAAATATGGGCACTGGAGGGACCACATAATTAATTACTAAGGCTTCCTATTATGGAAATAATTCCAAAAATGAAATTGAATTATTTTTACCATAATAAATTACAAATCATTCCACTAAAAATTCGTAATTACACTCCTCTATTTATATTTCGAAATTCCCCATGTTAAGATTACAGATACTAATGAATAAATTAAATTACTGACGAATTTAATTTAATGATTAATTTCCTTTAGAGCACTGCTTAACTTATTTCATGTGCCAGATTCATAAATCCACTTGCAAGGTTTGACACGATGAAAACTTATAAGCTTCTCAAAAAGGCATATCATCAATCTCTATATCGAGACATGAATTCTATCAACTAACTCATTATTTCACCAATACATACTATTACCAACCAATTTACCAGGCATATTGACCCATCTCAGAATCTCACCTTTTAAAAAATCAAAACGATAATTAATATATACAGATCATAATAGTTATATCAGGATTAAAAATATAAGTACATTTAATAGCTTAGAGAATATGCTTTTGTCAGTCAGTCTAAAGCAACTATCTCTACTCAGTCCCGTTCAATACATTCAAAATGCACTAGCAAAAGAAGTTGGAACTATACCGTTCCTATAGTCAAGATAAATTATATATAATCTTGTGCTACAATCGTATCGATGACAGGTCCAATTTCCATCTCAGATTGTGAACAAAAACTTTATACTTATAAGAACCGATGATTTAATCCTCTGTGTATAAGCTAAAACTCTATACACCAAATCATCTACTATATAAGTAAACAGACACCATAAACGAGTATATGATCTATTAAAACTTTTATTAAAACTGAATAAATAATTATTCTATAATAAATAATATAGGGAAAAGGGTCAAAATTCCCTTAAACTATGTGAAAGGAACAAAAATGCCCCCAGTTTGTAATTTGGTTAAAAAATGCCCTTGGTGTCAATACTTTGGTTCAAAAATGCCTTTATAGTCAATATTTTGGTCCAGAAATGCCCCTATAGTTATTAAATGGGTCAAAAATGCCCTTTTTCGAATAAATATATTATTTATTTTCTTTTTGAACACATCTTCTTCCTAATTAAAATATTATTTAAAAATCCTATACTTGTTTTTCTTTCTTTTAAAATCACTTTAACAAATAAAAATGTAGGAAATAATTTTTTTCTTCTTAATCTCACTTTATCAAATAAAATAAAATAACTTCATGTATCCTTTCTACCGATAATATATGTCATATATATAAGATCATACTATATCCATCATTAATTTTATTTATAAAACGATAAAAAGTAATTATAATAAAATAAGAATTTTTTTATTTTTTATTTTTTTTGAATTGAAGTAGGATAAACATTTGCTAATTTTAAAAAAATATAATTAGAAAAAGAATGTGTTAAAAATAAAATAAATAATATATTTATTTGAAAAGTGGGCATTTTTTACCCATTAAAATAACAATAAGGGCATTTTTGGACCAAAGTATTGACACCAAGGACATTTTTGGACCAAACTACAAACTGAGGGCATTTTTGTTTCTTTCGCATAGTTTAAGGGCATTTTGACCTTTTTCCCAATAATATATCTAAACATATGGTTAATAGTATATATTCCAACACTTACATGACAACTTAGTAGTAATACATCGATATTGGTTTTTTGTTTTGAAGAAAGCGGAGGAAGTTGTGGGATGCACAAGCAACAATCCAAGATTGTTTATAATAAGAACAAGACAGTAGTGGACAAAGAGAGGACTATAGCATATCAAAGACCTAAAGCTTTTAAATCTAAGAGTCCATCCATGAATATTAAAACTGGAAATTGTGTAAATTAAAGTCAATAGTAAAGTCAAACTTTTTGCAAAGTGAATTTTTTTTTCCAGTACTTACTCGAATCTTCTTCTTGAATTTCCTTAGTTGTTGTTGGAAACCAGGAGTGACATCGGATATGTCCGGGTCGGAAATATGCTAAACTAAAATGGATAAAATATTCGACCTACCCATATATAACACAAATAAAAAATGGGTTAAGATTATCTGACAGATAATATGGATAGGTTTAGGAATAGTTAGGTGAGAACACAAGATAAAAATCAAAATAAGCTTAGACTCCAAGAACGTAAGAACTTAAGAAATATTAAAGCAGACAAATGGGTATTGATAATATGGATATCCATATTATCCATCTGGATATCCATTTTTAATGGAAAATATGAATAGTATCCATATTAGATCCATTTTTACTTAATCAGTTATCCAACTCATATCTAATGGGTTCTATTGGATGGTTACTTGTTCTTTAACCATTTTGCCAGCCCTTTAGGAAACTATTCATTGATTCATGTGTTTGCTTACTGCTTTACGTCCTTAACTTAATCAAGCCTATTGCAGCTGTGAGAACTGTTTGTGACGCTTAGTTTGTCTTCGGATTTGCCGGAAGTTGCTATTCATTTAAATGTTGTTGGCAATACTGTAAAATTCTCAAAAGAAGGCAGTGTGTCAGTTTCTGTGGTTGCCGCAAAATCAGAAAATTTAATAGATCCTAGAGCTCCCGAGTCTTTTCTTGTGCAAAGTGAGAATCACTTCAATTTACCTATACATGTATATGTAAAGGTTTTGGCCTGATTTTTTTATCATATTTTAAATATATATTTTTTTTAAAGAAAAGTCAACGTATTACCATAAATGCTTGAAATTTTCCTGAAAGGAAAATATAATTTTTTTTCTTCTATATTTGGTTTATCCTCTCCAGGAGAAAGTCATTTAGAGAGTTTTGCTTATGGAGAGATTTTCTCTCAATAACTTTAGTATTTTTCTTTTATATTAGTTTTCATATGTATGCCAATTGGTCAAACCATATAATAATATTATGTTTTTAGTATAAGTTTTTGTCATCTAATTTATTACTGCCTTAATTTGCAATTGTAAGCTTCCGCATGACGCCCTAATCACTTTTGAACCCAACAAGTGGTATCAGAGCACATGGTTCAATGATCCAATAGAACGAAGTTGAAAACTTGTTCAAGGTGATTTCAGATCAATTTGCAATCAACGTGATGATAATGAATATTTTTGTGCTGCTACATGTAGAGAAAAATTTCAAATATATTTTCAACAATATCATGCTGCTTCATCCTTAAAAACAAAATCAATTTTTAACCCATGTTTACTTTAACGCATGGGCTCCAACTTTCAATCCTTGCAAACTTTTAATGCTCGAGCTCCATTTTTAACTCATGCATATACTTTTAACGCATGAGCTCCACTTTCAACTCAAGCATATTACTTTTAACGCATGAGCTCCACTTTCAACCCTACTCATAACTTTTAACACAGAGTTCCAATTTTTAAATCATGGTAAGCAGCAGTAGTACATGAAGATTGTGTGAAAACAAAGGATCAAGATTATTTTGCCAGAAAATTCAAGCCAAAAGGGGAGATTTGTTAGGGTTTTGCCCTGATTTTCTGACCATATTTCAAGTTTTATTTTTTCCTTAAAGAAAAGTCAACGTATTACCATAAATACTTGAACTTTTCCTGAAAGGGAAATATAATTTTCTTCTATATTTGGTTTATTCTTTCCTTAGAGGAGAAACTTTGGAACTCTATAAATTGAAGACTCCTCTTCTCATACCAAGAACACAACAATAACATCCATAATGTAGTCGTTTAGAGAGTTTTGTTTATGGAGAGATTTTCTTTGAACAACTTTAATATTTTCTTTTATATTAATTTTCATATGTAGGCCAATTGACTAAACCATATAATAATATTACGTTTTTAGTATAAGTTTTTGTCATCTAATTTATCACCGCCTTGATTTACAATTGTAAGCTTCCGCATGACCCCCTAATCACTTTTGAACCCAACAGTATGGTTATAGGTTTACTAGACAAATTAAAGTGGACATCTATTTTTAGTATAGTGAACAAGTAAAAATAGACTGAGGGAGTAGGAGTCAAGAAGGCATATCATAAAAGCAACACGGGTTCGTCACTTTTTCAAGCTGCGATCGAAAATTAATCGTTGTTTCAAATTAGTTGAAAACTAACCACTTTTTAATGCGAAAATGGAATCTGGATAAAGTACGCTTTGGTAAAACACAAAAGAAATCTCATCAATATTGGAGATTTCAACTTTTGTAAGTAGAACTCTAGCACAATGCAAAATTCAAAACAACATGTATGCAAAATACAACATAATGTGTTGGAGTTTGAACTTTTACAAGTCGGAGTTTGTATATGAGTTATGGATTTCTCTCTTTTTCTCTCTGTTTTCTAGAGTAGACTAAGACTGCAGAGCACATCACACAATCCAACTTCAGCACAAACTAAAACTCCAACATTGGAGTTTTTTTTTCTTATTACACTATGGCAGAGGGAATCTCATGATGCTTTTAATGGATTGTTTGTGCCTGAGATATATTTTTCATTGAAAAGGAGCAAGAGATGTCAATTTCGTCTTCATTATCCGACGAACTATAAAAGAACATGACATTTAAAAAAAATATGAATAGCTACAACCACCTAAGTGAATTTTTGGAATTTGAAAATTTTCATAGAGTTGTTTTTTTGAAAAAAGAAACACAACTGGTTCTACGATGAGGACAAAGGGTTTCACAATAGGAAGTTACTGTCGAAGAAGAAGAGGAAGAAAGAAAAGATGAAGTGAGTTTCTGTGCTTTTAAAGTTGGGAAAAGGGTCTGATATACCCCTCAACTTTATCATTTAGAGTTGACGACCTAAAATTTAATATTTCTGTATAATAAGTTACAATATAAATTAAGAATACGCAATTACATTGATTATTGTAATTTAAATATGAAGCTATAGATGTTCTTGCATTATATTTAATCTTCTAAAGTGTATAAATCTTCTTAAATATTTCAATTACTTTGTTTGGGATTGAATTTGCATAGTTGTAGCTAATGTTGCTGTTGATGTTGTATTTGTGTTACTGCATCACTAACAACTCTTGGAAAAAAATATTTACCAACTAGTTAGGAAGATAAGAATATATAATAACATCAGATTGCACTCTGACAAACGACTAAAGTCCACATTGGTTGTGGATTGAGACTTGATCTCCTTGTATGATCTTGGAGAATGCTCAGTTCATAAGTTTATCTTTTGGGGTTGAATTAGTCCAATGCCCTATTTTGTATCTATTGAAGTTCATAGAATTCGACCATAAACGATATCTAATTAATTTCACAAATCGATAGGAGTACAAGAAAAAAAATGAAATTAAGCAAAGACTCCCAATATATATGCAAATTCAATATTCAATTTAAATATGAAATAAATCAATTCACTTGACCAATAAGAAGTAATATACCACTTCTTGAATCAGTCCTAAATGTACTTGATTTCTGCTATTGGTGATGCCTGGTCATAGCTTAGAATTTCCTTCAAACGATCAATATAGCATGTGGCATTACTACTTCTCTTGCACTGTTTTGATGATTATCCTCTCGAGATTTGGAGAATGAGCAAGGATGACTTCTAGCAAGTACATTTCAATAGTTGTCCCTTTGAATTTCCCTAACCTCACTGTTTGAATCATCCTCAAAGCTTCACTGATCACTTGATTGTGTGCCTTCAAGTAATAAAACAGTTCTGATGTGTGACCTCGTGTCGCTTCAACCTAAAAGAAAGAATAATACAGAACCAAATCAGTCTACCTGCAATCTTGAAGTGCATGCACATAGAGCTATACCTTGTAGCAAACTCAAAAATATCACTAAAGTTGTTCAATATTTAAGTGAGGCACTAAATACAACTCCATGAATAAGGAAAATGAAGGTTGCATATAAGATATATAATACAATCATACACAAAATTAGAAATTTTGCTAAGGGTGTTCAAGATTTACAAAATATGTAGGATAGAACTATACCTATTGGTGAAATTAGAAAATTCACCAAGGGTATGCAAGATTCAATTATGTATAGAAAGTAATACTTAACTTATTTCACAGTATAATTTTTCGGCAAACAATGTTTTAACTGATGGACTTTAACCTACAGCTTTTGAGCCTATGTAGCTCGGCCACAACACTTGTTATTCACGATATGTGTATTACCTTCACAAGTAAATCTATGTCGAGTTCAACAAGCTTAAGAGAATTCCGCAGTAGGCAAAGTAGACAAGAAATATACTTAATAGAAATCTTCAAGTCACAAACTTTAAGGCTTTGCAAGTTTAGTGATACATCAAGCCTATCTGGCGCAGGAACCAATCCTAAGTTTTGAAAAAACAACAAAAACATCTGAGATTTAATTACTTAGTATAGCAAAAAAAATTTAAAAAAACTGCAAGGTATTAATTAATATTCTCGCTTTTAGGGATGAGCCATCCAAGCAGAGGTGCTTAATCCTTTCAAAGAATGGGTTCACAGTAAACACTGAAACGTAACTGTATAGCTGCTAAGGATAGACAAGTTCACAAGCTTTGGACAAACCAAATTAACAGAATCAACATTAACACAACATATTAACTCCAAAGTCTCAAGCATTGGCAGAATAAGAGTTGCGTTATTCGATCCAACAGGACAGTCAATTGCATAATATTCTAACTGAAGGCTAACAAGATTGGAGAATTAGGTATCAACTGGCAGCTTAATGATACACCTCGATAGCTTCAAATGAGTCAATGTTGAACAAGTAAATATGCTATCAAGTAACACATATTTTCCATCAGTGGCCATATCTAGAGTGAGCTTCTGGACGCCATGATTTGAGACAAAAATGATGAATTGATCCACATCTGATTGTAACAGTGAGTGTGACTCCGATATAAGATGGAATCCCTGAATATTTTCAGTATGTTGCATTAGAATTTTACGGATTATGCTTGTAGCAGAAGCCCCAACATGATGAAAGAACAGGTGATCAAACACAAATGTGGCAATTTGGACCATATATGTAGCCATTGCTTTGATAAGATGTTAGTTATTACAACATCTTTGATGGGCATGTTCTCTAGTATTCTATGTAGTATATCATTTGGTAAGTCATCTATAATTGAAGATCTCCTCGCATCACTAGCTACCGCGCATAGACTCATACTTCTTTTCTGAAATATTTTATATTTGACAAATCTATTTGATTGAACATAAATTGAGGATCTATAAATAGTAGCAGTAGGCAGAAAACCAATAGGCAATACTTATCTTGAGTTCTTTAGAGGATTATCTTGAGTTCTTTAGAGGACTTTCTGTTGGACTTCCCAAATATGTTCATTCCCTTTGGATTTTTTTAACAAATCAATGCTCGAAGAAGTCGAGAAGGCATGTAAATAAATTAAGATAGTCTACTGACAACCATTTATGGTATAACTAATTTCTGGGTACGTGCATTGCACGTGTATCCTATATTAATTAATATAAATATTATTAGATATGTGTGATGAGTTACACATAACATATGAAGGCCAGAAACAACGTCAGTTGAAAATGATGAATAGATTCAACTTATATTGTACATTGCTTTCGATGGATGTGAAATAATATATCCTTTATTTATTGATAAAATTCGTAACAATAAAATAATGTTCGAACAACTTTAATTGTGTATTTCCAATATACCCGAATGTAGAGTTAGCCATGTTTGTTTTCTTTTTTCTTCAATATTTCACATGCAACACATGATTTAAATGTTAAGATGACCAACATCAGTTATGGTTACAATTTTCAAATATCTCATGTTATCTAGAAGTAAGAAGCTTCTACTTTTTATTTATGAACAAAATATACTAATAATATGCATTTATAATTTAATATTTAATTTATTAATTAGTTTATAACATTTTAATTTAATTTAGGGGTAAAACGGTAATCTAACTTTTGCCTAACATTCTTTCCCACTTTTAGTAATATATGATGATATGATGATTTTCATGTTTGATATTTAGTATTTCCAGTATAAATGGTAGTTGCTCTGCAATTCATTTTGGGTAGTGATTGTTGTTGTTGTTGGTTTTACTGCTACTTTTCCGTGTAATTTAGGTAAAAGATACAGAATCAAGCATTAATCCACAAGTTGTTCTGTAAATCTGTGCTAAACAAGACACTAACAAATAAAAATTTGGGTGGAGCTGGACTTGGCCTTGCAATTTGTAAGAGATATCTCACTTCATTGCCTGAATCAGGTTTGTTAATCTCATGGAAGGACACATTTGGATTGAAAGTAAAGGTCCCGAAAGGGGTCTTGCCACTCCCCGAGCCTACATCTTGGACGTGACCGGTACTCGAGAACCATTGATGGTCCCCAAGTGAATCCTTGTCCTGACTGACTACTAAGCGGAAGACTAACTCAAGCATACACAAGCATCAAAACTGAAGAATTGTTTAGAAACAGTTTATTAAATCTCAAAGCTATCTGAAAATATTTAGTATTAAACATAAAGTTTTAAATAAAACATTTGAAACTGAATACTAAAAGACTGACCAATATTGTCTGTCTATGAAGTCTCTACTGTATAAAGATAGGTATCGGGACAAGACCCACAATACACGAAAATACTACTACTAACAATCATAAAATTGGAGTCCTCTGAAAGTAAGGAGGCCTCACCAAAAGTTGACGAACAGATGATGTGATCTCAACGAAACTTCTGTTGATGATCCTAAGTACTTGAATTTGCATCATGAAATAATGTAGGTCGAATAACATCACTACATTGAATGTATGAGTATGTAATAGTAGGGCTGAATCAAACAAATAGCTGAACTGAAAGACTGAAAGTAACTCAACTGAAGTATAGTATAAATCATGATAAAAATCATTTAAACTCTTTCTGTAGGGATGCAATAATAGTAAATACTGAACTGAAATATACATAAACATGTACTTTACTTTACTTTACTTGGGAGATTTTCTAACCGATCAACCATCACTATGAGCCTCGTGATGATACAACGTCTTACCCACGTTGCCAGAGCCACCCTATACCTTGTCGGAGTATAGAACACAACTGAACAAATGGATCCACTAAAAGCCTTCTTGAGGTAGGTGAGGAGTCGTCGTCTTGCGGTATGATCCTATCTACGCTGGCTACATAGTTTATGGGGGCTGTGAGTTATCTGAACTCTCCCACTTCCAAAATATATATTTGTATGCTCATGTAAAATACTCACTGATTGAGATAATTACTCAAAAGGACTATTTAAGAGGTAACTGAACTGTACTCAATCTTTCTGAAAACTCTTTATACTTTTCTAAAAATAGTACTCTCTTTTCAATGTGAAAAATAATATTTTCTTTAAGGGGTGATTGAACTTCTCTTTATCTGGCCGAAATGCTTCTAAAAACTATTTATGCTCCTCTTAAAAATAGAAGTTCTTTTCTCAATGTGAAAATAGTACTTTTGGAACCATTTATGTTCCCTTAAACTCTTCTCAAAAGAAACTTTAAAATACTCTTGAACTCACTTTAAATTCCAAAATCAATGCATAGAAATAAATGCACAAAGGATTTCAATAAAATCTCATCAACTAGGGTTCATGTGAAATATAAGTATATACAACAACTCCAGGATAACAATATATAAAATATCAAAATTTCATAAATAAGAACTCAAGATACGAAATAAGAAACTCAAGATATGAAATAAGAAACTCAATTAATATCTATAATTTCATGGAAACTATGGATAAAATACTGCACTGAACTCTTATTGACTGAATTTAGATGTAGGGCATGAGGACAAACTAGTCCAACACTATGAATAGCCCTACATACCTGATTATGAAGGCTTTGACCCAACCTGCTCCCGCACCCGCTTAGAGACTTCCCCACCCCACCCCACATAATCTTAAACCCGCACCGCCCTGTACCTACCCCACCCCATTGACATCCCTATTTATGAAGTAAAATTGAGATCAATGGGCTAAAGTCTTCGCCTCTTAATTAGGGAACTGAGCATAAAGGTGAATTTATCTGAAGCGTATGATCATAGGTCATGTACATAATGTTGATATTTGAGACATCAACAGGATGATATAATGATTGAAATTTGAGGAATACGCTAGAGTATAAATGGATCGATATATCACTATAACTCTTTCTGAACATATCACTATCTAATTCTTAACACTTGACTTGGTCCCTTACCTTATCTATAACATCTCAGATTTGAAAAAGGCTAAAAAGGGAAAACGAGAAAGGTCCACGAACCCAAAATGGACCATGGACCCTTCACGAGACCTTAGACGGCTCGTGGAGGGGACCACGGCCCGTATAGGGAATCATAAAGGATTGCCCAATGCAGAAAAGGTGAAGTCACTCACCACGAGCCACTAAACGGCCCGTGGTGCATTGTACGGCCCATATAGTGGTCCGTACAAGGCTTCCTTCAGATTTTGAGCTTAGGGTCAACTTCAAACGATCATATCTTTTAGCACAAAATGAATTAGGTGGCCCATGACATATCAAATTAAAGGTCTTTGAGTCCTCATTCCGACGCCACAAAGATTTCTCCATTTGAAGTTTAGAGTAAAACGTTATACCCATTTTAGTGGAGCGTTGTCAGGCTGCAAAATCTTCACGACCCACTGTACGAGCCTTGAAGCATTATACAACTAGTGGAGCCTGTCTTGAAGTCATTTCGGTAGCTTTAAGTCAGGGTCATATTGGTCTTTTCCCCTATGCATTGGGCACTTAAGCTACGTCGTTTTACTCAGTTTAAGCCTAATAACCTAGTAAGAAACTATCTAGAACCCTCATTCTCCAAAATTATCCAACTTAGAAAGAAAAGACAAAAAAGAAGCGACGGTTTTCTCCAAAGAACAAGCAGAGGTGTTCTTCAAGTTCAGCTCCCAAATCCAAAGGATTTCTTCGTAGTTTTCGTCACCAGGTATGTGGGATTTCACTAGTGGGTTCCTTTCACCCATTAGGTCCCTAGAATTCAGTCAGTTCTTCAATTTCTTATAAATTGTTCAGACCTAGGGTTTCCAAAATCTTTGGTATTCATTGTGATTTTAGATGCTATAGTTTCCATGATCTAAATACCATGTTTTCTTGGAAAATTTGCATAGCCCCATGTATAGAACTCAGAACCCTAGCTTGTATTAATTATCAGCATTTCATGAATTATACATGCTAGACAAGTAAGAAAATCAGGCTCCAGTATTTGAATGCCATATCTTTCAGTATATTTATGTGCATTACCAGATAGCATGTCAGTATTTTGAGCTACTCAGTATATCAGTTGCATTTTAGCTTTGCATATTCAGTTGGGAGTAGACTTAGCACCTAGATGGACAGGTTCAACGTACCGACAAAGTCCCAGAACTACGTGCCAGCGTAGGTTCAGAAGTCTCCTCGATTGGGTATTAGTTTTAGTGATCACGCCACAGTCATGCCTTTATACCCTGGCAAGGTATATTGGGTCCTCTCGATGGGGTGTATACATCAGACTCCTATTTTAGCTCACTTGGTTTATGTCGATTAATAGTAGCTCCCACCGTCATACTCTTATTGCATTGACCATGTTAGCAGTATTTACTTAAGTATACAGTTCAACATGTTATCTTCATGATTAGTACTTGGTCATTGCATCTAGTCCAGTTTTCAGTTATACTTCAGTAGAGTCTATTCCATGTTTAGTTATACTGTCCAGTTTATATCGTTCAACTTAGTATCTATATCCTGCATGCTCAGTACATTCAAAGTACTGACACATACTCTTACGCTACATCATTTCATGATGTAGGTTAAGGCGCTCAGCATCCAGATCGCGCTTAGCTCGACTTCTAGTCCTTATTCTGTAGCTTCAGTGGTGAGTCCTCATAGATCGAGGATTATGGACATGCTTTATATTTCAGCTTTTACTTTTTACTTTTAGTCTTGTTAGAGTTAGCTGGGGCATGTCCCAGCAACTCAAGTCAGTTAGAGGCTTTCAGACATAGACATAGAGTCAGTATTCAGTTGTTTGGGATTGTTCCCCATAGATATTCGGTTAAATTCTCACCTGAAATTTCTTTTAGTATTGATTACTTTACAGTTATGTTTTCGATTACTTATTCAGATTTCAGTATGCTTATGATATGCCAGACTCAGGGTTAGCTTGGGGTCACTGGTGATCCTAGGTCCGTGTTACGTCTAGGGGGTAGCCTCGGGGCATGACAAACTTGGTATCAGAGCATCAGGTTCAAGAGTCATAGGGTGTCTAAAAGTCATGTCTGTAGAGTCTTTCTTATCGGTGTGAAGTGCGCCACATCTATAATTGGGAGGCTACAAACATTTAGGAACATCTCCCTTTCTTCTTACTCCTGTTCGTGCGATAGAGTTCAACTCTATAAAAGTTTCTTGTAACTCGTGCTTACACATGGCTATGTTTGAGGAAACTTTCTTGGGACGCTTCTTTCCCCGAGAGCTAAAGGAAGTTAAAGTGAGAGAGTTCATGAATCTAAAATAGGAAGTGATGAGTGTGTAAGAGTACAGTCCCAAGTTTACTCAGCTATCCTCCTATGCACCGTAGATGGTGGGGGATAGGAGGAGTAGGATGAGTTTTTTTGTGTCTAGGCTGTCCCGCCTATCTATCAAGGAAGGTAAGGCAGCTATATTGATAAGGGATGTGGACATATCTAGACTCATGATTCACGTGCAGCAAGTTGAGGAGGATAAGTTAAAGGATAGCGAAGAGTTTCACAACAAGAGGGCCAAGATAATAAGTAATGAGACTGGCCAGCAAAAGACCGAGAATGGGCATCGGTCATCTTTTTAGCAGAGGTCGTCTTGACCTACTCCATCTTTAGCTAGTGCACCTGCACCAAGAAACAGGAATGATCGCAGGAATCAGAGTTCTTAGTATTTTAGAGCTCAGTGTAATCAGTCTCAGAGTAATGAGGAAATAGAGCCCAATCTTCTTCAGCAGCTCCAACGGATAGAAATTCCTAGAGAGGAGCTACTTTAGGAACCGGCGGAGGTACGAACCATCTGTATGCTATAGTTAGTCGTCAGGATCAGGAGAACTCACCCGATTTAGATGCTTATGCATTGTTAGATCCAGGGGATACACTTTCGTTTGTTACTTCTTATATAGTAGTACACTTCGGTGTCAGTCCAGAAAATCTCCCAGAACCCTTCTCAGTCTTTACTCGAGTTAGTGACCCAGTTATAGCTAGACGGGTATACAGAAATTGCCCTGTCACAGTTTCCCAGAAAGTCACCTCAGTAGACCTTGTAGAGTTAGAAATGATAGATTTCGATATCATTCTATGCATGGATTGGTTACATTCCTATTATGCCTCAGTCGATTGTAGAACCAGGATCATTCGGTTTCAATTTTCAAACGAGCCAGTCTTAGAGTGGAAGGGTAGTAACTCAATGCCTGCAGGTCGATTTATCTCTTACCTAAAGGCTAGGAAAATGATTTCCAAAGGGTATATTTATCATCTTGTTCGGGTTAAGGACTCAAACTCCGAAACCCCAACTCTTGAGTCAGTCCCAATGGTGAATGAGTTTCCAGAAGTGTTTCCATAAGATCTTCCCGGAGTTCCCCGAAAGGGAGATTGACTTCGGAATAGATCTCCTTCCAGATACCCAGCTTATCTCAATTCCTGCTTACAAAATGTCTCCAGCTGAGCTTACGAAATTGAAAGAGCAGTTGAAAGACCTTCTCGATAAGGGTTTCATCAGACCCAGCATCTCTCCATGGGGTGCTCCAGTGTTGTTCTGCGTAAGAAAGACGGTTCTCACAGGATGTGCATTGATTATCGTCAATTGAACAAATTCACAATCAAGAATAAATATCCCATCCCCAGGATTGATGACTTGTTCAACCAACTTCACGGTGCTAGTTGCTTTTCTAAGATAGACCTTAGATCCAGCTATCATCAGCTCAGAGTCCGAGATAGTAACATCCCGAAGACAGCCTTCAGGACTCAGTATGGTCACTATGAATTTGTAGTTATGTCTTTTGGACTAACAAATGCTCCTGCAGTTTTCATAGACTTAATGAACAGGGTGTTCAAGCAGTATTTGGACTTGTTTGTAATCGTCTTTATTGATGATATCCACGTTTATTCTCGGAATGAGGAAGAGCATGCGACTCATCTGAGAGTGGTTCTGCAAACCCTCAAAGATCGCCAGCTATTCGCTAAGTTCAGCAAATGTGAATTATGGTTACAGTCGATCGCTTTTCTTGGTCATGTGGTATCCAACAAAGGGATCCGAGTGGATTCTCAAAAAATTAAGGCAGTAAAGCACTGACCCAGACCCACCTCTCCGACTGATATTAGAAGTTTCTTGGGTTTGGCCGGTTACTACCGGAGGTTTGTTGAAGGATTTTCATCCATAGTTGCCCCATTGACCAAGTTGACTTAGAAAAAGGTCAAGTTTCAATGGTCAGATGAGTGTGAGAAAAGCTTCTTAGAATTGAAAACCAGGTTGACTACAACTCCTGTCTTGACTCTACTAGAGGGTTCAGTCGGTTATGTGGTTTATTGTGATGCATCCAGGGTAGGCCTAGGTTGTGTGTTGATGCAGCAGGGTAAGGTCATAGCTTATGTTTCTAGACAACTTAAGGTCCATGAGAAGCACTACGCGACTCATGACCTCGAGCTTGCAGCCGTAGTGTTTGCCCTAAAGATTTAGAGACACTACTTGTATGGTGTTCATGTTGATGTGTTCATAGATCATAAGAGCCTTCAACATGTGTTCACCCAGAAGGAGTTGAATCTTCATTAGAGGAGATGGCTCGAATTCCTCAAAGACTATGAAATGAATGTGCTCTACCATCCGGGCAAGGCCAATGTAGTGGCTGACTCCCTCAGCAGACTATCCATGGGTAGTGTGGCACATGTTGAGGAATAGAAGAAAGAATTAGCCAGAGAAGTTCACCGGCTTGCTCGCTTAGGAGTTTGCTTGATCGACACTTCAGATGGTGGTGTGATATTGCAGAATGGATCAGAATCTTCATTGGTAGCGGAGGTTAAGGAGAAACAAGATAGTGATCCTATATTGCTTCAGTTGAAAGGTGCAGTTCATCAGCAGAGAGTTGAGGTTTTCTCCCAAGGGGGGATGGTGTGCTTCGTTACCAGGGTCGCTTATGTGTTCCTAATGTGGGTGAGTTGAGACAGAAGATCCTTACAGAAGCCCATAATTCCAGATATTCTATTCATCCGGGTGCCACTAAGATGTACCGTGATCTATGGGAAGTCTATTGGTGGAACGACATGAAGAGAGACATCACAGATTTTGTGGCTAAGTGTCCCAACTGTCAGCAAGTTAAGGTAGAACATCAAAAACCAGGAGGTGTGACTCAAGAGATTAACATTCCTACTTGGAAGTGGGAAGTGGTAAACATGGATTTCATTACGGGCTACCTCGTACTCGCAGACAGCATGACTCCATTTGGGTGATAGTGGACAAAGTCACTAAGTCAGCTCACTTCTTGGCAATCAAGACTACAGATTCAGCGGAGAACTGCGCCAGACTCTACATCAACGAAATAGTCAGGTTGCATGGTATTCCTTTGTCTATCATATCAGATAGAGGTCCTCAGTTTACCGCTCATTTTTGGAGATCGTTTCAGATAGGTCTTGGTACTCAGATAAATCTCAGCAAAATATTTCATCTGCAAATGGATGATCAGGCAGAGCGTACAATTCAGACCTTAGAGGACATGTTAAGAGCTTGCGCGATCGATTTTAAGGGTAGTTGGGATGATCACTTACCTCTCATAGGGTTCGCCTATAATAACAGTTTCCATTCCAGTATTCAGATGGCCCCTTATGAGGCATTGTATGGGCATAGATGCAGGTTCCCGGTTGGTTAGTTCGAAGTAGGTGAAGCAGCCTTGGTTGGGCCAGATTCGGTTCATGAGGCTATGGAGAAAGTTCAACTCATCAGAGATAGACTAAAGACAGCACAGAGTCGTCAGAAGTCCTATGCAGATGTAAGGAGGAGGGACTTAGAGTTTAAAATCGATGATTGGGTTTTCTTGAAAGTGTCACCCATGAATGGGGTGATGAGATTTGGCAAGAAAGGAAAGCTCAGTCCCAGGTATGTAGGTCCTTACAAAATCATGAAAAGGGTTGGTAATGTTGCTTATGAGTTAGATTTGCCAGCATAACTAGCAGCGGTACATCCAGTCTTTCACATTTCCTTGTTATAGAAGTGTGTGGGTGATCCGGCATCGATAGTACCTTTAGAGAGTGTGGCTGTGAAGGATAGCCTCCCCTATGAAGAGGTTCCAGTTGAGATTCTTGATCGTCAGGTTCGTAGGTTGAGAAATAAGGAAGTCGCTTCAGTAAAGATTTTGTGGAGGAATCAGTCCGTAGAGGGAGCTACTTGGGAAGCAGAAGCAGCTATGAAGGTCGAGTACCCCCATCGTTTTCCTTCTGATTCAATTTCAGCTTGAGGTAATAGTTCCTCTCCAGCCTCTCAGTTTACTCTTGTGTAATTCAGTCTCAGTATCTTTTTCCCTCAGTTATCCATGCATTTCAGCATATTTGCATATTCGTGAAACTCAATTCCGTTAGATATCAGTTTCTAGTACTCAGTTGGTAGGGATTTCAACTCTTTCCCTCCAAATTTAGCTTGCTTAGTCTTCATTCGAGGATGAATAATTCCAAGGGGGAGATATTGTAACATTTCGAATTTGAAAAAGGCTAAAAAGGGGAAACGGGAACGGTCCACGAACCCAAAATAGACCATGGACCCTTCACGAGACCTTAGACGGCTCATGGAGGGGACCACGGCCCATATAGGTAATCGTGAAGGACTGCCCAATGCAGCCAAGTGAAGTCACTCACCACGAGCCACTAAACGGCCCGTGGTGCGTTGTACGGCCCGTATAGTGGTCCGTACAAGGCATCCTTCAGATTTTGAGTTTAGGGTCACCTTCAAATGATCATATATTTTAGCACAAAATTAATTTGGTGGACCATGACCTATAAAATTAAAGGCCTTTGAGTCCTCTTTCCAACGCCACCAAGTTTTCTCCATTTGAAGTTTGGAGTAAAAAGTTATGCCCGTTCTAGTGGAGCGCTGTCAGGCTGAGAAATTTTCACGACCCACTGTATGAGCCGTGAAGCATTGTACGACTCGTGGAGCTTGTCTTGAAGTCATTTCAGCAGCTTTAAGTCAGGGTCATATTGGTATTTTTCCCTATGCGTTGGGCACTTAAACTACGTCGTTTTACTCAGTTTAAGCCTAATAACCTAGTCAGAAACTACCTAGAATCCTCATTCTCCAAAATCATCCAACTTAGGAAGAAAAGAGAAGAAAGAAGTGACCGTTTTCTCCCAAGAACAAGCAGAGGTGTTCTTCAAGTTCAGCCCCTAAATCCAAAGGATTTCTCCGTAGTTTTCGTCACCAAGTATGTGGAATTTCACTAGTGGGTTCCTTTCACCCATTAGGTCCTTAGAATTCCGCAAGTTCTTCAATTTCTCATAAATTGTTCAGATCTAGGGTTTCCAAAATCTTGGATATTCATTGTGATTTTAGCTGGTATAGTTTCCATGAGCTAAATACCATGTTTTATTGGAAAATTTGCATAGCCTCATGTATAGAACTCAGAACCCTAGCTTGTATTAATTATCAATATTTCATGAATTATACTTGCTAGCCAGATCAGTCAGAAAATCATGCTCCAGTATTTGAATGCCATATCTTTTAGTATATTTATGTGCATTCCCAAATAGCATGTTAGTATTTTGAGCTACTCAGTATATCAGTTGTATTTTAGCTTTGCATATTTAGTTGGGAATAGACTTAGCACCGAATTGGATGGGTTCAGCGTACCCACAAAGTCCCAGAACTACGTGCCAATGTAGGTTCAAAAGTCCCCTCTGTTGGACATCGGTTTTAGTAATCACGCCACAGTCATGCCTTTATACCTTGGCAAGGTATATTGGGTCCTCTCGCTGGGGCGTATACATACGACTCCACGTTTAGCTCACGTGGTTTATGTCGGTTAATAGTAGCTTCCACAGTCATACTCTTATTGCATTGACCTTGTTAGCAATATTTACTTCAGTATACAGTTCAGCATGTTATCTTCATGATTAGTACTTGGTCATTGCATCTAGTTCAGTTTTCAGTTATACTTCAGTACAATTTATTCCATGTTCAATTATATTGTCTAGTTTATATCATTCAGTTTATATTGTTCTGCTTAGTATCTATATCCTACATGCTCAGTACATTCAAAGTACTGACGCATACTCCTACGCTACATCGTTTCATGATGTAGGTTCATGCGCTCAGCATCCAGACCACGCTTAGCTCGACTTCTAGTCCTTATTCTGCAGCTTAAGTGGTGAGTCCCCATAGATCGAGGATTATGGACATTATTTATATTTCAGCTTTTACTTTTCAGTTTTAGTCTTGTTAGAGTTAGCTGCGGCATGTACCAGCAACTCAAGTCAGTTAGAGGCTTTCAGACATAGACATAGAGTCAGTATTCAGTTGTTTGGGGTTGTTCCCCATAGATATTTGGTTAAATTCTCACCTGAAGTTTCTTTTAGTATTGATTACTTTACAGTTATGTTTCCGCTTACTTAGTCAGATTTCAGTATGCTTATGATATGCCACACTCAGGGTTAGCTTGGGGTCACTTGTGATCCTATGTCCCGTGTTACGTCTAGGGGGTAGCCTCGGGGCGTGACATTATCATTTCCCCCTTAGGTATGAATTTGATACTCTAAGGCTATGGATCTATTCCATCTTATTTAAACTTGTCCATATTCGCTTACTCTAATACTCGAGAAATGCTAATCTCGTGGCTACTGAACTCTCCATGCACATGTACTAAAATTCCTTCTAAGGCTTCTTTATGAGATTCTTCTCTTAACTTCTTCTGGCTTCTATAGAACACTTTCTATAACCGTTACCCGCATTGACCTATAAAACCGCTTAATCTAACTCTTAATAGTCTGGCTTCTCCTTCTTAGCCCACTAATACCGTCCTTCTAAGTTCATATCTACCTAACTAGAGAAAACTTGAACTATATTTGAAAAGCTCATCAGTGGCTATATATGATTCCTTCGATCAAACTCTTAAGGGTAATAAAGAATGCTTACATCAGCCTACTCCACATTGATAACTCAAATATACTATCTAGGCACACATGAAAAATCATAAACTTAATTAGAACCTCGTCTGCCTAAATACGATCTCGGGTACACCTCTTAATGCTCTTGTTAATCAAATGACTTAGCCACACTTAATTGATCTCATCTAAGGGTCATAATACCATACTTGTACCACTCAGATTCATTGCAATCTAACACTGTAATTCCTCACCTACTCTATGTTAAACCTACCAGATCAAATCTCAAAACTAACATCATCACCGTCATGTTGTCATCCTTTTTATTCAAGACACTCATCTAAAATTCAAGCTTAGTGTTTAGTACTAAACACGAATATCAATATAATTGGTCACATACTTTACTAACTTATGGCTACTAGGTAAAATTAAGAAACACTCGCTCACTAAGATCTCATGACAAGAAGCCAATCTTTATCTTCAGTCTATAACCTACTTACAGATTACTGTCACATTCCCTTTCATAACCTATATACTATTTACCCATTCACTACACATCATTTCCTAATTAGTTTTATAACCCTTTGAATACCACGGGGCTCTCCCTTCAAAAATCATAAGCCTATCTTAGGTCTATCACCTAATGAATACTCTGCTCTCCTATTCAACACCTATACTTGGTCTTCACTAACACAATGACAAATCAACATAAACTCCCCTCTGGTTAAAATATACTCTAACTCATCCTAACTAGTAACTATTGCTCTACCTTATATCATGAAATCCACACCTAATTATTACACCTTAGCCTACACATAAGGGAAAAACACCTCGCTAATGATTTACTGGGTACGTGGCTACAACTACATACTCTACTCAATAACTATTCCAATTTTTAAGGTTACTATACTTCTAAATGCATACTTCTAACTATGGGCAGTTCTACTACTACTGACTTATAATATCGTAACTTATACTATCTTTCGAGTGAAAATTCTATCCAAGCTCTAAAACATACTTCCCTCTTAAAGGGTATCACCTGAAATGAGGTTTAGAGAAGAGAATCTGGAAGTACATCTCGCTTTGCTCAAACACACGATTCGTATGAATAAGGGTGCACTCTTTCAAATCCATACACTTAAGCACACTAATGGGCTTCTCTCAAGCCCTTATGCAGTCTCTTGACTTTCTGAAAACTTTATCTAAGAGTAACTCATCGATAAGGATCTGGGCTTTACTACTTCAACCACCTTGAGTATGAGGGGTAGTCGAACGGATTTGAGAAATGCTAGAGTTTGAATAAGTTTCCTATGGCACAGTTTTATTACACGATCTACAGTATGAAAGAAAGGGAAACTTTTCTTAAATGTCTATAGTCCCTCTTTTATAGAAGTGGGGCCCTTACAACCATAAATAAGATCCTACTAAAACGGCTTCATAGACAACCTAGGACACTTGAACTCAATGCTCAGATACCAAGTTTATCACGCCCCGAGCGTACACCCTGGACGTGGCCGGCATTCGAGAACCATTGCTGGTCCCCAAGCGAACCCTTGTCCTGGCTGACTACTAAGAGGAAGACTAACTCAAACATACACAAGCATCAAAACTGAAGAATTGTTTAAAAACAATTTATTAAATTTCAAATATATTTGAAAATACTGAGTATCAAACATAAAGTTTTAAATAAAACATCTGAAACTGAATACTGAAAAAATGACCAAGACTGCCTACCAATGAAGCCTTTACTGTATAAATATAGGTATTGGGACAAGACCCACGACACCCCAAAATGCTACTACTAACAAATCATATAATTGGAGCCCTCCAAAAGGAAGGAGGCCTCACCAAAAGCCGACGAGCAGATGATGTGATCTCAACGGAACTCCTGTTGATGATCCTAAGTACATGAATCTGCATCATGAAACAATACAGGTCGAATGACATCACTACATTGAATGTACGAGTATGAAATAGGGCATAATAAAACAAATAGCTGAACTGAAAGACTGAAAGTAACTAAACTGAAATATAGTGTAAATCATGATGAAAATCATTTAAAATCTTTTTGTAGGGATGCAATAATAGTAAATACTGAACTGAAAGACTGAAAGTACTCAACTGAAGTATAGTATAAATCATCATGAAAATTATTTAAGCTCTTATTGTAAGAAAGCAATAATAGTAAATACTGAACTAATATATATATATATATATATATATATATATATATATATATATATATATATATATATATATATGTACACACACACACACTCTACTTTACTTAACTGGGGATTTTCTCTAATCGACAACAATCACTATGAGCCTCGTGATGATACAACGTCTTACCCATATTGCCAGAGCCTCCCTATACCTTGCCGGAGTATAGAACTCAACTGAACTGATGGATCTACTAAAAGCCTTATTGAGGTAGGTGAGGAGTCGTCCGTCTTGCGGTACAATCCTATCTACGTTGGCTACATAGTTTATAGGGGTTGTGAGTTATCTGAACTCTCCCCCAAATTAATGCTCAATACTACTTCCAAAATATATATCTATATGCTCATGAAAATACTCACTGGTTGAGATAATTACTCAAAAATGCCTCTTTAAGAGGTAACTGAACTATACTCAATCTTTCTGAAATACTCTGAAACCTCTTTACACTTTTGTGAAAATAGTACTCTCTTTTCAATGTGAAAAATAATACTTTCTGGCTGAAATACGTTTAAAAACTACTTATGCTTATCTTTAAAATGGTAGTTCTTTTCTCAATGTGAAAAATAATATTTTCTTCTCTTGAACTCACTTTAAATTCCGTAATCAATGCATATAAATAAATACACAAAGGCTTTCAATAAACTCTCATCAACTAGGGTTCATGTGAAATATACGCATGAACAACAACTCCAAGATATTAATATATAAAATATCAAAATCTCATAAATAAGAACTAAGGATACGGAATAAGGAACTCAAGTTATATCTAAAATTTCATAGAAACTATGGGTAAAATAATGGACTGAACTCTTATGGACTGAATTTAGATGTAGGGCATGAGGACGAACTAGTCCAACACTATGAATAGCCATACATACATGATTATGAAGCTATTAGACTTAAAACTTTGATGGAGACTTGATTTTTCTTGAGCCCGAGTAAGAACACTGCTTATATTGGATGAAATCTTTGGTCTTAGAATCTTGGTGCTTGATCTTGATAAAAGAAATTCTTTTTTGGAGTTTCTATAGTGGAAGAACTTGGAAAAATCTTGGGTGGAAGATTTCATTTTGTATCTTGAATTTTTGACGTGAAGGTTTTAGGGTTCTTGATGGAGAAGAGGGTTCCTAAGTGAGTTTTGAGAGAATTTCTAGAAACTTGAACATTTAGATGGATGATTTTGAGAGGAAAATTAGTTAGTTGATGTTATACTTAGTTAAAAAAAACCCAAAAATGGATTAGAATAGGCCTAAAAGCTTGGGAAATGACCAAAATAACCTTGAAATACGTGCAAAAAGTTTTTGAAACAAAAAATCACAGAAAGCCTTCATAGAAGGCTCTACGGTTCATAGAACATTCCACCGTCCATAGGTCCGGTCCTAAAAACATTGACTACTTGACAGGGCTTCACTAAAATAGGCATAACGTTTTACTCCGAACTCGAAATGAGACAAACTTGGTAGTGTTGGAAAGAGGACTCATAAACCTTTAATTTGATAGGTCATGAAGTACTTAATTAATTATATGCTGATAGATATGATCATTTGAAGTTGACTTACGTAGAATCTTATAGCAAAACTCAATCGGCAAGGAAGCTTTCAACTCAACTTTGTGCTAGGGGATTCTTGTGACCTTCATTCATCTCCAAATCTGCATGCACACTAAAGAATTGACCTTAAGACCTAAGAAAAATTTAAGAATCACCCGATGTGACCTTATGTGCAAATGAAGAATGGTTAAGATCTTAGCTTAGAAATTTTTGGGGTGTTACAAGTCTACTATTATCCTTATTGTTAAACTTTGCATTCCTGGTCTCTTAAACGAGTCAAAGCTTCCTTTTTTGCCCGAATTTCATGCAGATGACTTTTCAAGGACCAAAGGTCTTGGTTATGGATGATAATGGGTGAGTGCTCATACTACATCTTATCTTTAGACCTCTTATTTGTCCTGCGTTTTCTGTCCAACGATTCTTTTTCTACTGTATGTTGGTCTATTTTATGTGAGACTGCACATTTACAAGTTGAAAAAAGTGGTATTTGTTGGACATCACTTTGGAAAAAGGACCCTGACCATCCATTAAATGTCTATGGAAATTAGAGTCTAATAATTTCATGTATGGTGGAATGTTCTAGAACTTAGATATATTAGGAGTATAATCTAGATGATGAGCATTCGAAGGGTAGCAGTTGTGGGTTGTCTTGTCATAAAAAAGAAATCCAAGGTAGGGACGGTAAAAACAAGAGGCTATTTTTCCTAAATAGTTCATTCAATTACTTCTTGTAAAGATCATTATCATTTGATTCTGGTTCCACTAACACTCAGAAAAGATAGAAGAAAGGAAGCACATCATCAGTATCTATTGTGGATATTTATTTAGCTTATAGTTGGTTTAACAAAGGTGACTTTAAAATGTGAACTTAATTTAGCACTTTCCAGATATACTTTACCAACAATGATTGGAGGAAGAAGCCTGAAGCTTTATTTGCTCAAGGTGATTAAGTTTTTTACAAGTCCTCCTTTTCACAAAATTGGAAAAATTATAGCTTATCCTGTTCTTATTGCATAGCAACAATATCTATTTATGATAATCAAACTACCAAAAGAGAGAAGTAGTAATTACTTGTTTAACAGTCACGTGCTTTGTTTGTTCTTTAGTGGCCGAAGTAAGCCTGTCAAATGTCTGGAAAGCTTTTAATTTCTGAGTGAAATGACAAACATATTATGGGATGAATCTGGATATGTGAAAGTTGCAGATTTTGGACTTAGTAAGCTGATGAAATTTACCAAAACTGTCAAGGAAGATTGACCATTGAAGTGTCGAAAGGATTCATGTGAGTTTATCGCAACATTTTATGTCGTTAAAGAAATATATTCGCACTAATGATTTGTCCCTGCGACGCTGTCTACTCTGTAGCATTTTTTAGCTACTCCTATGTTTACTTCCTTTTTTCTTTTTTCTAAATAATACTTAGAATATAAACAATGGCTTTAAGTTCAAAAAGTTCTTATGCTTCTACTTTTCGTTTTACTGGACTTCAATGGTTGCCACATAGATAGTCAGTCAATGGAGGGATTGGGGCAGTAGGTATGTTATTTTATCGTGTTGAACTAGTAGTTGCAGCTGCTACAATTGGTATTCAGACATATGTAAAGTATTTGCAGATGGATTTGAGTTATTCAAATTGTGTGAATTTAATATAAGCAATCAATCTATCAGATTGTGTAAACTTTTGTTTTTTAATTTCATTGTTTGAGACAAACATATGAAGAATATATCTACTTCCATGTTGGGCCTGTCCTAGCACGGGCCATACTTATCTAGTATATATATAGATAGCAAACATATACCCTACCGTTATAAAGTGACTTACATATACAATTTTATCAAACGGAAGTTGATTTTTTTTATAAAAAAAAATCATATAGTGGTATGTGATCCTTTAATTTTCACACATGATTTTCTTAAAACTTCTTTGATTATCATTATTTGAATTTTCTATTCTTATTTTGTTTCTTTCATTCTTTAGTATAAAAATATGATAAATTAAAAAAAATTTGAATGGAAATAAAGAAAAAAGTAAGAAAAAAATTTAAAACTAATTTTTTTTGGGATATATTGCAATTTATTTTTGTATCTGTTAAAAATATTGGGGCATATATGATAAACTTTACAAGAAAGTTAGTGAAAAAATAAATTTGACCATCAAAATAATATATTCAAATTAGCTGTTGAATCAAAGAAGCCAAAAAAAAAATATGTGTGAGAAAGATAAAATATACTTTTACATGAATGTTTTTTTAATAATTGTTTTTAAGAAATAAATAAAAACAATTTTTTCACTTCTGTTAGAGGAAAAAGAGTATATGTGAGTCATTTGTGTAACAATAGAGGTATATATAATCCACTTTTATAATGAGGGTATATCAGCTATAAATGACAAAGTTGACGAGCATATTAGAAGCTTTTCCCTTAATTATTTAAATAGGAAAGAAACCCTAAATCCTATGTAGCATACCTCTACTATCCAAGGGATCCTTGCTTAAAAAAAATCTCCAATTTGCCTGAAGATATTGTCAACTCCATTGTGAGCTGCCTGTGAAATCTCTTTCACTGTTAGAAAGTAGATGCAAATCATGGTGTTGTTCCATCCATGACCCTGACTTCATCAAGTCACATCTACATAAATCATTTGACTATATTAATAGTCAAAAGTTCTCTTTGTTAGTTGTGACAAAACACCTATCAACAAAAGCATCACTTAGCGTTCATTCCAAAGTTACATTGCTCGACCTGCCCATCCCTAGATTCCTCAACGTTGTTGCCTCCTTTTTTAAGAGTGTGTTCGTGCAATGGCTTGGTCTTGATGAAAAAAAATATACACGTATGATCTTATGGAATCCTTCTATTTGAAAATACAAAAAGATCCCGTGGTTTGATATGTTGTCACCTAATTGGAAATCACTACACCAAAAAATGGTGTTTAGTGACAATTAATTAAGGGCAATAACTTAATTGTTACTAACCATGTTTTTAGAGGCAGTTAAGACTCTTTATAAATGTCCCTAAAGCCTATAGTGGCATTGAATCTAATGACAATTAACTAATGTTGATAAAGACTTTAGCACTCTTTGTTGATACGCATATTAATTGCCGCTAAAAGCTCTTTCTGTTGTAGTGAATACTCTCTATTTGGTTTTGCCTATGATTCTGTACCGGAGGATTACAAATGTTATTGTAACTCCAGTCCTTATAATGGACAAGAATTGTTCAAATTGGAGATTGTGTACTTGTGCCTATCGTCTGTATGTTTTGGAATTTTAAGGGGGAGTTTGGTTTACTGATTTGGACTAACGTCATGAGCATTCTAACTTCAGGCTCATCGATTCGACAATTCTCTTGGGGCTTGGTTGACTTCATATGTGTTGAGGATAACAGATGTATATATGGAGGAATTATAACAAAACTGGTGATCATTTTATCGAGTTCGATGTGGAGAGAAAAAAAGTCACTAAATTACGGAGCATTCCAAAAGTTAGTATCATAAACTTGGTGAAAAAACCCAATAAGAAAAGACTGGATTGTTTAGTCTGTTTTACCAAGCTTTTAGGATGCCAAAATGAATATGTTTTTTCAAAAAGTGTTTATTTTTAAAAAGTGATGTGTTCAACCAAAATTTGGTGAGAAAATACGTGCTTTTGAGTAGTAGTAGTAATTGTATTTTAGAAGCTAAAAAGGTACCCTTTACCGAAAAACACTTTTGAAGATAAATAGATGTGTTAAGGTGTAGGGATGTGCAAAAATCGAACCGATCGATAAACCAAATCGAAAAAAGTGTTATTGGTTTATTACTATTGGATTATTGGGTTAACAGTTTTTTAATGATTTTATAAAAAAATTATCGGGTTATCGGTTTTTAATATTGGATTATTGGGTAAACCGATTAACCCATTAAGATGATAGTAATTTACTATTTTTACATGTACATAAATATTAAATATTAATCTCAATACCTTACTAGTTATTGTCTTTGCCCTTTAGCCTTCAATTCACACTTCACATCGACTTTGACTTTACTACTTCACATTACACAAAACGTTAAAACCTAAAGTAAGAATCCTAATCCTCTTAATTTCTCTTTGTGTTACTCTTGTATAGTTCTTTTCATGTTAGTTATTATTGTTTTTATTTTATGAGCATTTGTAAAGTTACATTATTGTCTTGTCGCGTCAAATTTGTTAGAGAAGTAATATATTTATTTTGTAAGCACTTTCTTATTGGTTAAACCAAAAGCCGAACCGTTAAGGACCAAAGCCGATAAATTGAAAACCGATAAAAAATATCTTATTGGTTTGGTTATTAGTTTAACATATTTAAAAACCGAAGACCGATAAACCGAACCGATAATACCAAAAACTGAACAGAACCGACCGATATTCACCCGTCTTAAGGAGAATGGGAACATATTATGGAGAAAGTCTGATGGCTGATTTATTGAGTACGACGTGCGAAAAAATGAGTACTGAATTTTAACTTTAAGAAATAGATCCCCCAATCTACGGGAAAAAAATCCTTTATATATGGAAAGTTTAGTTTCCTTGAAGATTCCTCAGGATTAAGAAATTCTATTAGTATAATGATATTAAAAATTTCAAGTTTGCTTTTCTTAGTTTCCCTAATATTTGTGTGATGAGTTTCTTCAGCCCTATAATTTCAGGAATTAATTGAAGTATGTGTTGCCTTTCAATTTTCCCATCTTATACTTCAATAACAAGTGTGAAATGGACGGGTTGGGTGGGGCTAAATGGAGCTGAATTACTACATGGAAGGGTCATTGTTACTTCCGCTGAAATGGTCTCTATTGACTGACCAAAAGTTTCTTGGCCTGAAATGGGATACATATGTTTTGATGTTGATCAAAGAAACGTACAGACACCATGAGATAAAAGTGATAGATAAACGTATTATGTATTGACAGCTCTCCGGCAAGCTTGTAAATAGATTCATTCTCAACTTCTTTTTTACACATAGTGGAAGTTCTTTCGAGTTAAATTCAGTGTATTCATTTTTCCGCATGTCGTGCTCAATAAAAGGGTCATCATACTTTCTCCATAATATGTTCACATTCTCCTTAACGCAGATGTCTCCTAGCATGAGAACCAACGCCTTCCAATCACTGAGCCTTAAGTAGGAAACTTGGTGATGTAACTCCAGGTCAACAAGATAGTTTTCCCATTTTTCTCCAGTGACCAAATCAACATTTCCATACCAACAATCCCGATAACACAGATGCAATCACCAAAGCACGTAATTTTAGAAGTCACTCACATTTATTTCACACTTGGCGTTACAATAATATTTTCATTTGCTAGGTGGGAAGTTATAACCAAGTATTCGGATTCTTCCTGTTGCCTATGTGAAGTCCCCATTAATGAAAGGGAAAATTACATAACGAGACAAACATCTGCTATGTATTTATGGAACACAGTTATCTCGAGTCCCAGATTGGGTCAGATCCCATTTTGAGTGTCGGGTCCTGGGTCAAGATTTGAGGTCAGATCCCAGATCAGGTCTCGAGTCAGGTGTCAGGATCGGGTTTCGAGTCGAATGTCGTAGTTGAGTTATGGGTCAAGAGTCAAGAGTCAAGGTCGGGTCCCAGGTCAGATTTCACGTTCAGGTCTTGAATAGATCATCAGGATCGAGGTCAGGTGTCGGGGTTCGATCCCAGTTCAGAAGTCGGGTCTTGGATTAGATGTTGGGGTGGGGTCTCAATTTAGAAGTCCTATTTCAGATCAAGAGTTGGGGTTGGTTTAGATCCCATGTTAGGTGTCTGTATTGGGTCTCAGATTGAGAGTCAGGGTCGGATCCCACTTTGGATGTTGGGTCTTGGGATGAATGTCGGGGTCGGGTCTCGGTTGAAAAGTTGGGTAATGAATTGGGAGTTAGGGTCTGGTCTTACATTGGATGTCGGTATTGAGTCCCAAATCGAGAATCAAGTCAGATCCTAGGTCGGGAGTTGGGGTCAGGTCCCATGTTAGGTGGCGGAATTGGGTTTCAAGTTAGGTGTTATGGTGGGGTCCCAATTGAAAAATTGGGACCCACATCAGGTGTTAGGGTCGGGTCCTGGTTTGAAAGTCGAGTCCTAGGTCAAGAATTGAGGTCGGGTCTCAGGTCGAATGTCAAGTTCGGGCACTGAATCGATCATCAGGTTAAGGGGTCGGGTGTTAAGGTCGGATCCCAATTCAGACGTCTGTCCTCGGGTCGGGTGTCAGAGTCGAGTTTCGATTTGGAAGTCAAGTCCTAAGTCAGGAGTTAGGGTCAGGTCCTTGTTGGGAGTTGAGGTTGAATCCCTAATCGGTTGTTAGGGTTGTGTCTAGGTTTGAATATTGGGGTTGGGGTCAGATCCTAATTCAAATGTCGGGTCCCAAGTCGAATCCCATTTTGAATGTCGAGTCTCCTGTCGGGAGTAGGGTCAAATCCAGGGTCGGGTCCTTAGTTGGGAGTTAGAGTCATGTCTCAGGGTTGGATCCTGGATCAACTGTCGGGATTATGTCCTTGTTCAGGTGTCAAGATTAGGTCCTGAATAGGTTATCGGAGTTGGTTTCTGAATCAGAAACTATTTTCCTAAAAAGTATTTTCTACTTTATTGACAAAAATAAATGATATTTTCTGGAGAATGTTTTTCATTCATCAACTAAACACTAGAAAATATTTTCCACTCACCAACCAAACATAAGAAAATAAGTTAGAAACTAACATAATTTCTACGAACTCATTTGTAATGACCTTCCAGGTCATTTTTTGAAGTTTTCATAAATTATCATTTTACCCCTCCTGATAGTTTTCCCCGAGTCATTTCTGGTCAGTGTGTGGAGTTGGTTTTGAAATTTGAGTAGAAAGTTATGATTTTTAGAAGTTTTGAGTTTTCAAAGGCTTAAGTTGTTTAAAAGTGGTTTTTGGTAAAAATAAAAGTTTCGAGTCTCGAAATGGAATTTCGTTAGTTCCATCAGCTCCGGAATGTGGAATTTGATCTAGCAGAGTCGTTGTTTTTAGAGTTGGAGTTGTTTCGTGGATTTGATGTCTTAAGTTGAAAGTTGAGGTGAGTTTAGTCATTGGGTTGACTTTGGTCAACATTCAGAGTTTGGATGGTCGGATCGGATTTTTGAATGTTCCATTGGGTTTGGGGGATGATTTTAGATCTACGAGAGGTCTTCATTGATTTCTTAGAGATTTTGATGGTAGTTTGGTCTTTTTGAGTGTTGTGTTAGTTTGTTGCGATTTTCATGGGTTTTGGGTGTAGGAGACCTCAGATTCATGTTTTGATGGTCCCATTGAGTCTGTAACGTCGAGTTTAGTTGGGTAGCTTGTTTGATTTGTGTGTACGGGATTTCGAACAAATCCCAAGGGCCCATTCGGTGAATTTTTGTGCTTAGTATTTTGTTGAAATCTGGATCTTGTGCCCAACCCTTCACTTTCGCGGAGCTGGTGACCACGTTCGTGAAGGGTAATCTGTTGAGTCCCCCGTGTTTGCGGAGGCTATACTATGTTCGTGGAGGGTCAGGTTGCTGACCTCCGCATTCGCGGGAGCCTTGCCACATTCGTGAGAGCCTTGCCAAGTTCGCGAAGGGCTGAGATTGTTGCCCTCCACGTTCGTGGGAAAGGGGCCGCATTCGCGAAGAGTTATTTTTATGATGTTGGACTGCATTCGCGGACAGGGGTCAACATTCACGGAGGACCCCTGGTAGTGTTATGTTTTCCAAAATCGGGGTTCTTCCCCATTTTCTCCCATTTTGAGTTCTAGAAACCCTTGGTAGGGGATTTAAAGAGTAATTTTGAGATAGATCCCTTGGGTAAGTGATTTTGACCTTAATTCTTCATTTCACATTAATATTTGTCAATTTTAAACATCGAATTTGGGATTTTGAATGACAAAGTTTGAAAGGTTTTCAAGAACTTTAAGTTTTACAAAAATGGTGTTTGTGGGTTGGGTTCAACTCTATTTTTGAAATGGTTTTCACCATTGGTTTCAAAATTCTTTGTGTAACGCATTTTCATATTAACTTCCAGATTTACCCTTCATTTTCAGAATCAGGTTTTTGGGTCGGTTTGACTCTATTTTTCAAAATGCTTGATATGGGTGTTGTTAGTATCAAAATTTTATTGTGATTACTTATTTGATTAGATTGTGTTGAAATTGAGACCCGATGAAAGGGGAAAGCTCAAGTTCTGGGGTGATTGTTTGATTAATTAAGGCAAGTGGACTTCTTGACTTTTAGTTGTGTTTATTGACCCTTGTATGCTTTGGTCTGTTTGGGAGTAATGGGAATTGGTGAATGGATTCATGTAAAAATTGTACATTATAAATTGATGATGTAAACTTGCTAAACAATAAACCCAGATCTTCGTGATTACCCTTCCTTTATACCGTGTGTGAGGCTTTACTGTGAAGACTTGAGAGGTAGTTGCTTATCATCTTAGCAGGCCCTGTTGTTCCTTTATTATGTTCTTGTTCTACTCGAGAAACAATGACATTGAGACTTGTATTTTCCTTCAATCTATTGTAATACATTAGAGTGTTGTACACGTGACAACTAGGTTTTGGGGGTTAGCTTAAGTTGATTATGTTTTTCCGCATTGCTTTATGGTATTAGACTTCTATTCTTGTTTTACTTCCACATTATCATTATGTTTTGGATTTTAGGCTAATTTGTTTAGGTGGGATAAGACGAGTGCCATCACATCCATTTTTGGGTCGTGACATCATTTCCATTAATTTTTTTTCCTTCATACCATACATACAAGTAATCACTACACGAACTCACTTTTTGTATAACTAGTTCACGAACACGTGCGTTGCACATGTGTCCATATAAATTAGTACGAACTTTTAAAACCGGTATATATAATATTAACAAATGTGTGCAATGAGAGACTTCTTCTTTGTAGTTTGCATTCATAACTTAAGAATCCGTTTTTAACACTGATTTTGCTGCAAAAGTGGCTAATCAGCTCTTCATCTAAACTTATTTGAATTTGATCTAACTTTATAACACCAATCTCAAATCTTATTTGTTGAGTTGGTTTCTTCATCTTCATTTTGTATTTACGTCAAATAGTTATTGTTGAAAATATCTATTACGTCGGGTAAACCCATAAAGGGTACTAATAAGCATGTTATCACATTAGTTTGTCCTCCTTCTTATCCCTAGACCTTAATATATAAATACACAATTACAGATATAGGAATACAAAGTTTTTCCACTTACCAACCAAACATGAAAAATAAGTTAAAAACCAATTTTTTTTCTAAGAAAACATTTACTAGGAAATCATTTTCCATGGAAAATATTTTTCTTCATACCAAACACACAAGTCATCACTGCACGAACTCACTTTTAGCATAACTAGTTCTCGAACACGTGCGTTGCATGTGTGTTCATGTAAATTAGTATAAACGTTATAAACTGGTAAATATAATATTAACAAATGTGTGTAATGAGAGAATTCTTCTTTATAGTTTTTATCCATATCTTAAGAACCCGTTTTTAACTTTGATTTTGCTGCAAAAGTCGCAAATCAGCTCTTCATCTAGACTTATTTGAACTTGATCTAACTTTATGACACCAAACTCAAATCTTATTTGTTGATTTATTTTTTTCTTCTTCAATTTCTATTTACGTCAAATAGTTATTGTTGGAAATATGTATTGGGTCGGGTCCACCAATAAGGGATGGTAATTAGCCCGTCAGCCCATAAGTTTGTCCTCCTCCTTAACCTTAGCCCTTAATATATAAATACACCATTATGGATGTAGGGAAACAAAGTTATTCCACTCACAAACCAAACATGATAAAATAAGATAGAAACCAACTTATTTTCAAAGAAAACATTTTCCATGAAAAATATTTTCCTTTATACCAAACACAATTCATCATTGCACGAACTCACTTTTAGTATAACTAGTTCTCAGACACGTGCGTTGCACGTGTGTTCATGTAAATTAGTACAAACTTTTTAAACAAGAATATATAATATCAACAAATGTGTATAATGAGAGAATTCTTCTTTATAGTTTTCATCCATATCTTCCCGTTATTAACACTAATTTTGCTGTAAAATTCGTTAATCAACTCTTCATCTTTACTTATTTGAACTTGATCTAACTTTATGACACCAATCATAAATCTTATTTGATGAGTTGATTTTTTCTTCTTCATTTTCTATTTATGTCAAATAGTTATTGTTGACAATATGTATTGTGTTGGGTCCACCCATAAGGGGTGGTAATTAGCCCGCCAGCCCATTAGTTTGTCCTCCTCCTTAACCCTAACCCTTAATATGTAAATACACGATTATGGATGCAGGGAAACAAAGTTTTACCACTCACCAATCAAACATGAGAAAATAAGTTAGAAACCAACTTATTTTCAAAGAAAACATTTTCCATGGAAAATATTTTCCTTCATACCAAGCACACAATTCATCATTGCACGAACTCACTTTTAGAATAACTAGTTTTCGGACACGTGTGTTCATGTAATTTAGTATAAAAATTTTTAACCAGTAGATATAATATTAACAAATGTGTGTAATGAGAGAATTCTTCTTTATAGTTTGCATCCATATCTTAAGAACCCGTTTTTAACTCTAATTTTGCTATAAAATTCATTAATCAACTGTTCATCTTAACTTATTTGAACTTGATCTAAATTTATGACAACAATCTTAAATCTTATTTGATGAGTTGGTTTTTTCTTCTTCCTTCTCTATTTACGTCAAATAGTGTCACGACCCAATTTCTCAGGTCATGATGGCACCTACTACACCCCAACTGTAGGTAAGCCTAACCCTTAGCCCAGAGCCATAAGCAACGAACTATCAAGCAGAAGCCAACAACAAGAAGTAAGAGCTTAGAACAAAGTAGAGAAAGGTTAATCAACAAAAACAATACAGGAACCATCCCAAGACCTAGCATCAATTAGTAGTTGAGCGTCTAATCAAAAATAGGAGTACAAGGCTTTCACAAATATAAGACAAGTATAGGCTATCTCTGAATAAAATATAAAGACTAAGCCTAGCAAAAATAGATGAAAACCGGTAGCTCCAGATGCTAGGAGCTCACCCTAATATCCGAAATCCCAAGCTACTCTGCACGACTCCAAATCAACGGTGATAACTCAATTGCAATCTGCATGGGGGCAGAAGTCTAGTATGAGTACCAAAAATGGTACTCAGTAGGCAATGGCCGACTGAGCTCAAAAGATAACACAAGCATAAATAGCAAGTAATAAGGAAAGTATAGCACAAGTAACTAAACATGAGATACTAAAGTAGATAGGAAATAAAGAATAGAAACAGGAAATAAGGGGTAAGAAGTCGAGTCAAGAATGTACCTGGATCGCAAGCCAAAAACCTAATCGCAAGCAACTAAGATACCAAGTCATCTACCCAGTGTTAGGAGGACCCACAACTACAATTCTAAAGTCAAAACCTACTAGGTAACAATAAAACAGCAACATAGAATAAAATATAGTCAAACAATAACCTAACTGGACCCCATAAGCCCGGAAGGTACAAACACCAAACATAACCCAATCGGCCCCCATAAACCGGAGGGTACAAACAACAAACAAGTATACTGGTGATAGGCAATGCATATGAATGCAGGGTGAGCAGCAGAACCATCAGTAACCATCCAAATCTCTAACTAGAGGTAACAACCTCGAACCGTAAAGCATCAGCCTCAGATTGAGAATAACGGACTCGAACCATCAACATCAACCTCGGACTGGAGATAACGGCCTCGAACCATGAGCATCGGCCTCAAACCAGAAGTAACGGCCTCGAACCGTGAGTAACCAATAATGGGGTCACCTACCCAGCCAGTGAACTCCCAGGGGTGCCAGCAAGATCAAAAGCATGCAAGAAAGGGTGTCGATGCACCGACTAGTCAAGTAAAAACTGAGCACATCTTAGATGCCTCTAATATCTCAAGTAGAAAAAGAAGCACACCCCTGGCGCCTCGTAATCTAAAAAATCAGTAAGTCAAGTGATCCAGGTGGTACGACTCCCGTTAAAACCAGTTTAGAATAAAAACTGAGTAAAATAGTGTTTCAATATGAACGATAAATATGCCAATGCATGGGCCGGGATGGTACCACAAAATATGTGAGAATGAGAAAATAATGCGATGCATGCCATCACTAGCATTCAAGCACTCAAAATCAAATAATTATACAACCAATGAAACCATGCTACCGAAGCAAAGAGTACTAACTTGCGATCCAACTGGTCCTCTCATATGGCCTCGAGCCCAACAGTATAATCATAAGCTCAATAAGGATACAACATGCCCATTGCTAATCAACAAGCAAAGGGATCAAAAAGAGATTTCAAATCAATAAAAGAGGGAGCAAACTCAAGGGACGACGCCATACCCCAATCAATCTGCTCAAGTCCCACACTGAGCACAACTAGGACCAACCCACGGCTACGACGAGCCACCAAGGTCACAAGCATCAACGCAAGGAGAACAACCCAAAACAATCCCTAAATGGAGAAAATCATAACTACGAGGTGATAAAACACAACCTAAAGCATCTAATGTGTAGCCTAGTCTAAGGCCACCACGAATCAATCCTAACAAGGATAAGGAAAATCATCTACACCACAAGCGAAGCCACAACCTAAACTAAGGATCCCAAAACCCAAAATAAGCCCAAGGCTCCTACAGAATCAAGAAATGATGGAATAACAAGAGGAAAGCTAAATACCCGGCAAATACCATCCAAAATTATATGAAATCTATACTAGGCATTATCTAAGAAGCTCAATCAAGAAAGTAGACCGAAGCCTACCTCAAAGCCAAACACGAGCGCTCCAAATCCACCACACACAAGCTATCTGCTCTCGCAATGCCTCGGAGCACCGTGCTGCTGTCAAATTATCGATCACAACGTCATTACAAATGTTTTGACACTAAAATCGCAATAATTAAAAATGGACCCAAAATTGAGTCAAAATGAAAATGTGGGACCCGTACTGAGAATCCTGAAATTGACTTTGTCAAAAGGTCCTAAACTACGCCTCAAACTTGTGTTCCAAATTTGAAAAAAATCTGAGGCTCGAAAATAGCCACAACAAAAACATGCAAAATTTAACAAGAAAACCAAGCTAAGGCAGCAGCTTCGAGCTGACATTCACCTCAAACAAAGGTTCCTCAACAACTTCTAATCATATACCCAAGTAGCCACGCTCCCAACGATTACACAGGACTTCGAATCACTCAAATCGGAGCTCAGATGAGGGAGAAATCACCTTTTGAAAATGAGGGCTGAAAGCTGAAATTTCTAGCTATAAATACCCAAAACTTGTCGCTAAAAGTACTAAATTCTGCTCGCTAAAATCCTGCACCAGATTTAGCACTTCAGCTGGTTTTCTCAAACTCCGAATTCTCTGACGGGGTGCCCGGGATTCATTCGGAACCCTGTGCTTGCAAATGAAGTATGCTACCCTATCGAATTCGGCATTCCAAACTCAACGAAACCATCAAAACTTCCATCCGAGGTTGTTTTGACCAAAAGTGGGTCCCACACCCAAGTTCTATTTTAAGCTAAAAATCACAAGAAGGCTCATATGAGACCGGAAGCCTAGGGAACCGCACAAAAGGTCATTCTAGAGCAAACTCGACATTTCAAAGTTAACCATGCTGACAGAATTCTCATTTGAGCACGTTTACCAATAATGTTGGCCAAAGTCAACCCTTGGCTTAAGCTTCAAAGTTTAAATGCCTAATGGCGTAAAATCACACCAGAAGTTTCGAGGCCCAAACCAATCATGCCCCTAGCCTAAAATGGCCCTTCTGGAGCTGGTGAAACCGTCAGAATTGCATTCTGAGAACGTCTTCATGAAATTTTAACTAGAGTCCACCGTTAAAGTTTCAAAGGCTCCAAAATACGGAAACTTTCATAAAATCCAAATGAACGACCCGACGACCGAAGTGTCAGTCCCAGCAAGTCATAAATTACTTGTGGTCGCTACAAGAAAGCTCTAAATACTGAAGAGATTGAAAAACGAAAAAAAATGAACTGGAGGGTCATTACAAATAGTTATTGTTGGAAATTTCTATTGGGTAGGGTCCAACCATAAGGGGTGCTAATATGCCCGTTAGACCATTTTTTTGTCCTCCTCCTTAAACCTAGCCCTTAATATATAAATACACTATTATGAATCAGGAAAACAAAAAATTTTCTACTGACCAACCAAACACAAGAAAATGAGTTAGAAACCAACTTATTTTCTAAGAAAACATTTTGCATGGAAAATATTTTCCTTCATACCAAACACACAAGTCATCACGGCACGAACTCACTTTTAGTATAATTAGTTCGCAGACACGTGTGTTGCACGTCTATTCATGTAAATTACTATAAACTTTTCAAACCATTATATATATTATTAGAAAATGTGTGTAGTGAGAGAATTCTTCTTTATATTTTGCATCTATATCTGAAGAACCCATTTTTAACTCTGATTTTGCTGCCAAAGTCGTTAATCTGCCCTTCCTCTAAACTTATTTGAACTTGATCTATCTTTATGACACCAATCTAAAATCTTATTTGTTGAGTTGATTTTTTCTTCTTCATTTTCTATTTATGTCAAATAGTTATTGTTGGAAATATCTATTGGATCGGGTCCACCCATAATGGGTGCTAATAAGCCGGTTAGCCCATTGGTTTGTCCTCCTCCTTAATATATAAATACACCTTTATAGATGCAACAAAGTTTTTCCACTCACAACCAAACATGAGAAAATAAGTTAGAAATCAACTTTTTTCAAAGAAAACCTTTTCTAGGATATCATTTTCCGCGGAAAATATTTTCCTTCATAACAAACACACAAGTCATCACTGCATGAACTCACTTTTATTATAACTATTTCTCGGACAAGTGCGTTGCATGTGTGTCCATGTAAATTAGTATATACCTTTTAAACTGGTATATATAATATTAACAAATCTATATATTTAACTATATATATATATAATATTATTATTCTTAAAAACATCTATTTTTTGTGGTGCTGACACATAGGTGATACCACCTCTCATATATATATATATATATATACTAGATTTACCGCATGTGCATTTCATGTGGTTGCCTCGTCTTGTGATGGTTAAAATTGTGAAGAAGCCTGCATACTCCTTTTGTTCAATATATGGAATATGTCTTTAGTCTATCTCAGTTACTAATTATTTGTTTATAAATAATACTACATTAAGTCCTTCTAAGAGGCTTGAATTAGATTCATTTAATGCGAGTAAAGCTGAAAATAATAAGTGGATATGCAATATTGCTTGAAGCTTCATTTGGTTCTGCTTATGACATAGTTTGAAAATACAGGATACCTTTATGGAGTTACAAGTCATTTTGTATCCTAATTATCAATATCGAAGTGTTGGCAATTGTTGTATTTCCTTCTGGAGTTGCATTCGGATGGTTAGCTTGTCTCTTTAACAATCGAACCTATAAATATGACCAACGACATTTTCATTAGCTTCATGTAATGTGTTAGTTTTGTTCCAAATTCATTAAGCCAAAAAAGATCAATATTGTCTCTAACCTAATACTTTCTTGTATACAATATTTCTTTTATATGTCCCTGTCCCCGTATCTGGTTGTTCAGTCATAACCAATACCTTAGTCGTTGCCATTGAGATTCCCCTTGATAGTGCTACATATAGTTGCCCATGGGAGAATACATGTTGAGGAAGATTCAATCCAACATTAGGGATTGTTTGGCCTTGAGCCTTATTTATTGTCATTGCAAGGATAGACGTATTGGAAATTGCTTTCGAATAAATTTAAAAGGTTATCCTTCATTCTCAGGAGGTGATAATTGGATTCTTGGTATAAACACCTGTTTTGTTGCAAATTCTCCTGTTGTTATTTCAGCATGTATGATATTGTTGTCAAAACCTCTACAAATCATTCGTGTCCCATTGCATAAACCATTTGATGGGTCCAGATTCCTAAGCATCATGATAGGCGCATTCTCTTTCAAAATTAACCTAATATGTAGTATTCAAATATACATCAGTTGTTATATATTTTACCTCATCTTTGTTTTTGATCTTGTACAGGGATTCAAAGTAATATAATAATTTAAATGTTAAAGACAGATTGGGTACCTATGTGGCGGTAGACCATTTGGTGTTAATGTATTCAGGTATTCTTCTGGATAGTAATTGTTGGAATCATCTTCTGCCGAGTCAAAACTGATATATGTTCTGGTTTCTCCCGGGAATTGAGTAATCATCATTTCATTTATATTATCTACAAATTCATTTCGATTTGCTAAGATTTCCCTTTTAGTAATAAACTTTGCCGATCTGTAATTTTGTTGTAGGGCTGGAAAAATTTCCCTTACTATGCATTCTTCTGGCTTACCTTGACCACTTGGTTGGACCACCATTTGTTGTGGTAGTAGTATTAAATTGTCCTGTATTGTGCTTTCTTCCCAGTTTCCAACACGAAGTAAGAAGTCACTAAAATTTTGATCTGCTCTTGCTCTCATGTTGTTTGTTAAATGAATCTTTTCCATTAAAGGCCACAAATATGACCTTACCAAACTTGCATCCACTGTCTCTGCTCGTGTCGATTTACGAACCACCAGTAGCACTTGTCGAAAGTCACCTCCAAATACCATTACTTTTCCACCAAAAGGTACATTGTTGTCCATTATATTGCAAAAGCTTCTGTCGACTGTTTCTATTGTGTGTCTCTTAGCATTTGGTGCTTTGTCCCATATTATTAGTTTGGCTTGTCTAATAAGCTTAGCCCCACCACCTTGTTTTGACATATTTGTCGTTGTTGAGTCATTAGCTTGTAGAGGTATTTCAAATCTTGAGTGAGCTGTGCGGCCTCCCGGTAAGATTGCTGCTGCTACTCTGCTGCTGGCGGATGCCAATGCTATCATACCTCTCAATACGATATTTGCCAGCAATGCCCGATATAGATATGTTTATCCAGTTCCACCCGGTCCATCTACAAAGAATAATCCTGGTGATCCAGAGTCGGCCCTTTGTAATATAGTCTTGAAAGCTTGCGCCTGTTGTTCATTCAACTTTGATTGTGCCTCCATATCTTCAGTTGGCACCTTCATAGACATTTCTTCTATTATTTCTCGACATTCATATGTGTCACTTTTATATAATTCTTGTTGGATTTGTGGCATATCAAATTTTGCAATACTTTGACCCATACTCTCCAAGTATGAATTTACACTCTTCAAGGTACTCTGGAGTTGTGTCTCAGGTGAATTGACATGGGTCCTATGAAAGTCTTCCGACATATCGTTGTAATATGTGTCCCATAGTCTTCTCACATCTGTTGGGTTGCAATGAACTAAAATTGTCGCAAAGAGACTTCGAAGAGCTATGGGCATCTTGAAGATTACAACCTCGCTTAAACATTCTGAAATGCTATCATCTGATTCTAATAAACCTCTTTCCTTGGCTTCTTCTTTGAAAGTATAACAATGTATTCCATTAACAGTGAGTAAGTCTTCAAACGATGTCGGACCTCAAACGTTTATTCAATAATAATCACTCGTAATACCTTTCACCTTCTCTAGGATTAGCTGTTATATCGGGCAGGTTAGTTAGGTAACATTACTATTTAACGTATAAATACCACATATTAAAGTGTAATTGTCTTACCAATATTTATTCTGCCAATCACTGAGCGTGATTTTCTTTAGCAAATAGGAGAGGTTGTGTATACCTTTATAGATTGAGACTCTCACGTCACATAAGCCTAGAATAGGTTGGTCATCTTTCAGTTTTTCAAGAAATGCGCGTCGTTTTCTGCAAAATCTCCCCATAGAGTAACAGTTGTACGCTCCATGCTGGATTATCAATTAGACGAGTATTGTGAATGCACAGGCAAATTAATATTGACGGTGGAGAACAAAGAATGACAATTTACAGTTCATTTGTTACAACAATTTTGCGTCTTTTGGTATCGCCTTTTAGAATGATGGGATTCACCGTAACTAACACACAAAGCAAGTCTGAATAGTGGACATGTAAATTAGTGATATGTATTATGTACTTGACGAAAATTACTAATAAGTCGTGTCAAGATTTATCGAATATGGCACCATTTGGCATTTTCTCTGCCTGTTCCAAAGATAGAAAAGCATCAGCGAAGTTGTGTGTAGAAACAGCATGCTCACTCTCCTTTATGATTGTGTTGTCTGTAATGGATAGTTCAATCTCTTTGTGCACGGAAGTGTAGTTGGGGTTGACTCGATCCAACAGCCCTTTAGCAATGTAGTAAGTCTTATTTGTCTTCAAGAAGTCCTTCCATGTGTCGATATGCTTGTTAAATAGTGTTGCTTGCAACTTTGTCCCCTAATATTGATGTAAGCGCCATGTGATGTCATTAGAGAAGTAATAAGGGGAATTGATAGGAAAGATAACATATAAGTTAAGCAAAAGTGTTACCTCGTCGTCCACTAATATTACCGTTCGGAAAGTCCCTTCATGGCGTGAATTCTTGTATGCAATTACAGAACCCTTTCGAATAACTAATACTCGCATCACCCAATCTACAGAGTGTTTTGGTATCTTGTTAATGGGGACAGTCTGATTTGATAGATCGAATTCGGTCACCATTTGTGATGAATCTGGATGGTTAGAGGTGCATAGTGGAAAGTAAATATCAATATTAATTCCGTACCGCAATAGTAGTAAAATACAGATGAATAATTAAGTAGGTTGTAGCAATGTTATGTGCTGCAAGTAGTCCAAAAAACAGCATTACAGGAAACATAAACAGAGTGGAAACTTACGACTTTTGATGTGGAGTGCAATATTTCAAAATCGAGTCCAATATTGTAATGTGTTTGCAGTTGGATGTTCAATATTGGCCTGGAAAAGCAGCGCAGGAAGGATAATTTAATTACAAAGTGCAGATGTAAGGTTAGAGTAAAACAAAAAGAACGCTTGTAGAAGAGGAGGAAAAATGGCATACGTTTGAACGTTTTGCAGGAGTTGAATTATTAATGGGAGAGGGTGTTGTGTGAGTGGTTGATATAAATAGGGTAATCTACAGAGGTTGTGTTGGTTGGTGATTTTTTGGATGTTGGCCAGATGCTGGGGAAACATGGCGTCTATTCAATGAAAGTCGTGACTATTCGCAGGAGAGGTGTTTGTTGCGCGAGGGGTGTTTAGTCAGGGGCTCTTTATAAGTGAGGGGTATTTGTGTAATCTACTTAAGTTTTAAGTGAGGGATATTTTAGTAATTTACATTCCTTTTTTGGAGTTCATTCTTTTAAGGTAGTATATAAGTATATATATATATATAAACAGAAGATCTACGAATAAGAATATTAAGGCATGTGGTAAGTTAATCAAACTTTAGTTGATAATGTTGTGATATTAAGTAATTAATAATGTAGTAATAAACAAAAGCAATTCTTCAATTTCATGGAGATTTAATTATATTGCGTTAAGAAATAGATAACAAAAGAAGTTTTGATAAAAGAATGAGAAATGATATATTGAAATAACTCATATTACTATATATATATGTTTAACAATTCTTTATATAATCTACACAACGCGCGGGCACATAAACTAGTTTGTGTAATTAGAGAATTCTTCTTTATAGTTTGCATCCATATCTTAAGAACTCATTTTTAACACTGATTTTGCTGCAAAAGTGGCTATTCAACTCTTCATCTTAACTTATTTGAATTTGATCTAACTTTATAACACCAATCTCAAATCTTATTTTTAAAGTTGAGTTTTTTCATCTTCATTTTCTAGTTATGTATAATAGTTGTTGAAAATATCTATTGAGTCGGGTCTACCCATAAGGGATGCTAATAAGCTTGTTAACCAATTAGCTTGTCCTACTCCTTAACCCTAGCCCTTAATATATAAATACACCATTATGGGTGCAGGAAAACAAAGTTTTTCTACTCACCAACCAAATATGAGAAAATAAGATAAAAACCAACTTTTTTTATAAGAAAACATTTTCTAGGAAATCAGTTTCAATGGAAATTTTTTTTCCTTCATACCAAACACTCAAGTCATCACTGCACGAACTCACTTTTAGTATAACTAGTTCTCTGACACGTGCATTGAATGAGTGTTCAGGTAAATTAGTATATAATTTTAAATCGGTATACATACATATATATATATATATATATATATATATATATATATATATATATATATATATATATATATATATATATATATATATATATATATTAACAAATGTGTGTAATGAGAGAATTCTTCTTAATAGTTTACATCCATATCTTAAGAACCCGTTTTTAACTCTGATTTTACTGCAAAAGTCGCAAATTAGCTCATCATCTAGACTTATTTGATCTTGATTTAACTTTATGAAGCTATACACAAATCTTATTTGTTGAGTTGATATTTTCTTCTTCATTTTCTATTTACGTCAAATAGTTATTGTTGGAAATATGTATTGGGTTGAGTCCACCCATAAGGGATGCTAATTAGCCCATCATTATGTTCTCCTTGATAAAGCTCAAATAACTCACAAAATAATTAAATGAGTAAGTGATTTCTACCAATATAAATATCCAACAATTGAGTCGGGATCGAATCCCACAAGAGTTATTTAAATCTAAGAATTCAATAAGGAAATTAAAATGCAAACTAATCCATTGTAGCAATTAGGAAAAATTGGTGGATGATTCCACCAAATTTCAAATAATAGTTTGAAATCAATTATCTCGATTCAACTAAAACAGGGTTTAAACAAGTATAAGACAGTCTAGGGGTGAGGGAGTCAGTGTCAATGTAAAATAAGGAATGCAAGTGCTTGCTCAACAATGATAGACAATCATGGATAGGTTGGGTAATCATAAACGACACAAGTCTTCTTTCGATCTCAATGTGTCATATCACAGAATCTCCTTTCGGTCTCATCCATGTGAAGATACAAATCAACCCAATACCTTAAGAAATCTCTCTTTCGAGTAGATTTGGAAACTAGAAACGAAACTACAATTTCTCTTTCGATCAAACTACAACAATCAAATCCAATTTGCAAGTATTAAGCCATTTACCCACTCCAATTAATCTCTTTCGAGCATCAATCAAAGATCTAAGCTTAGACTAAGTTTGAAACCTTAGCCCATAACTTGAACACATGCTAAATAGCTCAAATCCCTGAATAACTAGCAGAAAAATAGAGCAAGACACTAGACCCACTAAATTAGTTAACACCTAACTCCATAATCACACCACGAAAATTAGGGTTTTAGTCAAGCATCATAAAATTGATAGAAATTATACCAATTATGCTTTTAGCTATCAAAGTATTGATAGTCAATAATAATCTTTAACACCCACTTTGAATTGAAACCTCAATTGTCAAATACAAAATTGTTCAAAATCCCAAAACTAAGAAGATATGAAAAAGGTAAAGTCTCAACTCAGATATTCAAAAGTCTGTTTTCTAGAGATTCAAGGTTAAAAGATTCTTATATTCTCTCTCCTTTGGGCTATTTATCATTTCTCCAAAAATTATGCTCAAGAAGCTTCAAATGATGACTAGTCGTCATCAATCCACGTTCAAGATCACTAATGCTCACTTATAATGCAAAACCATGCTTCAACAAAATCATTCAAGTGCCCTTACAACAAAAATGATTCCATGCTCTCACAAAGCACATCAACAAAGAAGTTAGGAATCAATATAAACTCTCACTCTCTTAAAAGAGAAATACATGCAAGCTTCATCCCATAGGTTTGCCCATATTTTCCAATCATTGCACAACCCGATTTTGGAAAGATCTCAAGGGTCTTTTCAGGCTTGTAATGGGGTTTAGGGCAAAGGTATGGTCAATTTGGCTCAGTGACTTCACCTTTTCAAAGCACTATTGTACTCATCTTCACCTCTGCTCAAGTTCTTTTGATTCTTTTGATTTGGAGACTAAATCCTCAATTCTTTATTCAACTCATTGGGAACCCCTTTTATTTCATCAAAACTTTCATTTTCAATTCACTTTCAGGTTTTTGCTCTCTTTGTTTTTTATAAGGGAGGGGTTCCAACTTGTTGCCACAAACATCAAGGATGAGTCTAACTTTTCTTTCTTCTTTTTCACTTGGCTTTCTTTCCTCCTTCCTTTTCACACTCCCAACTTAGGCTTTTGGCCTAAGTTGGCTATTCAAACAAACCAATGCTTTGTAAAGAATTTATGGGTGAAAAGGTAGGGACATATTTGGTTCAAGAGGCTTCAATGAGGCTAACAACAAACGGTATAGGCTCGAATGGTGCCAAGATGGCTCCACACCCTCACAAGATAGTCACAAAAGGTATGAATATTTGGGTTTCTTCTCAAAAATTTTGCCCAAGATCATCTCTTACATTCACCAAAGCTAAACAATTAGACTAACAAGGCAAATCCTATGAATTTACAAGGATGCTTTCAAGTAGGATCTCATCACACACGACACTTCAAACACAACTATTTTACACAACTCAATAAAATTAAGAAGCTTGCGTGCAATGTTTATTGCAAGGCTTACATAAATACGTAGCTAGTTAACACAAGATTCTAAAAGATCATGCAAAAGTAATACAAAATAGATTTCCTCTTGAACATCAACACAAATACATTTCTCATCAAGAGAACTATCCAAGACATCGATATTGAACATGATCGATATTCGAATATCAACAATGAATGCACAAGCTCTTCAATCATTTCACCAATTCAAAAATCTCGGGGCAACTGATAGAGATAAGAAAATTACCACAACTCAAAAACCAAATGTAATAAAAACATAGTACTAAAGTATCAAAATACAACCCAAGTAAACAAAAGAGAAATCAAAAAGGGGAATAAGCACAAGTGCCCTCACCCCACCAAAAAGATAGTAGCAGTTTCCTCAATGCTAAAATTACGAGAATGAAATATGTGAAAAGTCTCCATGTTAGGCTAAGCCAGTGAATAGCTCTGGCCCCGTGGCTCGATGGGAGTGGTAAAAACTAGGGCATCAGCACCCGACACATCTAGAGGAGGAGGAATGAGTGTGGCATCAACCGAGGCATCAATGCTTGACACATCTAGAGGATGAAGAGTGGAATTTGAATGACAGACCTCACTAGTGCCAATCTCGGATGTCTCCAAACGAGATCTCTCCATTGTAGCATGCACAACTAACTCCTCTATAAGCTGTAACTCCGCTAATGCTTCCACTCTCACCTGCTCATCATCCCACATGAGCTCATCCTCGTCAATCTCTGTAGTGGAGTCCTCATCGGCCTCATCATCGGCCTGCTCTACCATATGCTTAGTCACATCAACAACTGGCTGCCTAGCTATCACCGAAGGCACATCTATTCTAATCTAAGTCGGAGGCAAACCTGCTAGCATCTTAAGCAATGGTACATCACCCCATAGTATCAATAAATCCGTGGACTTCAGCTGATCCACGTCCACCCTCAAAGAAGCTATACCACTTCTAAACTTTGTCATCTTAGTGGAAACACCCTTGGTCTTTTCATGCTCCTTAACCCAAGCGGTAAGGGTATCAACTCTCAACCCATAAGTCGTCAAAAGCACTTACTAATATAATCTCAGCCCATAGGATTGTCATAGCAGCCTCAATGGCTGCAGCAATCATACTCGGCACCTCCCTCTCAAGGCGAGACACCCTAACATCCATAAATTAGGCAAGGCTGCCAATTTAATATATCGGTGCATCTGTCAATGGAGGTCGGGATATAGGGGGAGGTGCAATAGGAGGAGAGAGAGAAGAAGACCTAGAAGCTATAGATGGAGTGGGAGTGATACCTGAGGGATCCACAGTAGGAGCGGGATGAGTAATATCTAACTATAAGGTAGCAGGGTCCACTACCGATGTGGTGTCAAGTTGTGGCGGCTTCTTTCTGGCCGCGTCATCCCTCAAGTAATCAGCCTTAATCCTCCGAATGTCTCTGGACGAGGCAGGAGTCACTCTCAAATCCATCTTTTCCCTAAACAAAGTCTAGTCGACTCACAAAACAAGGTGATCAAAATTGGGAAATTAAAGGCAATGATGTTAGCTCTTGCTTAGCCTACATGACCATTTTTTTATAATATTATTATTTGGCCTACATTCACCTATTCCTGATCAATGAGAGTCCCAACCAAGACTGCTTTTTGGTGACGAAGGATGGACTCATTTTGTGATGGCATAAGGTTGATACTAATAAACCCAAACCAAAAATTAGCCACCACATTTATATCCTTCTACTCAATTTTGACCCCGTCAACCATCCACGGGGGAGTAATATCAGAAATCAAAGGTGCCAATCACCCTTTAAACTCGTCTAGCTTGTGCTTCATTCGAAGCTTGTACATCTCTACTTTGTTCCTTTTCATTCCCAACACTTTGTTAATCTCTATTCGGTCACATTTCACCATCTTACCCCGGACTTCAACTTCCTCAAGTGGTCTCCAAATCACACACTTCCTTTTCTTGGGGTGTGTTTTGGCATAAGTCTAGTAGAATTCACGGACCTATGTCGGGACATTTGGATTTCGGGCTTTGGTGAATTGCCTAAAATTATGAAATTTGGTTGTTTCCCAAAACAACGGGTAGTCACTCATGACCCCGTTAGTAGATAATCGGTGCTCCTCCAAAATAGTATGGTCTCCAGCAGCTTTCAACCTATTAAGTTCTCTCGAAGCAATGATTGGAAGTACCTTTGAAATCACATTGGAAGTAGGATCTTGCATTATTTTAGAGTGGATTATGCTCCTTTTTATTGTACCACCTTTTTAACCACAACAGGTGTCGGTGTACTCTCAACTGCATTATCACCCTCGTCCTCAGACCAAGTATAATCAAGTGGGACTTCTTCAGGGTTAGAAGAGGAAGAGGTGTTTTCATCGATCAATGCCCTCTTCTTTGAAATTTAAGCAACCAAAGCCTTTTTTGTTTCTTTTCACTCAAATACTTAGAAGTGCGCAGATCAACTATTAGTTGTTCCATAGGCTTAGTGATTTCCACTCCCCTTTGCCTTTTGAGTGGAGGTGGAGGAGGAGACTCGAAATCAGAAGAAGAGGCCCTCGTAGTGACGAGAACTTTAGGTCTAGCCATTTCATGTAAGGCACAACATTACAAAGCAAACATCGAATGAAGGTTAGTTGAAAATAATTGCAAGAAAATAACTTTTGAAACATTTCCTGAGGCTCGCCGAATGGGTAGGCTAATTGATATACCCAAATTACATCTCTCTTAAGAAGTATAAGTGGTCGTTGTCAAATAAAGAACCTAACAAAGGTTATGGTTGATCCCATGAGGAATATGGTCCAGACTTAGACTAATTTATTGTTAATTGTACGTTTAGCCAAGTTATCTCTATAAAAAGGGGGGATTTTGAAAACTAAAATAATAACTGAATGATTTGTAGTAACAAGTAATCAAGTAACAGGATTTGCATTTTAAAATATCAATATGAGAATGAAACTAGGGCATATGTGTTCCCCACAAGATCTTAACTCAGTAATCCTAATAATAGTAACTCATTCCTTGTGTTTAACATGCATAACCGGTAAGTTAGGTATCTCCTAAGTGATTTGTCCTCCAAATAGGGAATTTCACCACGCAACTTAGTCCATCTATGGGTGTATGCTTTACTAACCCTTACCTTTGACCCAGATTAGCCCTCAACATATTTGGTACAGGCTATTAGATAGCGGATTATCACGCTAAATCTCCGTTGTTTGACCTCTTTCTCATTCATTAATTCTTTGGTCCGACAAGTAGGAATAAGGCAAGTTCTAACGTTTTAACCCGTTAAAAAGTATTAAAAAAATAGATTTAAAATACATGCATAAACACTTATCAAGAATTACTTTATTATTAGTCTTACGCTTTTAATTACTCATGGTTCCCACAACCCTAGTTGTGGATTTAGTTATTCATGCTTGAGCGTTCACAATTCATATTAGGGTTTAGAAAATAAATCATGAACTTACAATTAGAATAGATGAAATCCAAAATATCGAATTGAAGAACAAAAGCAAATTTCATAAACCAAACTTCAAGAATTAAATGCCAAAAGTACTTGCACAATAATTCCCAAAGCCAAAATAATGTACCTCAAAATGTCTAACCACAAAAAAAGAAAATTACAACTTATATTTATAGAAAACTAATCCTAAATAAGTTAGAAAAAAGAAAACTAAGGAAATTCGGCTTGGAAAGTGTCATCTACGGTTGGTGACCTACGGCTAGTAGGTACCTTTCGTCATTTAGCAGTTAGTCCAAAGTTTTAGAGAAGTCCACCTACGGGCATGACCTACGGCTCGTAGGTCTAAGCACGTCCCGTCCTGTTCAATCGTCGTTTAAGTACTAAAACTCATCTTCTCTGAAGTTTTCTATGATTCTTCATATACGGTATGTAGCATGAATTACGGCTCATCGTTATTCAACCGTCGTTCCATACTTAGCTTCAATTCCAAGCACTTGAACCTACGAATTCAGCCTACGACTTGTCAAAGGAATGAGGGCTCGTAAGTGAAGTCATCTATCACCAAAATCCTACTGCTGCAACTCTTTTTCCACCAACTGCTCCAAAACCTATTTCATGCAAAATCAAACACAAATACCATCACATCTAATAACAGAATACTTAAGATGCATGCAAAATTCTAAGTTTAATGCATCAAAAGTACCGTAAGTTCACGGTACATCAACACCCTCAACTTAAAATTGTTGCTTGTCCTCAAGCGACACAACAAACTCTAAATGACACTTTGTGCATAAACAACCCACAATTAAAGCAATCACACATCATTTTCTAAATCATCATCCTCCTATTTATTTTCAGCACAGTGCAATTTTTCTATGTAAACTCAACAAGCTAACTCATTCAGATCAATACATCACATAGACATACCAATAGACACATAGACATACTAATAGACACATTCATATACAAGGACAACAATCACCAAGATACTGATTCTTGAATAATGTAACTTGTGCCCTTACTGCAAAGAAATCCCTTTTTCACATAGAATTTGAAATTTAGTTAGGGACTCAGTATTCACTCACACTCAGAAATGAATTTAGTACAGTTTGTGCTCAATACCATAGGCTTGCCCTTATTTTCTCCGCTTTGACTTTCCAAACCGTTCACTTAGGATCACTATAGGACTTTCTTATCTTATAACGTAGGCTTAGGGTCAGGTTTGACATATTTGGATATTAAGTAACTTTTCTTCCCTCCTTGACATTACATTGGCTAGTTTACCTCTTTTACAACCAATTCTGATATCATCTTGCTTTATGCTCTTCTCCTTACGATTCGTTGAAACTTGAGTGTGACTGTTTACTTGAGCTTCTTGTTTGATTCATCTTTTCTTTTCGTTCATTTTGTTTCTTTTTGTTCAGTCACACTTCAATATTTTTTCTCATTTTTTCTTTCTTTTCTCTACACATGACTATTTTCATACCCTTTCTTTCTTGTTTTCCTTCATAATAGCCACCCTCAACTTAAATGTTTAGTTTGAGTTGAGGTGCACAATGTCCTTAGGAAGGACCAGGGCCAAAATTAAGGTACAACTTTGCAGTAGCCACCCTCAACTTAAGCTTGTGGCCTAAGTAGAGGTACATAATGTCCAAAAAGGGACCAGGGCCAAAATAGAGTTTCACAAGATTTTTCAGGGAAGGTGAATTTGGTGTATCAAAAGAATGGTATTCGTCAGGCTCAAACATTTGGATCGAAGGGAGAATTTAATCCTTTTGATTGGTTGTTTTAGGTTTAAGTGGACTCATTATCAACAATGGCCTATGATCATTTCCCAAGTTCTGATTTAGATCATTTTAGCAAGACTAACGGGGCAAGTTCTAGATTAGCACGTACCATATGAATGTACAAACAATTTCTCTCACACACATGGAAACTTGTTTCACTATTGAATCATCAATGTATCTAGTTCATGTTATAGCTTAAGTCATGTTGTCTTATCGATTCCTATCATGTCATAAATTCACAGACATAGCACAGATCAAAAAATTTGGAGGGATGTCAATTTTTATGCTCTGTTACAATCATGCTTTTATTTCCAGGTTACTTCTACACATTTACTATCCTAAACATACCGGTTCAACAGAAATTAAAACAATTCCTTGGGGAAAAAGAACACAGGCAAGAAAACCACAAGGAAGGATTGTGAGTTGAGTTACTCAGACTTCACACCAACACTCACAATCCATTCACCCCACCCCCACATAAAAAGCAGGCAATGCCCTGAATGCACAAATAAAATGAAAAATATAGGGTGAGACAAACCCGTGGCACAGAAGTACCGAAGACCAATCAAGAAGTGGGTGGGTCTAGTTGCCGGAACCCGCTGGAACAACATGTGCGGCACCCTCAGTAACTCCCTCAATAGTGCTAGGAGTATCAACCGGAGTCCTCCCAGATTTAGATGCTCCAATAGCCAACTCTCACTCCCTACACTACCGCATCTCCTTATCAATGCGTGACTGCCGCTGACATGCCTCAAACTGCTGCTTCTCCTTCTTTTAAGCCCTCCACCTCTCCTCAGTATTAGTAGTATGCTCCGAACCTCGTGTGCGCTTTCCAGCGGCACGAAAAGGGTCATGGGTAGGCTCATCTTCACCAAATAGTGCATTAATCACCATATTTCCTACATCAACCTCAGGAGTCGACTCTGGTATGGCAGAGTCAACCGCCGTGAAAGCATCAATATCAGCATGGAGTCTGTCAAACTCCATTCGGAATGCGACTAAATCAACAATAGGCCCACGCTGAGGCCTATCCATCATCCGGGTCTCAAACACATCAATCCGTCAGTGCACAACCTATATCTTTACCTCCACATCCTTCTCAGTCCATGCCTGAGATTCTTCTACGGACTTCTTCATCCATGGTTTAATGTGCTTCAAAAGAGTCGCCATTTGAGTCTCCAATTTAAGGACTCTGGTTAGGGGTAGCATGGCAAATCCTGTGGGAGGGGGAGCACGTGGTGTGCTCACAGCTGAGTTTGAAATAGAGGAAAAGGGGAAGTCTCCTGGGGCTCTGTAGCATGGGGTGGAATAGTGCCCTCATCAGCTTGCTCAGATGTTGATGCATTGCCCATAGGCGGCACGTCAATCTGGATACCCCATCGTGGTGTTGTGGGGTTTGCCTCATCTTTAATAAGATTGATATCCACGGACTTCGTCACTTTGATGTATGAATCACCAAAGTAAACTGGCATAGTCGCCTCGCGACATAATATGAAGATAAGGCAAGGAAATGGCAATGTGGTAGTCTTGCGGAAGGCCCACTCATGAATCTCTGAAATAATCATCCGAGCAAAGTCTATCTCATCCCTCACCATCAGGCACGCTACCATCACTGCCCTATCCCAAGTCAACTGGTTGTCAGCCATCGTAGGGGACAACCTGGTGCGAACTATCGACCACCAAAATTTGTTCACGAAATTTAACGTGGCCTTCTTAATAGAAAGGGTCAAATCTCAGACCCACTCAACATCGACCCCCTGGTTAGCAATATAGCTTGCCACGCATCAGAGTAGGCTCTCCCTTTGTGCTATGTCCCACGTAGCCGCTCTGTTGCGGACCAACTACATCATATAGTCAAATTCAGCCGTATTAATTGGCTGAGTGTGAGAGGGGCAGTAAATAAAATGGTGTATGGTGGCCTTAGAGATGTCTACGGGGATATCATGTACTAGTGTGGAGAGGAGTGGTGGCTGCTCTAATGCTTTTGCCCTTGTGGGCATCTCCCTCTATATTGTGGCCACGTACGATGCATAAAACTCCTGCACCCTAATCGGGATGTACCTACCCAGTGTCTCGGCCATCCACTCACATCTAAGCTTCTGAAATAACTCACGTAAAGGTGGAATGGTGTGGAGGCTACCTGTGAGTACCCGTCGCTCCTTCTCAATTGGCCGGGCATGTTTGTTTTAGGCATTGAGGTGGATGGCGTCGATGTATATCTGGAACATACCCTCTACACACCATAAGTTGGGCTCATCGGTGATGCATATAGGCTGAGATTGTCTGGTGGGTGATTGGTCATGAGCCTCTCCGGACTTTGTAGCATCTGAGGCAGATGCAGAGACAGACTCTGAGCCGGAGCTAGACACAGACTATGATGCTAGCTGGGAGCCGGGGGCTACTCTCGGCTGCGACTCTCCACTGCCCTTTCTCGAGCTTTGTATTTCCTCCTCAGACTGGGAAGAACCATCATGGCTGTCGGAGGGTGACCTCTCCATCACCGGGACAATGGCCAGCTTAGTCTGCTGGCGAGTCGCTCGAGATGACTTGGTTGAGCCATCAGTCAAGGGAGGGTCATACTCAGACCCACTGCGCTCGTCATTAGTGGGTTCATCATTAGTTGTCGGTGGGCCGAAGGTGCGGTGGATTTGGCCCTACACTCGTACTTTCAAGTGACCTTTGGTGGCATGGTACCTGCGAAAGCCATGTTAGTACCTAAACATGTATAGAAAAACAAGAAAAGAAGAGAAGTAGACTCTAGAACTAAAAGAAAAGACCAAAATGAAAGATGTAGAAAGCTACTATTCTTGGGACCTACAGTTAGTACTTACGGGCTGTAAAACCTTTTACGGACCATAGGTCCCAACCGTTGGTAAGGAAGTCAAATTTGAGTTTCTGAAGTTGAATTGACAGTTCGATCGGATAGTATGTTAATGGACCTACGGTCTGTACATCAATCCGTGAAAGCTAACTTAGGCTACTGGTGTGCACTTTAGACTGACAGGGCCTGGTTTACTGTCTGTAGGTTGCCCTACGATCCGTAGGTCGTGGTCGTCAACCACAACTGTTTCAGATCACATTCTACAATTTTGTCCAACATCACAATTTCATCATGTAGACTACCAAAACACTTCTAGAACATGCATTTCAACATATTTACATGTTATTCTTTCGTTCCTAGGGTTTCAATCATGCAATTTAGACATATGAGAAATACTTAATTCAAAACCCTAAGTCAAGAACACAACTAGAAGGCATTAATCACATTTTAAAATAAAAACTCAACAACACTCACAATACTATCGTCCCAAGGGTACTTTTCAACTATTAAAATCAATATCAACAAATAATTTATACCCAAGGTCAAGTAACAACTTTTGATATCAACTTTAAAGTTAATAGTTTAAGTTCAAAATCAGTACCTTTCAATGAAGTAAGAAGTTGTGTGAGTGTGTTCTTGTCACCTTAAGCAACCAACTTGCTAGACAACAGACCCGCAACTTGATATTTTAACAAAAGGTCAATGTTTTTGGGAGAAAATTAGAGAAAGTAAGAAGTCAGGGAATTTGGGGAAGAAGGGGATTACATAGGTGAGGATAGGTGATTGAAAGGGTGGAAATGGAAGTGAAAGGGTGGGAAGAAGGGGGGGGGGTTTAACTGATTTTAGGGGGTTTGTAACGGTTGGGGAAAGAGGGAAATGGGGGATGAGTTAAAAATGAAAGGTTTTTATTCATTAATGTCGCGGATCAGGTCATTTAATTTTATCCCCGACTGTAGCCCGTCTACGGTTCATACATGGTTGTACGGGTAGTTGGTGGGTTCTGTCATTTCTCCCAACACTTAGTTAAATTTTGAAAACATAACTGGGGTCTACAGTTGCAAACTACGGACCGTCAAAGGATGTACGGCTAGTGCTGTGCAACTGTAGACTTAAAGCTGCAGCTGTATTTGGACATCAAGTTCTACGGATGCCATTCACGGTCCGTCGAATGAATGACAACTCGTAGATGGGAACCGTAGAACCTTCTACACATATATTTTTCCAGATTTTTCTCACTTTCCTTCACATGTAGCAAGCATTATGATTTCCTTTTATATTTTTATTGACTCATTTTTGACACGGACCCTATACTACCCTAATTTAGCCAATACTAAGACTCAATAAAACACAAATCTTACTAGACAATCCTAAAAACTCATAAAAATCACTAAAAATTCCAAAAATTGGCTAGATTTTACATCTTGGATTGCCTCCTAAGTAGCGCTTGACTTAATGTCGTGGCATGACGTAGATCTCTTGACTACTCAGACTTCATTGTTCAATCAACTCGTTGACCTCTTCCGTTTGACCTATATAGATTTTGATCCTCTGACCATTGACTTTGAATTTCGTTCCTTCTTTGTTCTCAAGTTCTACTACTCCATGTGAAAATACTTGGACAACTGTGAATGATCCCATCCACTTAGACTTGAGCTTGCCAGGACACAATCGTAGCCTTGAATTGAGTAGAAGTACCAAATCACCGAAAGCAAAATCACGCTTTTCGATCTTTTGATCATAGTACTTCTTCATCTTCTCTTTATACACGGCGGAACTTTCATATTCTCTTAAGAAAAACTCATCCAGCTCATTAAACCTTTGACTTGATGTGGCATCCCAATCCAGATTCAACTTCTTGAGTGCCCACATCGCTTTATGATCTAGCTCTACAGGTAAGTGACATGATTTCCCAAAAACAAGTTGGTAAGGAGACATACCTTTGGGAGTCTTGAATGTAGTACGATAGGCCCATAGAGCATCATCGAGCTTTCTCGACCAATCCTTTCTGTTCGCATTCACAGTCTTTGCAAGGATTTGCTTGATTTCTCTATTTGATACTTCAACTTGCCCACTAGACTGCAGATGATAAGGAGTTGATACGCTGTGACGAACACTGTATTTCTCAAGCAACACCTTGAATAGCTTGTTACAAAAGTGGGTACATTCATCACTAATAATCGCCCTTGGTGTACCAAATCTGGAGAAGACATTCTTTTTCAGGAATGCGGTGACACTTTTACCTTCATTGTTTGTAAGCGTGATAGCTTCCACCCATTTAGATACATAGTCAACCGCCACAAATATATACTTCATCTCATTTGGAATCACAAACGGACCCATAAAGTCAAGGCCCCAAACATCAAATAGTTCAATCACCAGTATTGGAGTTATTGTGAGTTCTTGCTTTCTTGAAACACCTCCTTCTCTTTGGCACTAATCACACGACGGAGAAATCATGAGCACCTTGGTGAATGGTGGGCCAATAGTACCCACATTGCAAGATTTTGTGGGCAGTCCGGATACCACTATGATGACCACCAACAGGAGACGAATGACATGCTTCAAATATACTCATCATCTCTACCTTAGGCACATAGCGACCAATAATCACATCAGTACAGACATGAAACAAGTAAGGCTTTTCCCAGAAAAACTTCTTCACATTAACATGAATTTTCTTCTTTGGTGGAACGACAAATCCAAAGGCACTACATCGCTTGCTAAATAATTGGTAAAATCTGCGAACCAAGGGATAAGATCAAAAGAAGCTGCCAAAACTTGTTCGTCTGGGAACGTATCATCTATCGTTATTCCATCATCTAGCTTCATTATAGCCTCTTTCTCTAATCTGAACAAGTGATCAACCACTTGGTTTTCTGTTTCCTTTCGATCTCTCACCTCAAAGTCAAATTCTTGCAGCAATAGTACCCATCGAATCAGCCTTGATTTTGCGTCCTTCTTTGCCATAAGAAACCTCAATGCTGAGTAATCAATGTGTACAATAACTTTAATGCCTAGAAAATAGGATCTGAACATCTCAAACGTTTTGCGAAGACTACAATAAGCAATTCTTGTTCGGTGACTGTGTAATTCTTTTGAGAAACATTTAGAGCTTTACTCGCATAATATATGGGATGAAGAATCTTCTCTCGCCTTTGCCACAATACTACTTCGAGTTCCAGCCCGCTCGCATCACACATGACTTCAAACGGTTGTCCCTGATCCGGTGAAATAATGATAGGTACAGAAATCAACTTCTTTTTCAACTCCTCAAATGCTTTCAAACTTCGCCTCCTTTTCGAGCAGTTTGCACAAAGGATGTGCAATTTTTGAGAAATCTTAAATAAACCTCCTATAGAAACCTGCATGCCCTAGAAAACTTCTAACACCTTTCACGGAGATGGGTGGTTGCAACTTTTCAATCAGCTCGACCTTGAATATATCAACGTCAATGCCTTTTTACGAGATTCTATGGCCCAGAACTATACATTCATTCACCATAAAGTGACATTTCTCACAGTTTAGCACAAGAGTGCATTCTTCACAGCGTTTTAGCACGTCACCTAGATTTACCAATCAATCATCAAACGATTCACCAACTACAAAAAATTCATCCATAAATACCTCGATAGTGTCTTCCACCATATCAGAAAATATAGAAATCATGCAATGTTGAAAATTCATCTATGCATTACACAACCCGAATGACATTCTTTTGAAAGCAAATGTCCCATAAGGACAAGTGAAAGTGGTCTTATCTTTGTCTTCTTGTGCTATGGAGATCTGGTTATAGCCACAATATCAATCTAGAAAGCAGTACCAACCCTTTCCAGCAAGATGATCTAACATTTGGTCCATGAACTACATTGGGAAGTGATCTTTCTCGATCCATGCATTCAACTTGGGATAATCTATACAAACCCTCCAACCAGTAACAAACCTCATTGGAACAATCTCATTCTTTGCATTGGGAACCATAGTGATTCCTCCCTTCTCTAGCACACATTGAACCGGGAACACCAAGTTACTATCAGCAATCGGATATACTACTCCGGCATCTAACCACTTGATGATTTCCTTCTTTAGAACCTCTTGCATTGGTGGATTTAATCTTCTCTGGTGTTCAATACTTGGTTTGATTTCTAACATGAGTTGGATTTTGTGCGAGCATATCCCCGGTGGAATACAAATAATATGAGCAATAGTCCATCCAATCACCTTTTATACCATTTTAGCACCGATATCAATGCTCCTACTTTCCTTTTATTCAAATTAGCAGCAATAATGATAGGTAAAGTATTGTCTTTTCCCATGAACACATACTGCAAATGAGATGGAAGAGCTTTTAGCTCCAACTTTAGAAGCTCATCAATAGATGGTTTTGTAGGCGGAGTGTCTCAACTCTTCAGTTTCAAATCCAGCTTCTTTGGTTGGCAACAAGGAAAACAACCCTCATCTAGGGCAGCAACTAACTCATCATATTCAGTAATACCATCCCCATCAAAGTTCATGATCACCGCAACTACTGCTTCAACACCTAGTCTCTCCTCAATGGACACCTTTGATTTCTCCTCATCTGAATAGTTCACTACCGATACTGACTTAAGTTCACTTCGATGCTTCATTGATTTGCAGATGTTAAATGTCACCTCTTCAATGTTCAAATGAAACTTCATCTACCCTTTTTCCATATCTACTATTGCACGCTCCGTAGCAAGGAATGGTCTCCCTAGGATTATAGGCACTTCAAAATCAACCTTGCAGTCTAGTATAACAAACTCCGCCGGAAAGATAAATGCCTCCACTTTGACCAAAAGATCTTGGAGCACCCCTATTGGTTTCTTCGCAATATGGTCAGCCAAAAGTAGCTGCATTTCAGTCAGTTTGGGGGCTCCCAAGCCCAATTTCTTGAACACGGACAGTGGCATCAGATTTATGCTAGCACCCAAATCGCATAGGGCCTTCTCAAACTGCATCAGGCCAATATGCATGGGATAGTAAATGCTCGGAGATCTTCCTTCTTCTGGACTAATGATCAAGTAGCAATGGCGCTACAATGTTGCAGCTTATCATCATCTTCAAAACTGACAACCCTCTTTTTGGTTGCGAGATCCTTCATAAACTTTGCATAACTGGGCATCTGCTTTAGTACTTTAATCAAGGGAACACTTATTGATAACTGCTTTAACATGGATATAAACTTTCGATACTTGCCTTCTTCAGTCTTCTTAATCAACCTTTGTGGAAAGGGAAGTGGAGGTCTTTGCATAGGGATAACCTTTTGCATGATTTCAACTTCTTTCTCATTCTGATCTTTAGTCTGTTCCGCTACCTCAACTTCATCCTCTTCCGGTTCTTTTGCACTTTCCACTCCAGTCGGCATAGGAGGATCAATAGTCTGCTTTCCACCCCTAGTATTAACTGCCATACAATGCCCATCATTCTTTGGATTTTGAATAGTATTGTTGGGGAGTGTTCCTTGTAGGCGCATATTTGCATTTAAAGATAGTTTGCTCAATTGCTGCTCAATCTATCTAATCGACACTGCATGTGACTCTACCTTTTGCCCAATACACGATAAGTCATCCTTCATATTTTCATCTGTAGAGTCAAACCATTTCATCATCTTACTCATCATATCCTCAATGCAATTCAGACTCGATCCTCCATCTCAGTTTCCTGGTGAGACATACGAGCCATTTCTATCATTTATGTTGTTATACCCATTTCTGTTGTAGTTATTATCTCGATTGTAGTTCCCTTCGCAATTATACTGTCCTTCCCGATTGAAGTTACTAAAGTTCCGACCTTGATGTCCTTGATCTTGGCGCCAATTATCCTGATTGGATCCTTGGGCGTTAGTTCAAAAACTCCCCGGTTGCTCATTCACAAGATTCACATCCTCATCATATGTATACTAGTTAGCTGGTGAAGCATTATTCTTATACTAGACTGCATTAACCTTTTCTGAATATCCGCTCACAGATTTGAGTACCAAGCCTACCTCTGTACTCAACTGCGCCATTTCTTCACGAATATTATCATTGGATTGATTTGGTGTAGCTTGTATTGAGAAGGTTCTATTTGCAGTAGCCGATGTTCTAGTGCTCTATGACTTATTATTCTTAGAGATCTTTTCAAGTTTCTCATCAATCTCCTGAAATGTGTTTGCTCCGTAAGATCCTTCCACAATAGTATCGAGCACAACTTTGCCATTATAATCCATTCCTCTATAGAAATATTCCTTGAGTGACTTATTGTCAATGCGGTGGTTTGGCACAACCCTCATGAAACCTGTAAATCTGTCCAAGAATCACTAACTGACTCCCCATATATTGCCACAAAGTTATTAAGTTTATCTTTGAGCTTTAACTTCTTTGATATCTGAAAGTACTTTTCTAAGAACACTCGATGCAGTTCTGCCCATGTGGAAATAGAGTTTTATGGGAGCTCGGACAACCATATGGTGGCATCACTTGTTAAAGATAATGGGAACACACGCAAACCGATCACATCCATATCTAAGTCTGGCCTCCCCACACTGCTCTTACACACGCTGATAACTTTACTTAGATGAGCATACGGGTCCTCCGATGGTAACCCAACAAACAGTCCTCAAGACGTCAGCATCTGCATAAGGCTATTGGTAACAACAAAAGTGTGTCCGGCTGGTAGTGGAGGAACGACTATGACACCAGTCGATCCTACAACATTATGATCAACAATATAGTTGAGGCGAACATTAGGTGCAGGTTGGTTTTGCACTCTAACCACATTCTCAAAAAGAGGATTATCCGAAAGGTTTCCTAGCACGTCCACCACACTTGGAGGTTGGACTCCAGGTGCCTCTTGATGACCCTCTCCATTTGGATCATCTTCATGTCCCAGTTGTTGACCTCTTCTGGCCATTTTTCGTAGAGTTCTTCTTAATTTTGGGTCGTAAGGAGTCAGGGAAATGCCTTGACTTTGTGTATCTAGCATACATCGGAACTAAACCTGTAGAAAGCAAAAACAACATAAAACATAAATCGAGAAATAATTGACTACAGTGCAATAACGAAATTAGTCTAATCTAAAAGCCGTATTCCCCGGCAACGACGCCAAAATTTGATAAGCCCAAATTACACCTCCCTTATGAAGCATAAATGGTCATTGTCAAATAAAGAACCTAACAAAGGTTAGGTTCGATCCCACAAGGAATATGGTCCAGACTTAGCCTAATTTATTGTTAATTGTACGTTTAGCCAAGTAATCTCTGTAAAAAGGGGGGAGTTTGAAAACTAAAATAATAACTGAATGATGTGTAGTAACAAGTAATCAAGTAACAGGATTTGTAGTTTAAAATATCAATATGAGAGTGAAACTAGGCATATGTGTTCCCCATAAGTTTTTAACTCAGTAATCCTAATAATAGTAACTCTTTCCTAGTGTTTAACATGCATAGTCGGTAAGTTAGGTATCTCTTAAGTGATTGGTCCTCCAAATAGGAAATTTCACCACACAACTTAGTTCGTCTACGAGTTTATGCTTTACTAACCCTTACCTTTGACCCATATTAACCCTCAGCGTATTTGGTTCAGGCTATTGGATGGCGGATTATCACGCTAAATCTCCGTTGTTTAACCTCTTTCTCATTCATTACTTCCTTGGTCCGACAAGTAGGAATGAGGCAAGTTCTAACGATTTACACCGTTAAAAAGCATTCAAAACGAAGAGATTAACAATACATGCATAAACACTTATCAAGAATTACATAATTATTAGTCTTACGTTGTTAATTACTTATGATTCCCACAACCCTTGTTGTGGATTTAGTTATTCATGCTTGAATGTTCACAATTCATATTAGGGTTTAGAGAATAAATCATTAACTTACAATTAGAATAAATGAAATCCAAAAACTCAAATTGAAGAACAAAAGCAAATTTCATAAACCAAACTTCAAGAATTAAATGCCAAAAGTGTTTGCACAATAATTCTCAAAACCAAAATAATATATCTCAAAACGTCTAACCACAAAAAATGAAAATTACAACTTATATTTATAGAAAAAAAATCCTAAATAAGTTAGAAAAAGGAAAACTAAGGAAATTCGTTTTGGGTAGTGTCGTCTACGATTGGTGACCTACGACTCATAGTAAAACCTACGGCTTATAGGTACCTTCCGTCATTCAGCAGTTAGTCAAAGTTTTTAGAGAACTCCACCTACGGGCATGACCTACGGCTCGTAGGTCTAAGCATGACCCATCCTGTTCAATCGTCGTTTAAGTATTGAAGCTCATCTTCCTTAAAGTTTTCTATGATTCTTCATATACGGTTTGTAGCAGGAATTACAGCTCGTCATTCTTCAACAGTCGTTCCATACTTAGCTTCAATTCCAAGCACTTGAACCTACGACTTCAATCTACGGATAATCTAAGGAATGACGGCTCGTAAGTGAAGTCTTCTATCACCAAAATCCTTCTGCTACAACTATATTTCCACCAACTGCTCCAAAACCTATTTCTTGCAAACTCAAACAAAAATACCATCACATGTAATAACAAAATACTTAAGATGCATGCAAAATTCTAAGTTTAATGCATCAAAAGTACCTTAAGTTCACGGTACATCACTAATTGCCTAACAACATAGGCGAGCTTAGACGAGCTTGCCGAAGTTGACAACAACAAAATGTTTCAACTCAGGCATGATGGGCGATGTCATCACCAACTTGGTGATTCACCGAGATGGTTGGGCGAGCTAAGACAAGCTCACTAAAAGTGACAGTGTCTTAGGTCACAAATTCACAATCAAAAGGCGATCAACGAATTACTCGGTGATTTACCTAACCACCTTGGCGGGCTAAGACAAGCTCGCCGAACATGTGATTTTCACCCTGATATCCAATTTTAAAAATTAAGCATAAAAATTGAACAACACCCAGCATCCTAATATATTTTCATGTTACCCACAATTTAATTTTTTTCCCCGAGTACTCCGACTTCCTCCACATTCATCAAAGTATTGCCTGATTGATGATTTACCCTTAAGAAATACGTGAGCCTATCTATCATCGGGCAAATTCAAGCCTATTAGACAATATTGGGTTAATCAGACTTCACTCATATGAAATTTGCATAAGACCCATAATAATTATCGAGCAATTATCACTTAACAACCGACACAATCAATTTTAGCATATTTGGGAACCAAGAACAACAAGTACAAATCATGGGTAAAACTCAATCAATCGTTTTAACTCATATCCACATGCTTCAAACTTTATACTAGCAAGATCAACAGCTCATTGGTCATTAAGCACATAATGCAAGAAGAAACAAGAATAATAACCCGAAAACCAACCTTTGAAATCAAGAACTTCTTTGAAAAAAAGGGTACAAGGGTTTTGGGTTGAGATTTATCTGCAAGCACGCACTCCTCATATGTAAACTGAAGCAAAGAGAAAACACTATGAAATGTAGACTAAGTGTAGAGAGTATGGGAAGTGAAAAAGTTCAAAAATGTCGAAACCAACCTTTGAAATCAAGAACTTCTTTGAAAAAAAGGGTACAAGGGTTTTGGGTTGAGATTTATCTACAAGCACGCACTCCACATATGTAAACTGAAGCAAAGAGAAAACACTATGAAATGTAGACTAAGTGTAGAGAGTATGGGAAGTGAAAAAGTTCAAAAATGTCGAAAGATGATCATTTAGAAGAGAAAAGATTTTTGGCCTTCCACCGTCAGGAATATTTGACGAACTGCGACTAACATTGCCGAATGAACTCGGTGACTCGCTAAAGTAGCGTAAGCTCACCGATGATACCTATTCAAAAACCCAATCTTGGAGTTCAACTTAATGGACCCGATATTACTCGCCAAATGTCACTCGACAGATCACCAACCAGGTACCTGTACGCTGAATTTGACAGAACCATGTTTCAATTTTTTGGCGCTAAGAAGGTGAGCATGGATATGCCCACCAAGCCAACTAGGTGGATCACCCTATGGGTACTGTCATCACCAAATTTTTGACATCACTTTAATCTGCACTCACAACACACGTTATTGAAAAAATTAAAGAAAACTTGGGTTGCCTCCCAAAAAGCTTTGCATTCAAAGTCGTGGCATGACGTAATTTTTACTCATCAAACATAATTTTTGGGGTTGGCGATGGTATCACTAGGAAAAGTTCCTTTTTACCTTGCATAAAAATGAGCGGAGATTTGACATATTTGAGTTTCTAGCTATTTGATTGAGACGAAGTGGGAAGTAACCGTTTGAGTCAAAGTGGAGAAATCATTTTTCAAGTCTTTCAACACTTTGTTAGAACTTCCAACCTTGTTGAAAATCCTAGTCAACATTTAATCAGTTCGATTCCCTTCTGGTCCAACTTGCTCTTTGAGTTTGGAACAATAATGAGGTGGTATGTACCTATCCTTGTCAGCCTCACGATGCCTCCAATTTCCTCCTCTGTCTCGCCAATCTCTCTAGCCATTATCCCTCTCTTTAGTCCAACCTTGGTTTTCACCCGATCTAGGATAGTTCGGATGAGAACCCCCCATTTGTTTCCCGATGTATTGCACTTCGTCATTGTATAATGCCTCAAAATGGACATCATCCAGGCACTGCCCACTGCTTACAGCAACTGCGTTCCCCGATTTAAATCCACCCCATGACCTGTTTAGATAACAGGTCAGGTTGGGTCATCATCTTGGCCATATTCTCGTCACGTTCTTGGTTCCTTTCCATATGCTCTTTGTTCATACCCAACTATAGAGAAGACACTTTTTCCTCCCTAGTGTGTCATGCTCAGTTTATCTTTTTCATGTCATAAAGAAACATTGCTGCCACACCAAATGGTTGTCGCATTATTCCCTCTTGAATGAGTTGGTCAACCAACTCTATGTCCACTGTATCAAGGCTACAATAGAAATATTGCAACAACAAGTTGCCAGGTACACCATGCATCGGGCATTGCAACTATAACTTTTGGAATCGCAACCAAGTTTCATAGAGAGGCTCACCATCCACTCTCTTGTAGTTTTGGATGATATTTCTTAGTTTCACCATCTTTGAAGGAGGAAAAAATCTTTCAAGGAACACCTCTGTTAGTTCGTCCCACGAAGTTATGGAATCTTGAGGTAGTTCAGCCGACCACTTGGTTGCTTCTCCTATTAAGGAGAAAGGAAATAACCTCAAACATACGACTCTTGTGAAATATTCTTGAAAGTGAAAGGGCCGCAAATATCCACAAAGTTCTGGATATGTTCATGGGGTCTTCATGAGTTCCCTCAGAACATCCCTCTCATTTGGAGCAATTGCAACATCATTCCAGTTACATGAAACATAGCTTTCCCCGTAATAGGGGGTAACTAGATTGCTCCTGTGCTCTCGACGACGTTAATATACATGTCATCCATATCTCTAATGTCATTGTTTTGCCAAAAGTGACTAGCATCGTCACTTCCATTAGCACTCATATTTCCACCTGCAAATTAGGTGCAATAACAACACCAAACGTAAATGTATTCTACCACAAACAAAAAAGTTTACAAATTAACTTCACAAACTATCTTCTTAACCACCACTGCCTAGCAGCGGTGCCATTTTTGATATTTCTCAAATTAATCACAAAACAATTAAATGAGTAAGAAATTGCTAGCAATATAAATACCCAACAATTGAGTCTGGATCGAATCCCATGGGGAGTGATCTAAATCGAAGAATTCAATAAGGAAATTAAGATGCAAACTAATCCATTGTCGCAATTAGGACAAACAGGTGAATGATCCCACAAAATTTCAAATAAGAGTTTGAAATCAATTATCACGATTCAACTACAACATGGTTTAAGCAAGTAGAAGACGCTCTAAGGGTGTGGGAGTTGATGTCAACATCAAATAGGGGATGCAAGTGCTTGCTCAACAATGCTAGACAATCGTGGTTAGGCTGGGTAATCATAAATGACAAATTTTTCTTTTGATCTCAATGTCTCATATCACTGAATCTCCCTTCACTCTCATCCATGTGAACATACAAATCAACCCAATATCTTACAAAATCTCTCTTTCGAGCAGATTTGGCAATTAGAAATGAAACTGCAATTTCTCTTTCGAGCAAACTACAACAATCAGATCCAATTTGCAAGTATTAAGCCATTTACCCACTCGAATTAATCTCTTTCGAGCATCAATCAAAGATCTAAGCTAAAACTAAGTTTGCAACCTTAACCCATAAATTGAACAAATGCTAAATAGCTCAAATCCATGAATAAGTAGCAGAAAAATAGAACAAGACACTAGACCCACTAAATTAGTTAACACCCAACTCCATAATCACACTCCTAGAATTGGGGTTTTAGCCAAGCATCATAAAAATAAAAGAAATTATACCAATTATACTTTTAGCCATCGAAGTGTTGATAATCAACAGCAATCTTCAACACCCACTTTGAATTAACACCTCCATTGTCAAATACAATATTGTTCAAAACTTTATAACTAAGAAGATATGAAAAAGGTAAAGTCCGAACTCAGATATTCAAAAGTCTATGTTCTAGAGATTCAAGATTAAAAGATTCTTATTTTCTTTCTCCTTTAGACTACAGGTGTTTGAACCTCAATGGGCGAACTTGATTGAGTCCTCCTTTCACATTCGGTGAGTCACCCATGACCACCTTTGTTCTCCGATTTTAGCCTTCAATTTAGTCCAGCCTTCTGTCACTTTAGGCGATGGGATTTTTACTTCATCCAATTACTTCAACGGATCGCCGTTTGTACTTTACTTCACCGAACTGCCTTGAATATTTTAAGGACTAGACAGTGTCACTATAGGCTTGGTCCAGTCACATTGGATGGAGCCAACTGTCTTAGGCAATCCTCAGCTAGGAGTTTTCACTCTTTACCGCGTTCTTTGCCTCTTTTTGCATATATTCATTCATGCCTTGTCCTTTAGCCTTCATAGCTACAAAACATCAAAATATCATCATATAAGGACATAATTAGGCATTGAGGACGCTATTTGTTGAACTAAAAGGCCTCAAATGAGTCAAAATCACAGACTCATCACTCCACCTTAACCCTAGCCTTTAGTATATAAATACACCATCATGGATGCAGGGAAACAAAGTTTTTCCACTCACCAACCAAATATGAGAAAATAAGTTAGAAACTAACTTATTTTCTAAAAATACATTTTTCATGAAAAATAGTTTCCTTCCTACCAAACACACGATTCATCAATGCACAAACTCACTTTTAGTATAACTAGTTCTCGCACAAGTGTGTTGCACGTGTGTTCAAGTAAACTAGTATAAACTATTTAAATCGACACACACACACACACACACACACACACACACACACACACACACACACATATATATATATATATATATAATATTAACAAATGTATGTAGTGAGAGAATTCTTCTTTATACTTTTCATCCATAGCTTAAGAACCCATTTTTAACTCTGATTTTGCTGCAAAAGTTGTTAATCAACTCTTCATCTGAACTTATTTGAACTTGATCTATTTTTATATCATCAATCTCAAATCTTATTTGTGGAGTTGATTTTTTCTTCTTCCTTTTCTATTTATTTCAAATAGTTATTGTTGGAAATGTCTATTGGGTTGGGTCCACCCATAAGGGGTGCTAATAAGCTCGTTAGCCAATTAGTTTGTCCTCCTCCTTGACCCTAGACCTTAATATATAAATACACCATATGGATGTAGGAAAATTCTACTCACCAATGAAACGTGAGAAAATAAGTTAGAAATCAATTCTTTTTCAAAGAAAACATTTTCGAGGAAATCATTTTCAATGGAAAATATTTTCCTTCATACCAAACACACAAGTTGTCACTGCACGAACACACTTTTAGTATAACAATTTCTTGGACACGTGTGTTGCACATGTGTCCATGTAAATTAGTATAAACTTTTTAAACATGTATATATAATATTAACAAAATGTGTGTAATGAGAGAATTCTTCTTGAATGTTTGCATTCATATCTTAAGAGCCCATTTTTAACTCTGATTTTGCGGCAAAAGTCGCAAATCAACTCTTCATCTAAACTTATTTGAACTTGATCTAACTTTATGACACCAAACTTAAATCTTATTTGTTGAGTTGATTTTTTCTTCTTCATTTTTTATTTATGTCAAATAGTTATTGTTGGAAATATGTATTGGGTCGGTTCCACTCATAAGGGGTGCTAATTAGTCCGTTAGCCCATTAATTTGTCCTCCTCCTTAATCCTAGCCCGAAATATATAAATACACCACTATGGATGCAGGAAAACATAGATTTTCCACTTACCAATCAAACATGAGAAAATATGTTAGAAACAAACTTAATTTCTAAGAAAACATGTTTCATGGAAAATAGTTTCCTTCATACAAGACACACAATTCATCACTGCACTCAGACACACGAGTAGCACATGTGTTCATATAAATTAGTATAAACTTTGTAAACCGGTATATATAATATTAAAAAATGTGTGTAATAAGAGAATTCTTCTTTATAGTTTTCATTCATATCTTAAGAACCCGTTTTTATGTCTGATTTTGCTGCAAAAGTCTCTAATCATCTCTTCATCTAAACTTATTTTAACTTGATCTAACTTTATAACACCAATATCAAATCTTATTTTTTGGTTGATTTTTTCTTCTTCATTTTCTATTTACGTTAAATAGTTATTGTTGGAAATCTCAATTGGGTTTTGTTAATAAGCCCATTAGCCAATTATTTGTCCTCTTCTATAATCCTATCCCTTAATATATCACTACACCATTATGGATGTAGGAAAATAAAGTTTTTCCAGTTACTAGCTAAACATGAAAAAATAAGTTAGAAACAAATTTATTTTCTAAGAAAACATTTTGCATGGAAAATATTTTCCTTCATACCAATCATACAAGTCATCACTGCAGAGTCACTTTTAGTATAACTATTTCTCGGATACGTGCGTTGCACGTGTGTTCATGTAAATTAGTATAAATATTTTAAGCCGGTATATATAGTATTAACAAATTTGTGTAATGAGAGAATCCTTCTTGATAGTTTGCATCCATATCTTAAGAACCCATTTTAAACTTTCATTTTGCTGCAAAAGTCGTTAATTATCTCTTCATCTAAACTTATTTAAACTTTATCTAACTTTAAGACATTGTTGGAAATATCTATTGGTTCGAGTCCACCCATAAGGGGTGCTATAAGCCCATTAGCCCATTAGTTTGTCCTTCTCCTTAACCCTAACCCTTAATATATAAATACATCATTATAGATGACAGAAAACAAAGTTTTTACCATCACCAATTAAACATGAGAAAATAAGTTAGAAACCAAATTATCTTCTAAGAAAACATTGAAAATATTTTCTTTCATACCAAACACACAATTCAGCACTGCACAAACTCACTTTTAGTATAACTAGTCTCGAACACGTGTGTGCATGTAAATTAGTATAAACATTATAAACTGGTAAATATAATATTAACAAATGTGTGTAATGAGAGTATTCTTCTTTATAGTTTGCATCCATATCTTAAGAACCCATTTTTGACTCTGATATTGCTGTAAAAGTCATTAATTAACTATTCATCTAAACTTATTTGAACTTGATCTAACTTTATGACATCAATCTTAAATGTTATTTGATGAGTTTATTTTTTCTTCTTCGTTTTCTATTTTTGTCAAATATTTATTGTTGGAAATATCTATTGGATCGGGTCCACCCAAAAGGGGTGCTAATAAGCCCGTTAGCCCATTAGTTTGTCCTCCTCCTTGACCCTAGCCCTTAATATATAAATACACCTTTATGGATGCTGGAAAACAAAGATTTTCCACTCACCAAGCAAACATAAGAAAATAAGCTAGAAACCAACTTATCTTCTAAGAAAACATTTTTTAAGGAAAATATTTTCCTTCATACCAAATACACAATTCATTACTGCACAAACTCACTTTTAGTAGAACTAGTTCTTGGACATGTGCAACTCATATAATTTAGTATAAACTTTCTAAACCGGTATATATAATATCAACAAACATGTGTAATAAGAGAATTCTTCTTCATAGTTTGCATCGATATCTTAGGAACTTATTTGAACTTTATCTAACTTTATGACTCCAATCTTAAATCTTATTTGATGAGTTTATTTTTTCTTTTTCTTTTTCTATTTACATCAAATAATTATTGTTGGAAATATCTATTGGGTCGGGTCCACCCATAAGGCATGCTAATAAGCCCGTTAGATTATTAGTTTGTCCTCCTCCTTAATCCTATCCCTTAATTATTAATTACACCATTATGGATGCAGGAAAGCAAAGTTTTTCCACTCACCAACCAAATATGAGAAAATAAGTTAGAAACCAACTTATTTTTGAAGAAAACTCTTTTCATGGAAAATATTTTCCTTTATACCAAACACACAATTCATCACTGCACGAACTCATTTTTAGTAAAACTAGTTCTCGGACATTTGCGTTGCATATGTGTTCATGTAAATTAGTATAAACTTCTTAAATCGTTATATATCATATTAACAAATGTGTGTAATTAGTTTATTTCAATTAATTTATTTTTTTTATTCTTATTAAAATGTATATTTTCTGTTTTTTGAATAAAATTATTGTAAGTGTATTATTTAAGTGAAGTAAAATGGTTGCATATTTATATATATAAAATTATATAAATGATTATATATATATACGATGTGATTTAATATACTTGAATGTTTTCTTTAAAAGTTAGTGATATGTTTTAGTTTTCTGGTAGGAAATCGTTCATGCTAGGAAATATGATCAAATTTGGTTGAATAGCAGCTTAGTGTACGTTCATTGCACGTTAATTTTATGTCTACCAATAAAAATAATTATGTGTAATAACAATTGACGTCGAGATAATTGCAATATTTATTTAAATTAAAAAAAATATCATTACATTCATACAATTGTTGAATTCAAAGTAATTAAATATCTTCTAAACCTGCCAAAACAAATATTTTAGATGGGTTAATTATATAGTATTTATAATTATAGATAATTTATTTTATAAGAAAATAATATATCATGTCGTATTTGATCTGAATATCCAAATTGATGTTTGGGAATGCATACATGCTTGAAAGCACTCTTGATATTTGTGTTATACTTGTGCTCTTGCCAAGTATAATTTAAAAAATATTAAATAAATTAATATTAATTAATATATTAAGTTATAAAACAAAAAATATAAAAAATATTTGAGTTTCTGAAAATAATAAAGGTTTATAATATTCAATGAACTCTGAAAAGAAAAACAAAATACATTACAAAAGTTTCCAAAATTCAAATGTCATATCGAAAAACAACATACATCACAAAAGTACTCAACATCCAAATGCCATATCGAATTATTCACACATTGTTGACTTTCACAAAAACAACATGAATATCATATTTTTAACGAGTACACTTAATGTTTTGTAGTAAGATAAAATATTTACTAAAATACGTTAAATTGATACACACAAAAACAAAATTACATAAAAAATAATTTGTCAATTTTAGAAGTTCCTAAGTAATTCAAATAAGGAACCAAAACTCCGATTAATATTTGTATAGTTCAGTCTCAAAGAATGAAATAATAGAAAATAATTGAAATTAGTTTGATCTAATTTGAAATATGATTTTAAAGGTTAAACAAAGTGAACAATATTTAGCTAGGCAACTTCTTATCCAAAATATTAAGACTTCATACATGGTTCAAATGAAGAATACAAACAACAACAATATATTTAGTGTAATTTCATAAGTGAGATTAACTGAGGATAATAATATGTAGATTTTATCTCTATATCTGTAAGGTAGAGATGTTGTTTTTGATAGACCATTAATTAAAAATAAATGTAATTAATCAAAGCACAATAGAAAGAAAATAAATCAGAAACAAAATAGCAAGATAAACAAAACAAATGAAACAACATGTGGTAGTGAAAATCAGGAAAATAAGAGATTACATTATACTAACTAATACTACAACACTCGGCTACCTATTATTCTTTTACCTTTATCCTATGTAGGGTTATATCCTTAGTAAGTTGAAGAAGTGATATGTTGAGTCTAAACATCCCCCACCCCCTCCCCTAGTTCTTTTTCGGCCTAAACCTCTACTCTCTTTTCTCACACCTCCTTAATGGTACTTATGTAATCCTCCTCTTCACATTCCCGAACCATCAACATTGCTTCCTTCATCTAATCCACTACGGAGTCCACTTCAACCTTGTCTTATATAACCTCGTTCATAATCTTATCTCTCCTAGGATGTCTACACGTCTATTTGAGCATCCTCAACCTGCTACTTTCATCTTCTAAATGTATATGTTCTTGACTGGTGAGCACTCTACCCATACAACAAAGTAGGTCTAACCACAAATCCTTAGAACTTTCCTTTTAATCCATGGTGACGACACATTCTTATCTTAGAATACCCCAGATGTGGAACTCCATTTCATCAACTCCGATCAAATATAATGTGTAACATCATCATCAATCTCCCCATTTCCTTTATAGACTGAAGATACTAGAAACTCATCTCTTAGGTGTAACATGTATCAATCTTCATTTCCACATCAAATTCATGCATCACATCTAGGGGCGAACAAAACTGAATCGAAAATTGAATCAAACCGCAAATTGAGTCAAATCGGAAAAAAATCACTAGTGATGATTTGGTTTGACTTGAATATTGGGAATTAAATAAAACCTAACTATACTTGGATTGGCTTGGTTCTAACTAAAAAAAAGTTAACCGGAGATTAAATCAACCTGACATAATATATACATACATATATATATATATATATATATATATATAAAATTTGTTTTATACATCAAAAAGTATTTACTTTGATAGAATTTATAAATATTTCTTATACTTTTTTGTAACTTTTATCTTTTAACATATTATTTCAAGTTTGAGATTTAGAATTTTGAATGATCCAATAAAGGTTATAGTTCATAGATATTTATAACTCTAATAAAGCTCAAATTTATACCAATAAGGAATCATAGACAAACAAAAACCTAAAGAAAAGATACTTGATAGTAATATTATCTAGTCCTAAGGAAAGAAATCCTAATGAATCCTAAACCTAAACCATGAAAAGGCTTAGCCAACAAGCCAAAATTAAATTATTTAGTGATTACAATTATAGTTATATCAAAAATGGATGACACCTATGAAGGATAAAAAGGAGGATGACATTCCATTATGGTGGATAGGATATATATCATTATAGTTTAAGCTGAATTTAATAAGCTTTTTTCAAAATCTCAATAAATTTGAGTGCAAGAGAATTAAAGAATACCATTTAGTCCACCCCGGCCTATTCGGTGGGTTGAAAGAAAGTCGAGGCAATTTAGAAAGAGAGTTATGACATTTTGAACATTTTAATATGACCCTACTAATTCAATCAAACTAGTGTTGTAATGTACAAAAGTTCCCTTCTTGTTATAATTATCTTTAAAAACTTATGTAACTTACGACATATATCTTAGAGAGGTTATTTCTGATAGACCCTCGACTCAACTGAAGCATACATATAATAATAGGGAAAACAACAATATCAATCACAAATTGTAGTGTTGTAATGTACAACTCTATAATACAGACATTTTGAACATTATAATATGACCCTACTAATTCAATCAAACTAGTGTTGTAATGTAAAAAAGTTCCCTTCTTGTTATGATTATCTATACAAACTGATGTAACTTACAACATATATCTTAGAGAGGCTGTTTCTGATAGACCCTCGACTCAAATGAAGCATAGAGATAATAATAGGGAAAACAACAATATCAATCACAAATAATACAATAAAAAATGCATGTAGATAATAATAGGGAAAAGAACTATATCAATCACAAACAATACAATAAATGAAGCATGCATGCCATGGACCAAGGAAAGGTGCAAGCCAAAAATCACATAGCTTCAATGATCTTCATCCTCTTCGTAATCGTCCTCTTCTTCACCCTACGGATTATCAAGCACTAGTAAGTCCGATAGAAATGTAATGTAGTCACTCTGAAAAATGAGTCTACTTGAAATAAAAAATTCATTTTCCCAATTAAAGTAACATAGCACTTCCAGTAAAGGATCGAAGTCCTATATAAGAACATTGTAAAGTTGTTAACACATTAATGAACTAGCTTCATAATAGGTAAGGCACTATATTGCTTGCCTTCACAATGTATATTGAGCAGATGATCAAATCACATAACTCAAAATCAACTATGTTACGAATTTAACAATAATTCTGTCGAAAACCATCAACATCTATAATAATTATAATAACTTGCCTTTTCAAGCACAAGTTCTAGTTTTCAATGTCCCTTGGAGTATACAACATTCATTTTGGATCAAACATTAACATCCAAAGTTTAACATTTATCGGCTTCCTCGGCCATTTGTGCAACCATAAGTGTGCTTCATGCATCATTAAGGACAAAAAAGGCATCCCCCCTCCCCGCCCTCTAGAAAAAGTCCTCACGAAATACTAACTAGAATGATCAGTAAACCTATTCTCTATCACCCTTAAGGATAGGAGAACTGTGAGCCGATTACACCCCCAAGAGAGGGGGGAACCGTGAGTTACAACAGTTTGTCAACATAAGCATAAATCTGTTAGATGCATTTATACAAGCATCGAGTCGATCAATAAAACACACTAGAATTTTGTAAGCTATTAATACGTGCCTGTTGTTGTAAGCATTCATGACCTTTCCATACTTGGCCTTCCTTTTTTTGTAGCTTTGGCTTCATATGGTGCATTTTCCTCCAGATTTCCTGACGTTTATTTATAATATTAAGCAGGGAGAAATCAATTTCTCAGAACGACTATTTAAATGAAGCATTGCTAATGAATAATCTGTTGAAGATAAAGGAAGCCGATAATATGGAACATGTTGCACAACATGGTACAACCAACGTGTACAACTGATAATTGTTATAGAGTTAGAGTCACACTAGGACTGGGCTACTAGATACTAACTAAAAGTCAATTAAGCTATTGCGTCTTGTACTAGCTGAAGTCGACTAGGATAAGCTATTATAATTATAGTAGTAGTAAACTTATACTCGTGTAAATTATATATTTGTATTGTAGTAGGACTCTAAGTTAGTGAGCCTAGGACTCTCTCCTTATATAAGGAACATGTACTCGACAATATTAATCATCAATAAAATCCTTGATTTTTCTAATCATTACGCGAGATTTCTGCATGGTATCAGCGCTTTAATGCTTTTCATCTCTTTAAAGTATTGAATCTAAAAAAACCAAAATGACCACACAATCAAATTGCAATGGCCCCCTCTACCAACACTCTGTCCACATTCTCACTTTACCACCTCATTGCATCTTTCTCTATTAAACTCTAGCCAACAAACTATCTCATGTGAAGGACAAAAATGTCTCAGTTGATTTGGGTTATAAACTAACCTATCTTATCACAGAGAATGAACCAACTAAAAGTAGTTGTTCCATTGGGCAGTCTACTAGGAAAGGTGTAGCAATTGAGAAGGATGAAGAAGAAAGTGGCAACATTAATGACTGGGAGGACAAAGATGTGTTTCTAAAGAGTTGGATCTCAAGCACCTTGACAGAAGAAATATGTAACTGATTGTGGGTTGCTCAAATGCCAAGGGGATGTAGGAATGCTTGGAAGAAGCTTATCTTCAAGCAACAAAAGGTAAGGAGTTACAGCTCAAATAACAACTGCAAAGTGTTGGGCTAGGAACCAAAAAGATTGATGAATACATTAAGGAACTCAAAGGCATGTTTGATGGCCTTCCAACCATTCGCAAACCTGTGGATGAAGATAGAAAAATAATCAATTTTTTTTAGAGATTTAGGTCCCAATTACAATACCTTCAGGACTGTCATGCAAGGTAAGGCCCCATATCCCATTTATAATCAATTTGTTAATGCCTTCAGAGGTTTTGATATGAGGAAGGATGAAAAAGAGGTGACACAACAGAACTATAACATGAAATTCTCTGCCCAAAGGGGCAGGGAAAGAGGAAACTACTCTCAAAGAAGAGGAAACAATAACTTCAACTCCAGAGGAAGAGGCTTCACGCCTGTTGGACAATGAACAAGTTCTCAGAACTACAAATATGGAATAAATTCTCAAAACAATCAAAGTTTCCCAAGTGGAAATAAGGAGAGGAACAATACTGAGTCATGTCAAACCTATGGTAGGAATAATCATACTGTTCTTAAGTGTTTTTACAGGTGGGACTACTCTTATAAAGCTGCAGATAAATTGCCACAAGCATTGGTTGTTGTGAATCTACAGAATATATTTGCTACTTTATATGTGGGCTTAGGAGCAAGTAGTCATATGACACATAACTAAGGTATTCTATATGATCTTAAACACTGCAATGGACTAGATAAAATCATTGTTTGGAACATATCAAAATTAAAATAACACATATTGGGAACACAACTAGATCAGGCTTGAAATTAAGAGAAGTCCGTGTAGTTCTTAAGATTAATAAGAATCTACTCTCAGTTAGTAAACTTGCAAAGGATAACTGTTGCACTCTTGAATTTGATAAAACTAATTTTGTTGTAAAGGACAAGAAGACAAGGACACTGCTGGCCAATGGATCTAAAAGGAATGGACTCTATGTTCTAGAAGATAACAATCTCTATGCTTTAACTACTACTCACAATTGGAACACATCAGACAACATGTGGCATACTAGATTAGGACACCTAGTTTGAAGTCATTAAAAGTTTTGAGCAGTAATAATTGCATCGTTGTTAGTAGTTGGAGTAAAATGCCTACTATTTGTTCTAGTTGCTAGTTGGGAAAAAGTTGTAAACTTCTATTTGGTTTGAGAAATAAAATTGAGAAGGAACCTTTATTGAAAATTCATTGTGACTTGTGGGGTCCTGTTCCTGTTGAATTCTCCCAACATAAGAGATATTATGTAGTGTTTGTAGATGCTCGCACAAGATATACCTGGCTTCATTCACTGAAAAAGAAATCTGATTTTTTTGAAGTCTTTGTAAAATTCCATGAAAATGGTGGAAAACAGTTTTCTAAAGAAATTAAGATATTTTAGTGTGATGGAGGTGGTGAGTTTATCAAAACATACTTCATTAAACATTTGGAAGATTGTGGCATTTTTAGGCATATTTCATGTCCTAACAAACCTGAACAAAATGAAGTTTCATAAAGAAAACATAAGCATATTGTTGAGACAATTTTAATCCTGCTACTCCAAGCTAACCTACCTTTATTTCTATGGGTTGAGGAACTTTCTCACTGCAGTGTTCCTCATTAATAGATTGCCTTCCTTTTTCTTAAATATGGTGACTCTATTTGTTAAGTTGTATGGTGGGTAACCTGATTACAACATCTTAAAGGATTTTGATTGTAGATGCTTTCCATATATCAAGGATAGAAAAAAATTCAGTCCAAAGAGACCCTTGTGTGTTCATAGGATACAATAGTTTGCACAAAGGTTATAAATGTTATCATCCTTCAACAAGGAGAGTGTATGTGTCAAGACATGTTTTCTTTGATGAAAACATATTACCTTATGTGCCTCCAAGTCAAACTCTGACTAACATTGATGTCTCACCTCATCTGGCTACTTTTGTTGAATTTTTCTCCAAATTGCAGGCATATGATGATCCTAATTCAGGGGAAGTACAGGTTTCTGGTACACAAACTACTAGTGAAAATGTTACTAAAACAACCCGAATACCTCTTAATGATGATAATGCTACTGAACCCTCAGATGAAGGATCAAATGATGGTCATGAGGAACATATTGAAAGTGCAGGTCCAAACGAGACTCACGATGAAGCAAATCCCCCCTTCGTTGTGACTAGCCCACAAGGAATACGTTTAAAAGATACTACACTACAATCAGCTGCCTCAGTTGATATACCTCCTGCACCACAAGGGCATTAGATGATCACCAAAAACAAGGCAAATGAACATCACCTGTCACTTGTTGCTAACAACAAAGAAGAAATTTTAAGGGAAACAAATACTACTAAGGAAGAAAAAAGGTCACCTCATTGGCTTGCAGCTATGCAGGAGGAAATCAATGCTTTACATACCAACAAGACATGGATATTGGTGCCCAAATTTGCTGGTATAGAATTGGTTGGTTCAAAATGGGTGTTCAAGAGAAAGTTGAAGGCTGATGGAACAGTAGATAGATAAAAGTCCAGACTTATTTCCATGGGTTTCTCACATCTTGAAGGGATAGATTTTGAAGAAAATTTTAGCCTTGTGATTAAGTCCACTACTATTATGGAGGTTCTATCCATTACAGTGAGCTCTAAATGGGAAGTCAGGTAGTTAATTGAGAAAAATGCTTTCCTCCATGGTTTCCTTCAAGAGGAGGTATACATGAGTCAACCTCTTGGATTTGTTGGTTTCCTTCAAGAGGAGGTATACATGAGTCAACCTCTTGGATTTGTTGATCCTAGGTATTCTCAACATGTGTGTCTATTAAAAAAGGCACTATATGACCTTAAAAAGGCACTAACAACTTGCTTTGATAGGTTTAACATGCATCTCCTACATCGTGGTTTCATTTATAGTAAGGTAGATCCCTCTTTGATTACTTTATAAACTCACAAAGGCACCATATTTCTCTTGTTATAAGTAGATGACATTATTGTAACAGGAAGTAATCTATCACATGTCTCAGAATTGGTTCTACATCTTGGAATGGAATTTTCTATGAAAGATCTTGGTCATTTACACTTCCTTTTGGGAGTAGAGGTTAGGTATTTTGAAGGAGGAATTCACTTGAGTAAGAGTAAGTATGTTGCTGAGTTACTAGACAATAAAGAGATGACACTAGCAAAGACTATAGCTACTCCTTTGGCTCAAAAGCATGGTTTACATGAAGTTGTAGGAAGCTTGTAGATGTTTCTTTATACACAATGATAGTAGGGAGTCTTCAGTATTTATCACTCACAAGACCTAATATCACTCATGATGTGAACCTAACAAGAAAGTTTATGCAAAGTCCTAATATTGAACACCTTAAAGGAGGAAAAAATAACTCTCAGATATATCAAAGGTACTCTACACTTTGGACTCAAAATTATTTCACAATCATCTTGTAGGTTGTACGGATATCCAGATTCTGATTGGGGAGATTGCACCACCACTAGGACATAAACTATAGGCTATAACATCTACCTAGGTGCAAATTGTATTTCTTGGACTTCCGAGAAACAGACAACAGTAGCATGATCGAGTGCAGAAGCTGAGTATAGAGAATTGGCCTCCACTTCCACAGAGATCATGGATCATATATCTACTTCATGACCTTGGGGTGTACTTCAAGTCAGTTCCTAGATTATATTGTGATAACTTGAGTGCTATGTACATGATAGTTAATCCAGTTATGCATGCTAGAACAAAACATGTTGAATGGACTGTCATTTTGTTCGAGAGAAGGTGGCCAGAGGACAACTTCTTACTTAGTTTCTGAGATCCAAGGATTAGCTTGCTGACATTCATACCAAAGCATTTACAAAACAAGTATTTCATGGGTTTCTAAGCAAGCTAGGAGTAACAGTTCCTTCACTCACTAGCTTGAAGGGAAGTGTTAAAGATAAAGGAAGCTGATGATATGGAATTGGTTGCACAACATGGTACAACCAACGTGTACAAATATTAACTATTATAGAGTTAGAGTCACTAGAAGGTTGTAGATGGTGATGAGTTCAATAGTAGATGATAATCAGGAAGCTTTGTTACAGAAAGATCTATCAATGATAATATCATCTAAAAGCACTAAATCTATTTGCAAGAGGTTTTTATGAAATGAAAATATTGATGCCTCTAAGAAAGTATTGATTGTTTCGGAAAATTAATGTTCCCCCAAATCCATTGGAGGTGTGAAATTACTAGATGTATACACTTGGAATTACCAAGCTGCTCTTGGAAAGCTACTAAGTAACTTATACAAGAAAAAGGACTAACTGTGGGTGGTATGGGTACATAGTTATTATGAAAGACCTGATTCAATATGGGGTATGCAGGCTAAGAAAGCATCATGAATGGATCGGAGGATCTTGAAGGAGATATGGCTCAAGTGGTATGTGTACGAAGGAAGTATATAAGTAGAGAGTAGGAGATATGGCTCAAGTGGATTGGAGGTATCTGGTGAGGTCTAACCATGGAGCTCATAAATGGTTGTTTATACTGTGCATATATTGATTTGAATATGAGGTTAATGGCTAAAGATATATTAGCAATGGGGGATTAACAAAAACATTAACATGTTCATCATGCCAACTGGTGGATGAAGACATATATCACTTGTTTTTTCCATGATCTTATGTTGCCAGTGTATGAACAAAAGGTACATGGGAGAGGACCATGTCAACCTACACTAGCAAGGAGATTACATGAACTTAATGTATATCCCTTAATATGATAAATTAAATTTTGATAAGGTACTAGTGCATAGTGGTGTTTAAGGTGCTTAAGCAAGGCTTAGGGCAGACAGTCCAAGTCTGCTAGTTTTTTGTTTGTAAAGCTCTTTGATTAATTAACAAAAAAAAGTATTTACCTAAATGAGATATTGATATTAAATCAAATAATTTAATCATAATTAACAAATTAAAGTGAGAATACATATTATTCAATCATGGTTAGACAACTAATTGATAAATATAAAACCAAAAGATCTCAATTGGTACGTCAAAGAGCAAGTGATGTATCATATACTTTAATTGATCATTTCGAAAATAAACTTCGAATATAATAGGATGAAACCATAGACAAAAAAATAATATAAAGAAAATCAAATTGAAATTAAAGAAAAGACATACCTTGTTCGAGGATGATCTTTGACGCAGTTATTTGTAAAAAACATTTAGTTTTTATACTAAGTCAAGCTCCTTCTTAGTTTCTTCAATTTCTAAACAGGATTTTCATAGTTAATCTTAGCCACTGAAATCAGGGTTTCAGTCATATTTGCCTTTTTCTCATTATCAGCAACCGAACTAAGCATCTTTATGATATTGCCTACTCTGTAAAGTCGAATAACTTTTTAAAATTCATCAACTTTATTGGAAGAAAAATATGGAGCTAATGGAAAATTCTCATCACATCTTTTTCTTTAGTATTTACATACTGCACATTTAGCCCTCGCATCTGCATCATTCATTTTCGTCACAGTAATTGAGAATTAGTCCTAAATAATTACTTAATAGAGAGAAGTTTTTTGCTTATATTTGTCTCTCTTAACATGAAATTGAATAAGATTAGAGTTGACTAATCAGATTACATAAGAGGTAATCCGATTTGACACTTCATTAGATATTTAATAGACTTGAATGTTTTTCTTTAAAAGTTAGTGATATGTTTTAGTTTGCTGGTAGGAAATTCTTCATGCTAGTAAATATGTTCACATTTGATTGACTAGCTTAGTGTACATGTGTTGCGTGTGAATTTTATGTCTACCAATAAAAATAATTGTGTGTAAGAATAATTGACATCGAGATAAATGCAATATTTATTTAAATTGAAAAATATCATTACAGTGGTATAATAGTTGAATTCAAATTAATTAAATATCTTCTAAACCTGCAAAAACAAATATTTTAGCTAAGTCAATTATATACTAGTATTTATAATTATATATAATTTATTGTATAAGAAAATAATATATTATGTCGTATTTGATTTGAATATCCAAATTGAATTTTTGGAATGCATACATGCTTGAAAGCACTCTGGATATGTGTGTGACACTTGTTCTCCGGCCAGTAAGAATAATTCAAAAAATATTAAATATAAAAATATTTGAGTTTTTTAAAATAACAAAAGGTTTATGATATTCATTGAACTCAAAAAAGAAAAAAAATACATTGCCAAAGTTTTCAAAATTCAAATGTCATATCAAAAAACAACATACATCACAAAAGTATTCAACATTCATATGTCATATAGAATAATTCACATATTGTTGACTTTGACAAAAACAACAGGAATATCATATTTTAAATGAGTAGACTTACCGTTATGTAGTAAGATAAATAATTTACTAAGATACATAAAATTGATACACATACAAAAAAATAACATAAAAAATTAATTTTAAATATAATTAGAAGTTCCTAAGTAATTCAAATAAAGAGCCAAAACTCAAATTAATTAGTAGAAAATAATTGAAATTAGTTTTATCTAATTTGAAATATGATTTTAAAGGCTAAGCAAAGGGAACATTATTTAGCTAGGCAACTTCTTATCCAAAATAATAAGACTTCATACATAGTTCAAATAAAGAATACAAACAACAATAATATATTCAGTGTAATTTCATAAATGAAATTAATGGAGGATAGGAAATACGTAGATTTTATCTCTATCTTTGTTAAGTAGAGAGGTTGTTTTCGATAGACCATTAATTTAAAATAAATGTAATCAAAACATAATAGAACAAAAAATAAATTGGAAACAACATAGCAAGATAAACCAATGAAACAAAATCTAATAGTGAAAATTAGGAATATAAGATACATGTATACTAAATAATACTACAATACTCGGCTACTATAATGACCCTCCAGGTCATTTTCTCCGTTTTCCAATCTTTTCAGCGTTTAGAGCTTTTCTGTAGCGACCCCAAGTCATTTATGATTTGCTTGCACTGACTGTTTGGTCGCCTGGTCATTCGTTTGGGTTTTCTGCCCGTTTTCCTGTTTTGGAGCTTTTGAAACTTGAAAAGTTGATTTCGGTCATAAGCTCAAATAAACGACCTCAGAACGAAATTCTGAAGGTTCCATCAGCTCCGGAGCAGCCAAATTAGGCTATAGCATGGTTGACTCGAGTCTCGAGGCTCCCGATGTGACTTTGGGGCCATTTGACGCCTTAACCTTTGAAATTTGGCACAAGTTTGACTTTGGTCAACATTCTTTGTAAATGCGCTTGGATGAGAATTCCGTCAGCTGGTTAGCTCCGAAATGTCAAGTTTGGTCTAGAACGACCATTTGTGCGCGCCTCTCGAAGCTTTCGGGCTCATTCCGAGCTCCCTTGTAGACTTTGGCTTAAATGGCGCATGGGTGTGGGACCCACTTTTCATCGAGATGACCTCATATGGAAATTTTGACTGCGCCATTGTATCAAGAACGTCAAATTTGATGGGGTGGCATTGCTCGTTTATGTTAACGGGGTTCTAAACAAATCCCCAGCACCCCATTGGAGTTTTGGCAAGGGCCAAGTTCAACTGATGCTGCAGGCCCCAGCCCTTCTTCGCGTTCGCAGCTTGGGGACCGCATTCACAGAGCTCAGCCTCCCCTCTTTCCGCGTTCGTGGAAAGGTCTCCGTGTTTGCTGAGGTCCAGGATTCCCTTCTCCACGTTCGCGAGAGGGTCTCCGCATTCGCGGAGGTTCAGACTCCTCTTCTTCGTGTTCGCGAAAAGGTCTCAGCGTCCGCGGAGGTCCAGGATTCCCTTCTCCACGTTCATGAGAGGGTCTCCACATTCGCGGAGGTTTGAACTCCTCTTCTTCTTGTTCGCGGAATAGTCTCCACGTTCGCGGAGGTCTGATGTGTCTTGTCCTTTATTTAAAAGGACAGACGCGATCAACCAAGGAATAAAATTTCCTTTGGCCGTTTCTCCCTCGTTTTTGCTCAGATTTTTGTGATTCGAAGTCCACCGTGTTCGGGATGTTCATGGCTACGCATTGGAGTGTTCAGGAGCTGTTGGGTACTCTCTGTTTGAGGTAATTTCCATGTTGAAGCTGCTGCCTCGGTTATCTTAATTTGTTTTTTTGGTGAATCTTATCGCATGGGATGATTGCCTTGTTTCCGAGCAGCGAATTGTGTCATATTTTGGGAAACAAGTTCAATAAGCTCAAATGAACCTTTTTACGGAGTGGATTTTAGGATTCTCGATGTGGGTCCCACAATCCCATTTTAGATCCAATTTTGGGTCCGTCTCCGATTATTGCGATTTTAATGTCAAAACGTCCTTAATGACGTTGTGATCTATATTTTTATAGCGTGGTGGCGATTGTAGGTGATTCATAAAGGCGAAGCTTTAATTGGGTGTATTCGGAGCGCACGTGGTCGGTTTCGAGGTAGGCTATGGTCTCCCACTTTGACTGGGCTTTATTAGATACAGTTTAGTATGAATTGCATGTGATTTAGGATGGTATTTGCTGAGTATTGGATTTTCCTCCTTATATCTCATTTTCTTGACTCCGATTGAGCCTTAGATCAGAGTAATCTTGTGAAATCCTTATATTAGGCTTTGGGCTTTGGTTGTGGTATTGACTTAGTGTTATTATCTTTATTTAAGATCGGAGTCATGGCCTTAGGCTAGGTTCTAGCCTTAGATGGTTTATCATGTGATGTACCACCCTTATAGCTAGGCGTAGCTTCTGGTAGGGCTTATCATGGATGGTGTACCTTGTGCTAGTGCCTGAGATCTCAGAGGCTCATCATAGCCATAGGTTTGGATTAGTTGTGCTCGTTGGGAGCTGAGATGGCATAATTTGGGGTAAGGCATCGATCCTAGAGATATTTCTCCCCCTATTTGATTCTGAGCCATCTCCCGAATGCTGTGTTTTCTGATTAGTGGTAGGCCTGTGATGCCTTATTGTCTATTGTTGGGCCCGAGGCCGTATTCAAGAAGTGATTGGATCCCAGGTTAGTCTCCCTTTCCTTGATAGTGTGGCATGATTTGGTATTACATTTCCGATTGTGTGTACCTTGTTTGGATGCTGGTGATGGCATGCTTGCATTGATTGAGCATTTTCACATGTTCGTGGTATGATTTCGGTACTTTCATTGGATTTTTACTATTATTTTGAGAGGACATTCTCAGACGTTAGTATTTTGTAAATCTAGTTTTTAATGGGAATCGTACCACCTAGACTACTTTGATTAACTGATTTTGAAACTCATGAGACATCGAGGATGTACTCCTTTTATACTGGCTTCATCAGAGACATCGAGGATGCACTAAGTTTTAATGGATATCCGGCGCGGCGTCGCCCTTTTTCTACAGTGGCTGCAGCTGGGATGCCTTTAGCCTGTACTTGACTATCCAGCGCGGTGTCGCCCTTTTCTACATTGGCTTGGCAACTCACTCTCCGGTACCACTACAGGGATGCTTTATGTTATGTATAAGACCTGGTTCAGGCCCAGGCAGTGTATACGGACTTCCCGCATCCCCTATGGGCCCCTCTGGCCAGTGCACCACTAACTAGATGAGGGAGCTACATGGGTCTCACCGGGCAGGCCGGGGGCCGCGGTGGGTCTATACACTTGGTTGTTGATGATCTCTGAGAGCCACCGATGATGTTACTGGTTTTTACTACAAACTTGCATTCATTAGCATCGCCTATCACCAGTATACTTGTTTGCTATTTGGTCCCCTGATTTATGGAGGCCGTGGGTATGTTTGTTGTTTGTACCTTCCATGTGTATGGGTGTCCGGTCTATTATTGTTTGATTATTCTTGTTTTTACCTTGTGTTTTATTTGTAGATGGTCTTCAGGGTAGTCTGGATTTGTTAATTGGTAATGCCTGCTATGTTCAGTTGGATTAATTCTTAGGTGATTAGTGGTGGTAGTCAATATTTCGTTCTTGATTAGTTAACTCCTATAGTGCTCTCTTATTGTAAATAGGTTGTGGCTTGCGTTTGCAGGTGCGTTCTTGACTCTGTTTCCATTCTTCTTGTACCCTAGCTCTTTACTCTTATTACTTGCTTTACCTTGTGTTAGATCCTATTTAGTTACTTGTGCTGTTCCTACCTTGTTTATATGTTATTTATACTTGCTTTATCTGTGGAACTCAGTTGGGCTATGCCTATAGAGTACCATTTGTTTGGTACTCATATTACACTTCTCCACCTTGCAGATCATAGTACGGGTTATCGCCGGTGATTGGTCTTGGTGCAGAGCTGCTTGCATTCGGAGATTGGGTGAGCTCCTGGCATCTGGAGTTGTCGATTTCCATCTACTTTGGTTAGGACTAGTCTTTACTTGCTTTCAAAGATTGTTTGTATCTCTTTTGCATTTGTATAAGCTTTGTACTCTTGTTTTGTTTAGATGCTCGATTACTGATTCAAGGTTTTGGGGTCGATTCCTGGGTTATATCTTTGTTGACTCCTCTTTCTTCTCTTTATATTCGTTTGTTACTTCATTGCTTCCTCTTCCGCTTGATAACCCGTTGCTTCTTGTTTCGGGCTAGGGGTTAGGCTTACCTACTAGTGGGTTATGGTAGGTGCCATCATGACCTGAGAAATTTGGTCGTGACAGCTACTTATTACTCTTTTTACCTTTATTCTAAGTAGGGTCATATCCTTAGTAAGTTGAAGAGGCGATGTTGTGTCTAATTCACCCCCCCCCCCCCCCCCCCCCCCCCCCCCGTTCTTCTTATTCGGCTTTCCTTTACCTCTCCTAAAACGTCTCACACCTCCTTAATAGTGCATATGTGTTCCTCCTCTTCACATGTTTCATCTTATCCACTACGGAGTCCATTTCAACCTTGTCTTATATAACCTCATTCAAAGTCTTATCTCTCCTAGTATGTCTACACATCTATTGAGCATCCTCATTCTGCTACCTTCATCTTCTACACGTGTATGTTCTTGACTGGTGAGCACTCTACCCATACAACAAAGTAGGTCTAACCACCACTCCTTAGAATTTGCCTTTTAATCCACAATCACACATTTTTATCACACAATACCCCAGATGTGGAACTCCATTTAATCAACGCTTGTCCAATATAATGTGTGACATCATCATCAATCTCCCCATTTTCTTTATAGAATCAAGATACTAGAATCTCATCTCTTAGGTATAACATGTATCAATCTTCACTTTCACATCTAATTCATGCATCACATCTAGGGGTGAAAGAAACTGAATCAAAAAATCAAATCAAATCGCAAATATATTCAAATCAACAAAAAAATTGCTAGCCATGATTTGGTTTAACTTTGTTTGGTATTGGAAAAAAATCGACAATATTTTGATTGGGTTGGTTTAAACTAAAAAAAATAAACCCGGAGCCAAATCAACCTGACATAATATATATATTTATAATTTTTAAAATTTAGTTTGTGCATAAAAATATTTACGTTGATAGAATTTATAAATATTTTTTATACTTTTTCGTAACTTTTATCTTTTAACATATTATTTCAAGTTTGAGATTTAGAATTTTGAATCGTCCAATAAAGATTATAGTCTATAGATATTAGTAACTCTAATAAAGCTCAAATTTACACTAATAACGAATCATAGACAAAGAAAAACCTAAAGAAAAGATACATGATAGTAGAATAATCTAGTCCTAAGGAAAGAAAAGCCTAAAGAATCCTAAACCTAAACCACGAAAAGGCTCAGCCAACAAAAAACTGACTACAACAATATTCTTTTCCAGCCAAAAATTAAATTATGTAGTGATTACAATTATAGTTATATCCAAAATGGAAGACATCTACAAAGGATAAAAGGGGGGATGAGATTCCATTATGGTGAAAAGGTTATATATCATTACAGTTTAAGCTAAATTTAATAAGTTTTTTTTTCTTTCAAAAACTCAATAAATTTGAGTGCATGAGGATTAAAGATTACCATTTAGTGGATTGAGAAAGAAAGTCGAGACAATTTAGAAAGAGAGTTATGACATTTTGAACATTATAATATGACCCTATTAACAAACTCAAACTATGGTTGTAATGTACCAAAGTTCCCTTCTTTTTATGATTATTTATATAAACTGATGTAACTTACGACGTGTATCTTAGATAGGTTATTTCTGATAGACCCACGACCCCAATGAAGCATATAGATAATAATAGGGAAAAGAATAATATCAATCACAAATAATACAATAAACAAAGCTATTGTAATTATGACCTCCTTAATTCTTCTAAGGAACACATATGAACTATCTGTTCCTTAATGACAGTCCAGCGGTATTTAACTTCAAACTTCTATTAATTCAAGACTTCAAACTACAAAAGATTACAAACCTATGTAACCTAAGGAATTATAAACTCTAATTCCTATACTCAAAACACAAACCCCCAAGGTATACGTTCCGCAAAGTCATTTAAGTGGACCCAACTCGAAGACCAACCTATACAACGAAATTTACAGCAAACAAAATAAAATAACCTAACAAAAACCTCAGAGAAACAGAATAAACTCTTCCGTTTGTTCTTTGCAGCACCTAAAAAGTCTTGAAACAGAACTCTCTCAAAACCTTGATAGTGTTCAACTTGAATCTCTCTATGAAAGTGCGCATCCTTCTTTGGAGAGAATCCTGCTCTATTTATAGACCCGGAGATCTTTCCTTCTTCGACTTTAAATCAATAAACTTTTAGTGCTTCCCTTTCCTTGTCTGACTTGGAAATATATGCAAACTTGTTTATTCCTACCGCCTTCACCTTTTTTTCTACTCCTTATCCTACTGGGTCATGTAGGATAGTGTTGAAGTAACTTGTTCCATGCAGCAAGTTATTCTCTTTTATCATTCTTCAAAATCTCCATTTACTTGATCTAACAAATTCCCCCTTTTTGATGATGACAAACCATGTCTTCTTGTGTCCATTTCAATCCCCTGAAAACACAATAGTTCTTATAACACACAGAATCATATGATAGGGTCAGGTTAGACTACATGGGTTATAAATATTAGAGAAGCATAGCTTCCCCCTTTTGGCATCAACAAACCTAAACATATGATATGTAAATACTCAAAGCCACAGGGGCTATCACCTACTTAAGAACTCCAAACAATAGACACTCAGTTAGCTATAATAAAGCAAGAACAATACTAAGGAAATAGGCACAAATGGAACAAGAACAACAACAACTTCATCATAGTTATATAGTAGAGCATGTACACCACCTTTTTGAACAACATCAAAATATATAAGACTAAGCAAAAGTGAATAGATAAGACATATGGTGGGTGACTAAGGGAATTGGAATGATGATGGGCTAAGTGAAGAGAGGGATGGAGGATCTTTCTTGAGTAAATCAAATAGCCCCTTTCAGTTTGCAGATTTTGTTGATTTCTGAGTCACCAAAGCAGCCTGAGATAAAGCAAGTTCTGCATTCAACCTACAATTCTCCTCTACCAGAACGTCTTGCTCAAGACCATAGGAGATATGCAACTGATTCTATTCTTCTGAATTTTGAGAGCAGCAATTTCCTCATCTTTTGTAGATAACAAAGCCCTAAGGCACTGAAGTGGCGCATTAGCCCCCTTCTAAAGAGCAGGTACAGTAGCCTGGTTGATTGTCCCTAGTACATCATTTGTAGTCTGAACCTGCCATGCTTGTGCTAGTACATCAAAATACTCAAGAATTTCTCCTAACAAGAATCCATACCCAAGCACATGTCTAGTTTTATCCTGGACACAGATGTGATGCATGTGAAGCAAGATCGACTTAGGTAAGTGAATAGGATGTTTGGATAGCTGTAAGTCCATGAGAGTGAGATCTGTATAGTTCACCTCAATACATTTCTATTTTCATGGTAGCATCACTTTGTGCACCATATCAAAGAGAAGTTGGTTCAAAGAGAGCATATCACCTTTATCAATGCGGGTATGTATAATTACTTGAGCAAGATGAAGCAAAAGGATCGTATTATTAATGAATGCTAAACTGATACATATACACAAATTAAATAATAGAGACTCTATCAGAGAGTCCCTATACGGTGGAAACTAAACTTATAAAACTAGTAATATAAGTTAACAAACTCCTAAAGTACTGGATACAAAGCTAACAACCTATACAGTAAAACTAGTAAAACAGTAGGTAGTAACAATGCACTAATACACCCCCTTCAAGCTAGATGGTGTGCAACAACACCTAGCTTTGACAAATAGCGATGAAAGGATTTCTTCGGTAGTGGTTTGGTGAGAATGGCAGCCAACTAGTCGGAACTAGGAATGTGATTGAAAATTAGGTGCTTATTGTTAAGCTGTTGGCGAACATAGTGGAAGTCAACAACTACATGCTTCATGCGGCTGTTACGATTGTTGTTCTCACATAAGTAGGTGAAACTAAGGTTGTCACAAAAAATGGTAGGTGGTGTAGGGATATGAACATGGAGTTCCTTGAGAAGATTTTTCACCCAAGTGGTCTTATGAACGTCACTAGCAACAGCCCGGTACTCTGCTTTAGTAGATGAGCGAGCAATTATACATTGTTTTTTTGATGACCAATTAATTGGAGTAACGCCAAGAAAAATAACATATCCTATTGTGGAACTTCGATCAGTGAAATTGCCAGCCCAATCAGCATCAGAAAACACTGAGAGATCAAGACTGGTGCTTGGAGCAATTCGAAGGCCATAGTTAGCTGTGTTCTTGGGATATCGCAAGAGATGTTTAACAGCCTTCCAGTGAGCTTCAGATGGGGCATGTATAAATTGAGACAGTTTTTTCACTGAGTAAGAGACATCATGCCTGCTAAAAGACAAGTATTGTAATTTGCCAATGACTTTCTTGTATTAGGTAGCATCATGAGATGGAGTACCATCATTTAGCCAAAGACTTTGACAAGAACTCATAGGAGTGGAAACACCATTGCAATCTTTAATCAGAAGGTCTTGGAGAAGGTCTGAAACATACTTTGCTTGTGAGAGCAGGAGACCTTAGCCATCTCGATGAACCTCAACCCCAAGAAAGTAGGATAAAGGGCAAAGATATTTAAGGGAAAAATAGGAAGCCAAGGAAGAGATAACCCGATGAACCACTGAACAATTATTTCCTATAAGGATGATGTTATCTACATAGACTAAAATATACAAAATACCATTAAAGCCAGGGCGAACAAATAGAGACTGGCCTAAGTGAGACTTAAGAAATCCCAAATATAAAAGATAAGACGTCAGTTCATTGTACCAAGCGCGAGGTGCTTGTTTGAGACTATAAATAGCCCTACACAAACGAGAAGCATGGGAAGGATGAGATGCATTCTCAAATCCTGGTGGTTGTTTCATAAAAACCTCTTCTTCTAGTGTGCCTTGTAAAAAAGCATTATTGACGTCCAATTGATGTAAAACCCTATATTCTTGAACTGCATGTGAGAGAACAACACAAATGGTCGTGGGTTTGACAACTGGACTGAACGTACAGTGATAGTCAAGAATTGGATGCTGAGTGAACCCTTTGGCAACCAACCGAGCTTTGTACCCTTCAACAAAACCGTCAACTTTCCTTATGATCCTGTAAATCCACTTACAATCAACAACATGCTTATTAGAATCCTTAGGAACCAATTCCCATGTTTCATTATGAATTAACACATCAAATTCAGCTTTCATGGCTGACTTCCACTCTGGGTGCTTTAGAGCTTGCTTGAAGGTATGAGGGGTAGCATTGTCAAGAAGTAGGAAAAGATAATTGAATTATTTTTGGGGCAGAAAATGTTATGTTATGATTGGGTCGTTAACCGGGTTAGAGTAGGAGGTGGTGGCAGAGGAGGTGATGGCAAACAAATAGGAGGAGGAGGTAGGAGCATAGGATTTGGTCGCAAACAGACTGGAGGAGTAGGTGGGGACAAACTCTCTGGTTGTGCAGGAGAGATTGTAGAAGCAGGCAGAAGAATTCTTATTTTGTTTTGGCGATGGTAAGTAATAATATTGGGTGCTGGATTGGAAGGGATAAAAGCTTGGGTTTGTTCCTTAGAAGCAAAGGAAGGAGAAAGCTAAGAAAGTGAATTACCTGAACTGGGACGCGCATGATTCTGGCCGAAGAAGATGGACTCACAAGCTTGGCCACTGATAGTAGGACTCTCTCGAACTAGCAAAGGAGAAGGAAGTGGAGATATATCAGGTGAAAGAGATTGAATTTAAGAGTCTTGAGTGTCAAAAAATTCCGAGGTGAGTGTAAAAGACTGATTTTTAATATGTGAATATATTGTTTGAAAGGGGAAAATATTTTCAAAAAACATGACATCGCGTGAGACATAAAATTTAGAGTGAATGGGATCAAAACATTGGTGCGCATAATGAACCTGAGAGAAGCCTAGATAGACACATGGAGTTGACCTAGGCTCAAGCTTATGGGTGGTGTAAGGTTTAAGCCATGGGTAAAAGAGAAAACCAAAAGTTCTAAGTGAATCGTATCTGGGTGCGACACCAAATAATTTTTCATATGGCGGTGCATTGTTTAAAAGTTATGTGGGCAATCGACTAATAAGAAAGACTGCAAGTTGATAAGCAAGTGACAAAAAAATTGAAGGTAAGGATGCCTCATGTAAAAGTGTTTTGGCAGTTTCAACTATGTGCTGATGGCGACGCTCTGATATGGCCACTCTTTGTGGGGTATGAGGAGATTACACAAGGTGTTCAATTCCATTTCAATTCAGATAAGGATCAAGACCTTTATATTCACCTCCTCCATCAGTGTACAAAGAGACAATCTTCCTTCTAATTTTTTTATCCATTAAGGGATGAAACTTGGAAAAAATGTCTCAAACCTCATGTTTGTTTTTAAGAGTGTACAACCAAATATATTTGGTGTAATGATCAATGAAAACACAATAATATCATTTTTTTATCAATGGAAAGGACGGGTGAAGGACCCCACAAGTCACTAAAGAGTATTTGTAGCGGAGAAGTACTAACTAGAGACAAACAGTTGAATGGAAAACGTTGAACTTTATTCGAACAACCAGAATTACAAAAAGTAAAATTTGTAGGTGATGAAACTGGGAGAGAAAATATATTCAAAACAAAGCTCAATGTTCTTGAATGGGGATGGCCAAGGCAACGGTGCCAAACTTGCATGGCGAGGAACTGTTGTAGTAGAAACTTGAACAGTTGGCATAGTAACTATGAAATTGGGCCATTCATAGAGTCCGTTCTTATTTCGACCGGATACCAGCAGAGCTTTTGTTTTCAAGTCATTCATAAAAAAAAATTGGAAAAATTCAATGGAGGTCAAATTATCTTGACAAAACTTTGATACAGATAGAATATTTTGTTTTATAGCAGGTGCACACAAAGTATCTATTAGTCTAAAAGCATTATTTGATGCAACTAATTCAGTAGATCCTTGGTGAGTAATAGAGATTGTTTTACCATTGCCCATAGCTATGCCTTCTGAACCATGGTATTCTTCAAGATTGTTCAGCTTTGTTTTGACATGATGAGTAGCACCAGAGTCGACAATTCATTGGTTTGCTGTAGCCTGATTACCTGAGAGAAAATTTGCCTTAGCCTCTAAATAAATGTGAGACTGTGACTTGCAAACATTGGCAATATGACCCTGTTTGTTGAATAACTAAAAGCAAACAGGGTTATTGGTGTAATGTCCTTGCGCAGGAGCACTTGTACTATTATTGGAACACCATTGTGAATTGTTGTTGGGTCGATGAACAGTACGATTGTTGGAAGAGGTGGATCTGTGGTGAGTTACCATAGCAGCAGTGATTGCACTATTTTTTCTTCAATTCCTCATGGTTGAGGAAGAGCTCATAATCGATTAGTTTCGCATACAACTCATCATATGAGATGATGGAATCTCTTGGTCGAATTGAAGCAGAAATTTCACGAAAATCTAACCTGAGACCGCTCAAAATTTTCACTACCAGCTCATCATTGGTGACTGTAGCACCGGTAGTGGCAAGCTCATTTTAGATAGAGTACACTTGATGGAGATAATAAGCGACTGGGCGAGAGTGCTTTGATAGTCATGCGAGTTGATCACGATGGCCAAAAATTTGCGTTTGGGACTTGTTGGCATAAGCTACGCGCAGGGAGTCCAAGCATGTTTAGCAGTGGAGGCAACAACCATGGTTGAAGCAATCATTGGATTGACAGAAGCCATTATGGCATTCTGAATAAATTAATCTTGGCGGAACCAAATGTTGTATTTTGGGTTCACCACTTCTCTGTTATTTTGTGTGAGAGTATTCAAAGGAGCGGGAGAAGAGCCGTCAAGATGGCCGAACAGATTGTGCCCACGCAAGAGCATGGAAATCTTGGTTTTCCATGTAGAAAAGTTGTGGCTGCCAACAAGCTTTATCGGCAGTTGCGAGACAGGATTGAACTAGACAACAATGTTAAAGTAGCTGCCAGTGGAATCCACAGTCAATACGATCTCAGGCATGTTAAGAGAGAGCCTGCAGTGGTAGTCAAAGGATCGGGAACGAAAAACTCGGGAGAGTTAAGAAGTCAGCTTTAATGCCATATAATTACTTAAGTAAGATGAAGCAAAAGGATCGTATTATTAATGAATGCTAAACTGATACATATACACAAATTAAGTAATAGAGACTCTATCATAGAATCCCTCATACGGGGAAAACTAAACCTATAATCTAGGAATATAAGTTAACAAACTCCTAAAGTAATGGATACAAAGCTAACAACCTATACAGTAAAACTAGTAAAACAGTTGGCAGTAACAACACTCTAATAGTATGTTCCTCCAATGTCAGAACATTTGAGAACCAGTGAGAAATTTCAAAAGAAATCGGGAGACCATCCAGAGGAGGCCAATCTCATTTCACATAGTGACACCACCCAGAGTTTGGAATTCCCAATATTGTTGCAATAATCTTTGTTGTAAGAGTGAAGTACTTAATCCTAACCATACTAGAAATCAAAGAGGTTGACCAAGACACATTGATATAGAACTACCTAGTCTCTTCTTTTCCCATCTTATGTCTTTTATTCCCTTGAAGAAACAGGTCCGCCCAACCTTGTGCTTGTAATATGGTCACAAGTAATTCACTTATCTCAGCCCCCCCTCCTTGTCCAGTTATCACTCTTCCCATAATTATACTTCTTTGAGCAAAGTGGACCACCCTGGTTGTGCGAACATCAAGACTATCTTCAATGTTTTCATTAAATTCTTCATCTCCAGGTTATCTTGAACCACTTCTTCCTCTGTATCAACATCTCCAAGAGTTTTCGATGAGACAACGTTGTTTTCACTCCCAGTACTGTCAGTAGACTCATTAATTAGTCTCTTTTTGCTAGATACCCTTTTTGGTGTATGTCGTCTGACCTGTTCCTTTGGACTGGATAATGACACCTTCCTTTTTCCTTTTTTAATTCTCTCAGACTCAGTTGATTCATCAATAATATCAATAGTATAAAGTGGTGGAATGAACTTACCCCTAGAAGACCTTGGCCTTTCGGCAGACATGGCAAGAAGACCCTTTTCCAAAGCTCTTTTAGCAAACCTAGTAAAGTGGACAGGAACCGCTACGAATGGTGTGGAGTGTGAGTCATCTTTGGGGTCTTCCACCAAAATGACGACTAGTTTTCCTGATGCTTTACGCTGAAGGATCATAAACGTTTGGGTACCAAGTTTTCAATTGGAATATGTTCATCGGTATCAGGAGTTGATATAGGAACCTGTTCCTTGGACAACATACCAGTAGTTATCTCATTAATCTTGAGTACCTTGGGTTGTAGATCCCACAGAGATAGCAATGGTTTCTTCCCTAATAGGTGAGTGAGTTTCATTTGCAGGTTCCCCTGTTTTTCCCCCTTACTAGATGAAGCCTTCCTATCTGTCTCAAATACACCCATCCACCCTAAGATTTGTTTCCCCTGAGTTGAAGCCGCTTCATTTATTGGAAGTGCAATGTGAGATATACCTAGAGCATCAACGAATAGAACATCTGGTAGAATGGTTAAGATAATTTGTTTGTTGAAGATTATAAGTGGTAGTTCCTGTCACGACCTAAAGTACCCCTAGACGTGACATGGCGTACAAGACCTCGAAAGGCCTCATACAAGCCACTTAGCATGCATCATAAAAGATAATAGCAATTTAAGAGTTCAAAAGACAATTCATTATCAAAAGAGTTTACGAAGCATAGCGGAAGTCTACATATAGTCTCAAAGCCATCTATCAAAAAGAATAGAAAGAACGTTAGGACGTAACCTAATACAAGTCCAAAGGTAGAGAACATCAAATAAATAACAAGGCAGTGTCCTCAAACATATGAGGACTCACCAAGTCTTCAAGATCCTTCTACTACACGCTCTAGCCACGAGTGGATGGAGAGGAGTCGTCGCGCCCTACATTAATAAATTAATGTAGGCAACAATATGCGTTAGTACAAAAATGTACCAAGTATGACAACTATGCATAAAAATCATGTAATCATTCTAAAAAGGGGTAAAAAAATCATAAGATGCCATGACAAGATCAAATCATAATATAACATGATGAAAACATGAGTTAAAAGCCATGGTTAATACAAGGAAATCATCTTAAGGAAAGCATACTTGAAATATCTTTGAGTGAAGTAAACTTAGTTTGTTATGTGGGAAGTTAGCCTTAACCGACATGTAAGATCATGTGAGCTATCAACATGAAATTTGGTGTCCTCCCTACACCGATAGGGCCATCCTACTTGCCAAGGTAGGACCCTTAACTTCTAGCTTACATGGATCCACTAGCTAATGTTTATCAAAGATAGTCATTCTATGGTGGCACATAGTTAAGGGATAAGGAGATTGCTACTAGAAACCCGACCTCTACTAACGGGAGAGCTTCCATCTCGCTATCCACTCGGTGCTAAGCTTAAATCCCACGAAATAGTCATTGAATCATAATTCATACTTTGTCGTCATCATTAGTAGACATGGGTAATCGCCTCTTGTCTATCCTAGAATAGCTCCTTAATCTTTGATTCAAGTTTAGTCGAGAAAACCTTTAACCCTTTACGAATCCATTATGTGAGAAAACCTTTCACATTTATGATTTGAGCAACATGTGAGAAAACGTTTCACTATGCACAAGTAAGCAACATTGACACTTCAATCTCAAAGTATCCCTTAAATCATCTTCAATTTCATAATTGAACATGCATACCTTCATAAAACCCATCTTTTGATCATTCATAAATTCATCATGGGACCATAGCTTTAGAAATCATAAATCATGCATGGGGTCATATAATTCCATCTTAAAATCATTGAATTTACTCAATTCACGCATAATTAAACATAATTCAATCAATTTGATCATAATTGGAAAGAACCCATGAGATTGAAGAAAACCCTAATTTCAATTGACGAATTCTAGCTTTTCAAATTGGAGAATTTAAGAACCCTATGGAGGAAAGGACTCCATAGGTGAAAGCTATCATACCTCAATGCCAAAAGCTTCAAATCAATAGAGGATTAGGAGACTTGACCTTCAAACCCTAGCTTCTTCCTCTTCTTCTAGAGAGAAATATTTGGGAAAACTTGGAGGGATTTGGGGAACTTTGAAAAGTGATTAGAAAGGGTAGAAATTAGACTTAGAAGGCTTATATAGTGCCTAGGATTAAAGGGTAACCGACTTAAATTAGGCACTAAACAATTAGGGAAAAAGACCAAAGACACCCTTCTTAAATAACTGCCAAGCGAAGAGCTGAAAATGCTGCAGCTCACCAAAGCCACTCGGTGACTCACCGAGTGAGCTTCCAACTCACCGAAAGTTCTAGTGGATTGGCTCCAGGACTAAGTCAACTCAGCGATAGAATGGGCGATTCGGCATCTCACCGAATGGAACGATGAGTTCGATCCAGCTCGCCTAATTTAATAGGACGCTGGATAAAGATTTCAAGTCAAAAGGGCGAGAAGGCACCCCTCGGCATGTCACCGTGTCATTCGGCGATCAGGCCTAGCCTCGCTGATAGGACTTCATGCTGAAATTTAGAAATTTTCCTTCTTTTAAAACTCTGAGGTGTTACATTTCCAAAGTAGTCAGTGGGATAAATTTAGGCAGAGAGACTTCCATTTTAAGGTAGGAATTTAGGATAGTTAGAGAGAATTTTTTAGAAGAGGAGTTGTCGAAGAGATGGAGAGAAGAGCGGTTTATTTATTTTTGATTTTTGTGATAGAGAGTGAGAAGTGGAAGAGTTTTACTTGGGTAGAAGTTTGATTTGATTTAATTTTGAAAAGTGGCTGCTTTTATTTAGACTAGGTATGATTTTCTGATAGGACACGTGGGAGGGAACATGTTGAGAGCTTTCATCCTGATTTTCTTTATGTATTCAGCAAGTATAGTGTACATATGTTTGAATTTTTGACATGATGAGTTGTGAAGTTCTTGTTCCCGAGTCCCCTTTTTCCTTGAGAAGATTGTAAATATGTAGTTATAGTGCATGAATATTGTAAAATTCGATGTAGTATAGTGACAGACAATTAAATGCACAAGACTGAGTATTAAAATTTAATGTGCTTGACAAGCAGGATTCATTAACCAGTCATTGAATGATACTTATATAATCTTAATCATCCCCAATTCCAACATGTTTATTTCTAAATTTTCCTTGCTAGTGCCTTGGTGAAAATGTTGGCAATTTGCTTTTCATGGTACAAAAGTTCATGGAGATCAGTCCCTTTTCTACACTGTCCCTCAAAAAGTGATGTCTGATGTCTATATGGTTTGTTCTCTAGTGTTGAACTGGATTTTTGGAAATGTTGTTTGCACTTGCATTCACAAAAAATTTAAACACAGTCCATATTTAAGCCAAAATCTTGAGTTGTTGTTTGATCCATAGAAGTTGTGCATGGCATGAAGCGACAACTACGTGTTTAGCTTCGGCAATAGATAAGACTACATAATTTTATTTCTTTGATGCCCAAGAGATTAAACATAATCATAGAAAGTGAACTACACCTATAGTACTTTTTCTATCCACTAGGTAACTGCATAGTCACCATCTGCATACCCTACCAATTCAAAGTTACTTCCTTTTGGATACCAAAGTTCTAAGTTAGTGGTTCCTTTTAAATATTGTAGAATTCTTTCGACGGCTTGTAAATGAGATTCCTTAAAATTAGCTTGAAATCGAGCACATAACCATACACTGACAACAATATCGGGCCTACTATCTGTAAGATATAAGACTTATCCGATTATACCTCTATAGAGTTTTTGTTCCACAACTGGACTTGTCCCTTCTAGATCTAACTTGGTAGCAGTAGCAATTGGGGTATTGATCGGTTTTGGATCTTCCATTTTAAACCTTCTGTGCAGTTCCTTGACATACTTCTGTTGATGAATTAAAGTGCCTGAGGATGTTTGCTTGATCTGAAGTCCTAAAAAGTAATTTACTTCTCCAATCATGCTCATTTCAAATTCATTGCTCATGAGGGTGGAAAACTTATCTCAAAGTGCTTTATTTGTGGTTCCAAAGATAATGTCATCCACGTATACTTGTATGATCAGAAAGTCCTTCCATTTGTTCCTAAGAATGCAAGTTTTATCAATTTTACCTCTTGTGTACCCATGACTTAAGAGATATTTTGACAATCTATCATACCATACCCTGGGCACTTGTTTTAACCCATTGAGAGCTCTATCAAGCTTATAGACTTGGTCATGATAGTTATTATTTTCAAATCTAGGAGGTTGTTTGACAAACACTTCCTCTTTTAGTACTCCATTTAGGAATGCACTTTTTACATCCATTTGATAAAATGTGAATTCCATGTAAAAAACAAATGCTATAAGTAATCTTATTGACTCCAATCTTGCCACAGGAGAAAAAGTTTCATCATAATCTATGCCCTCTTCATGATTGTAACCTTGGACCACCAACCTTGCTTTGCTTCTTGTTATGGTTCCATGTTCATCGATTTTTTTTCAGAACACCCACTTAGTTCCAATAATAGTTTTATTTGATAGTCTTGGTACTAGGTCCCAGACTTTACTTCTTTCAAATTGGTTCAATTACTCCTTTGTGGCTATGATCCAACCTACATCATGCAAAGCTTCACTGATTTTCATTGGCTCCACCATAGACACGAACGCATTGAATACACAATGATTTTTTAGTCCTAATCTGGTAGTTATTATGGATTTCAGATCAGTGAGTACGTTGTCGATTAGGTGTGATCTTGTCACGACTCGATCTCTCGAGTAATGATGGCACCTACCACCCCACCAGTAGGCCAGCCGAAACCCTATCACAAAACTGAACAGTAATGGGACTAAGGGTAGAAACTAATCTCAACTAAGCGGAAGCACAAAATAAGAACACATAAGAGAAGGCGGAAACAAAATCAAAACTACATATACAAGACACCTCCCAGAACCTGGAAGTCACAAGTACAAAACTACTAACAAGAGTACAAGTCCCAAAAGTGGACAAAAAAATGAACTGTCTCGGAAGCAAGAGACAAGTCAAAATAAAAATACAGAAGGAGACAGGTAATTCCAGAACGCCATGTGCTCACCCTCGTCTCTAGGACAGACAGCTGCAGGCTCAAACTCAACGCTGAGAACTGGTGCTCGGACCTACATCACGAAAACAGATGCAGAGTGCAGTATGAGTACCAAACAACAGGTACCTAGTAGGCATCATTGGCAGACGGAGCAAGAAAGGTAAAAACAAGCAGACTAGATAGAATCAACACAACAGAGGTCAATAGAACAGGAAAGGAGTAAACGGAAAGTAAAGCTGTGAATATCACAACTAAGCCATCAATCGGCGAAATAGCTAAATCTTCCGGCAGCACCCCAGAATCGCAGAGATAAGAAGAGGAAGATTAGAAAATCTGAAAAGCATGAAAACGCCTAAACTAAATCCCATGCTATCAGACCAGAGTCTGCTATACAGGTCTACAAGGATCTAGTCCATCCGAATCGACGTCAGATACATACCCAAGTCAAACAGTTGCATGGGACTAAGGCAATACTACCCTAACTTATTCTAAGGTCGGAACATAAATCACCGCAATCATCAAACACAAGCAAATATCCCGAACCCACGCATGCAACAACAAATAACCACCCATCACATAACCCACAACAAAGCATCAATAACCCAAGTCAACCATCCACCCTTAAACAATATACTAACCCCGAACAGTCCAGAAATCAACTCTTAATGAAGAAAAATGAGGAAGAAGAACAGAAGTACTAACTACCCAACCCAGATTCACACAAGTCGATAAGTAATCACACACAATCTGGGAAGAAGGGAAGTCGTAACCTACTAGAAGGACGAACACGCGCGCTCCAATTAATTTTGTCGGAGCTTTCTCCTTCTGAACGGCCTCAGACTGCGGCCACGCTGCCAAAAATAGAGTCACAGCGTCAATATGGTCGTTTAGACACTAAAATCATCAAAATCAGAGACAGATCAATTTTGGAGTAAAAATCAGGAAATGTGGGACCCGCTCTAGATTTTCTAGAATTGACTCTGTGAAGAGGTCCCAACCCCTCCCCCGAACTTGTATCCTAAAATGGAACACCTATCGGGGCTCGGATCAGCTCCAAACAGCCAACACAAGAAAATATAAAACTTTACAACCACAAGCCTAGGATAGCAACTTACGCCTCGAATTCATCAAAATTGAGGAATACCTAATGCAAACCGAGCCAAGATCCACACTGCCAACGAGAATCTGAATGCCCGGGACTTCGAATCTCTGAAAACCGATAAAAGATGAGTGAGATATGAATTTTCAAAGTTTTCTTCCAAATGAGCTCAACCTCACCTTTATAACCACTGCAACCCGCTGACCTCCGCGAACGCGGAGGGGAAAAAACTCTACTCCGCGAACGTGTCCAGGGGACTGTGAACGCGGAACCCTAGCCGCACACGTGGAGAGGAGACTCCCTTAGGCTTCTCTGGACTTCCGCGCACGTGGAGCCCCATCCGCAAACGCAGAGAGAAGAAGATCACCCCACCCCACAAACCTCCGCGACCGTGGAGCAACCGACGCGAACGCAGAGAACAAGACCTCACACCTCCGCGAACGCGGAGTAGACACCCTTACACCTCCGCGAACGTGGAGCCTATCCCACGAACGTGGAGAGATGGAGTGTCTGTAGACACCAGCTACACCAGCTGTGTTTTGGACAATTCCAAAACTCCGACGGGGTGCTCAGAATTCGTACGAAACTGCATGCATGCAAACAAGATATGCTACCCCATCAAATTTGACGTTCCGGACTCAATGGTGCAGTTAAAATTTCCATACGAGGTCATTTCAATGAAAAGTGGGTCCCACATCCAATGGGTCATTTTAGCCAATTTCTACCGGAGGCTCCCGGAACTTCTCAAAGGGTCATTGTAGACCAAACTCGGCATTCCGAAACTAACCGCACTGACAGAATTCTCATCCAAGTGCGTTTACCAAGAATGCTGACTAAAGTCAACTTTAAGCCAAATTTTGAAGGTTAAAGGGCTAACTGGCCCCAAAATCACACCGAAAGCCCGGGGACTCAAGCCAACCATGCTTCTAGCCTAACTTGGCTGCTCCGGAGCTGACGAAACCGTTAGAATTCCCATCTGAGGTCATTTACCTTAGATTATGATCGAAATCAACTTTTCAAGGTTTAAAAGCTCCAGAACAGGAAAACAAGAATAAAAACGAAACGAGTGACCAGGCGATCGAACCTGTAGTGCCAGCAAGTCAGAAATTACTTGGGGTAGCTACAGGAAAGCTCTAACCGACAGAAAAGAGGCACAAACACGCAAATGACCTGAAGGGTCATTACAACATCCAAAACTAAAAGGACTTTCATCCGTGAAAGTAAGAGTCAAGAAGTATTGAGGGCCCAAATAAGCTGGGGAACTGCTCCCGCATCTCCCTCTTAGTCTCCCAGGTAGCCTCCTCAACTTGACAGTGCGTCCAATGGACCTTGACTATAGGAATGGCTCTCGACCTCAGTTGCCTCACATCTCTTGAAAAAATAGCAACTGGCTCCTAAATATAGATCAGGCGGTCATCCAACTCAACGACATCATAGTGGAGCACATGAGACTCATCTGGAACATACCGACGCAACATAAAAAAATGGAAAACTAGATGAATAGCTGAGAATGTTGGAGGTAAAGCTAACTCATAGGCCACCTCACCAACTGTCCTCAAAATCTCAAAAGCCCCAATATACCTGGGGCTAAGCTTACCCCGCCTCTCAAATCTCATCACGCCCTTCATGGGCAATACTCGGAGGAATACTCTATCACCCACGACAAATCTCAACGGTCGACGCTTGCGATCCGCATAACTCTGCTGTCTACTCTGAGCCGTCCTGAGCCTATCCTGAATCAACCTCACATTCTCTAAGATCTCCTAAAACAGATCCATACCCGTCGGCCTAGGCTTTGTAGACTCAAACTACCCAACTGGAGTGCGAAAATGCCTACCACATAAGGCCTCAAATGGGGCCATCTGAATGCTGGAATGGTAGCTGTTGTTGTACGTATACTCCTCCAAATGCAAGAATTGGTCCCACTGGCCTCCAAAATCCATAACACAGGCCCACAACATATCCTCAAAAACCTGAATAGTATGCTCCGACTAGCCATCGGTCTGCTGGTGAAAATTTGTACTAAGATTGTTACGGGTGCCCAACTTCTCCTAAAGCACTCTCCAAAAGTTGGAAGTGAACTATGAACCCCGGTCTGATATGATAGAAACAGGTACACCATGTAGACGAACTATCTCCTGAATGTAGATACGGGCTAAACTCTCGGCACTAAAGGAAGAATGAACTGGGATGAAATGTGCTAACTTGGTCAATCTATCGATGATGACCCAAATGTTGTCAACACCTCTACAAGTCTGTGGCAACTCCACAACAAAGTCCATGGTGATGCGCTCCCACTTCCACTGAGGAATGGGTAATCTCTGCAACTCTCCACCAGACCTCAAATGTTCTGCCTTCACCTGCTGGCAACACAAGCAACAGGACACATAGTCTAAGATGTCCATCCTCATACCTCTCCACCAGTAGTGCTGCCTCAAATCACGATACATCTTAGTTGTGCCCGGATAGATGGAATATTTGGAATCATGGGCCTCGCTAAGGATCAACTGGATCAAATCACTAACTCTAGGAACACACAAATGACAAGCAAACCTCAAAACCCCATCTGAATCTAGGGTAACCTGTTCAGCATCACCTGCCAAAAACATGCCTCTGAGTGCCACCAACGCATGATCCTCAAACTGACGACTACGGATCTGATCAAGTAGAGATGATTGCATCCCCACATAAGTTAACACCCGGCTGGAATCTAAAATCTCAAGTCTGATTATCTGATTGGCTAAAGGCTGGATGTCCATCGCCAAGGGTCACTTCGATATAGAAAGGAAGGCTAGACTACCCATACTCCCTGCCCTCTGACTAAAGGCGTCCGCTACTACATTCGCCTTGCCCGGGTGGTAGATAATAGAGAGGTCATAGTCTTTTAGGAGCTCAATCCAACGGTGCTGCCTCGAATTAAGATCCCTCTGGCTCATAATGTACTGAAGGCTCTGAGGATCTATATAGATCTCGCAATGAACTCCATAAAGGTAATGCCTCAAGATCTTAAGCGCAAAAACTACCGCTGCAAACTCCAGATCATGAGTGGGGTAGTCGTGCTCATGCAGCTTAATCTGCCTCGACGCATAAGCAATAAGCCAGCCCTGCTGCATCAGAACACAACCCAAACCAATGCCGAGTGCGTTACAATAAACTGTGAAGCCCTCTCCCTCAATTGGAAGAGTCAATATAGGAGCGGTGGTCAGCAACTACTTACGCCTCAGAAAGCTCCTCTCACACTTCTCCGACCACACAAAGGGAACATCCTGGCGAGTCAACCGAGTCAGAGGTGCTGCTATAGTGGAGAATCCCTCGACAAAGCGCATGTAGTACCTTGCCAATCCGATGAAGCTTCGAACCTTAGTCACAGAAGTGTCCACTTGGTGCTAAGTAAAATATCCCACGGAATAGTCTTTTATCATATTCTTTTCATCATCCATGGAAATGCACAATTAAGCAAACAATCCAAGCTAAAGTCATATTATGATCCTTGGAAAGGTACAATTAAATAACCAATCCAAGCTAGTGTTCATTTAGAATAGCTCCTTAATCTTGTTTCAACTTACGTGAGAAAACCTTTCAACCTTATGAATCCTTTATGCTAGAAATCCTTTCACAATAACATTGATACTTTACTCTCAAAGCATCCTCAAATCATTTACATCAATTTCATAAAACATCCAAATCTTCATAAATTCATAGTTCATTAGCTCATAAACTTCATCATATGTTCATAGTCAAAATTCATGGATCATGCATGGGTTCTGATGAATTCAACTTAAAATCATTAAATTAATTCAATTCATGCATAAAAAGATGGAAAACTATCAATTGAATCATAATTGAAAGGAACCCATAAAGATTGAATAAAACCCTAACTTTGAATTGAGAATCTAATCTTGTAAAATTGGAGATTTTAGGAACCCAATGGAGGAAATGACTCCATAGGTGAATACTAACATACCTTAGTAATCAACGCCCAATCTATGGTGAATTGGAGTTCTTGAAGCCAAACCTTAGCTTTCTCCTTCCTTAGCTCTTGAGAAGATTTTGGGGTGATCTTGGAGGGAATTTAGGGATTTAGGAGAATGATTTGGAATGGGTAGTTTTAGGACCTAAATTTCTTATACAGGGCTTATAATTAGGGACAGAACTACTTAGTTTAGGCATTAATAACTTAGGGAAAACACTCAAAAGCCCCTTAAAAATAACTGTCGGACCCTTCTATGGTTTAGACCTATGGTCCGTAAGACTTTCTATGGACTGTAATGGTCAACCGTAGAAATGTTCAGAAGCCTTAAATTCTACCCAACTTTTGAAGAGAGTGATCTACGACCCATAGAACCTTCTATGGTCCATAGATACCAACCGTAGAAACCAACTTGACCCTCAAAATTTCACTAAGTTAGGGACCTACCTACGAGAACAATCTACGACTCGTACATAGATTGACAGGCTATCCTGGACAACCGTCAAATGAGGTACTGAGACTTGATTTTTTTTTCCAAAACTCTACTTTGGGTCTACAGTTCCCTTCCTACAGCGCGTAGGACTTCCTACGGTTCGTAGGTAGGACTCATAGAACAAGTCTCAGATAGATTTTCAGCATTATTCTTTTCCTTTAGACTTTCCAACTCCCGAGGTGTTACAATTACATATGATGTCATACATAATAGCAAAAACTAATGCGAATAAAGCCTTAACAACAACCATTAATGATGATTTCCAAGAAAATAAGAGAGAGTGTCATTGTAGCAATAGCGTCAGTGCTTGCTTGAACATGATTTTCTACTTTGACAACTTCCTTGATGAGATGATCTATCTTAAGACGAATCGTGGCCACATCTGCAGCTACTTCCTTTGCAGTATCCCTGACTCTTTCAATATTTTCTTTGAGGTTGTCAATCTAAAAGTGAGAGGTGAGAAGAAGATCTTGAAGAGATTCAAACTTGCCATCCATCTCAGAGAATTTGGAAAGAATGTCTTCTAAACTTTTAGATTCAAGAAAGTGGGATGTCTAAGGATTTGAGGAGGGAATACAGGGCATGTCCTAGGCAGCAACACAAGTGACATTTAAATTAGATTTGAGGACCCAAGAGTCGTTAGAACATGTGTACACCATACTACCAAAAGCCCTATAGTTATAGCATTGTTTGACCAGAAAAGAAGGCACATCATAACGACACACATCATTTGCATTCAAAATGTAAGTGATAATCATACCATATGGAAGACTCGAAGGGTCAGAGGTAGATTCTAGCATAAAACCTAGTATAAAAGAGGAAAGTTTGATTTTCTGTCTGAAAAGAAGACAAAAAGTGAGAAGAGTGTCATGAATCGTGAGAGTGGAATGACATCCAACACAGGGAATAAGAGGTTTAGCAATAATGTGTGCTATAAATCAAGTTTTGAAAGAGATATATTTATTTGTAGAGGGTCCAAGACAATGGCCTTTTTGGCATCTTCAAACGAGATATCTATAACACCTAAGTGCAAAATTCAGTTAAAGTTGGAAATGTGCTAAAGTTTGCAACATCATCACATCCACAAGGGCATTCACGGACTGTATAAGGTGCCACAATCTGTGGAAGTCACCAGTGGAAGGAGCCTGATGAATTGAAATCTCTAAGTTGTGAAGTTTCTTCTTCTCCTAGTTTCTCTCCCAAGGGAAGAACAAGGATTCCAAAATCTTCAAGTCTCATCTTCCAATTTCAACTAGGGTTTCTATCAAGGTATGTGGAAACTTCATCAATGGGTTCTTCTTCACCCATTGAGTCCAAAAGAAATCTTAAATTCTCATTTATGAATCTTACCCAAATTCTAGGGTTTCATGATTTTCTTATGGGTTCAATTGATTTTTAGTTTATTCATCATGATTGATATTACTATGTATGATTTGATCAAAATACAATGTTTTCAATGATATTTTCATGAACCCACGATATGCAAGTATTTTATGATCATGAGTTAAGCTATATTGATATGCATGCATTATGTTATGAAAGATTTTATAATCCAAGGATGCTTTTAGATAAAATGTCAATTCGTTTTATGAAAATAGGATGCGTCCGATTAAAGTATTACTCATTATGTATGAATACCATAATTTAGATGCTTCAGATAAGTGTCTCAAAGACTATGTTATGAAATCATGATTTAAAAGAGCAATTCTTATGACTATGAGATTTCTATGAATGATTCAGTATTACAAGATTCTTACAATTTCAAAGATTATGAATATGAATATGATTAGGCATGTTTTTCATTGGGAGTTTACTTAGCACCAAGTGGACCTTGGGATGAAGGCTCACTCTTTAGTAGAAGCTTTAGACCTTTAGTAGCAATCCCTTTGTCCCAGAACTATGTGTCCCCATAAGACTTTATCTCATATAGATATTAGCTAGTAAATCCACCTGAGCTCATGATTATGGTCCTTACCTTGGCAAGTAGGCCACTCTCTTTTTTGTATGGGAGCAGCACACTGAACTACATGTTATACCTCACATGGTTTATGTTAGATAACTATATCTCTACAAAAGCTTATTATTTCAACATTTGTTATGACTATGATTATGATTTAAAAAAGAATGCATGACCTTGTACTATGTTTTTAGAATCAGATTCTCAGCTTTAAGTTATGTTTGCTTGGTCATTGCATTAGCATGTTTTCAGACCTACCATGTCATTATGTCTTGTTTATGCATCTTTCCCATATTTAGTACATTTCGAGTACTGACTATATTCACTCTTGTGCCTATATTGTTTTATAATATAGGTGTTGAATCACCCAATCAGGCTCGCAGTTAGTACAAGATTTTGTCAGCCAACACAGCTTTAGGTGAATCCTCATGGTTCGGGGACATGCAACTCTTGTTACTTTATGATCATTTCAGACTTTATTCTAGTTTTAGATGTTCAAGTGAGCTAGGGTTTGACATAGAAACTCACTTATGTAGTAGAGGATTATTTAGACCTTAGTACTTATGCTTATGGATCTTTATATTCAGATTTTCATATTATGTTGAGATTTTCGTTTGAGACTTATTCTGTTTATCATGTTGTTTTAGTTATATACGCTTTCTTAGTTTTATGCTATTTCATATGGTTCGCTTAGAGTCTTTAGGAATTCTAAGTATCATGTCACGTTGAGGGGGTAGTCTTGGGTTGTGACAACCTTGGTATTCATAGCATCAGGTTCAAGTGTCTTAGTGTGTATGAAAGCTACGTTAAGAAGAGTGTTTTTCATGGGTGTGAAACACGCCACATTTATGAATGAGAATCTATGAGACATTTAAGGAACTTCACTTCTTTCATAACTCTTAAGTCGTGCGATAGAGGTGAACTCTATAAGGTTTCCTTTTAACTCATGTTCTATGCCTGTTTAGAATGATGCCTCCAAGAAGAGCTCCCATGAGAAAGAACTTGAATGTGGAGCAAGAAACATCACAAGCTCTAGTTGATCCCTTGGCCGAGCAAGTCACTCATGCGGAATTTATTGTTGTTTTCCAAGTGCTTGCCCAACAAGTCAATCTAAGTCATGAGTGGGGTAGTTCTTTTCGTGAAGCTTTAACTGCCAAGAAGAATAAGCAATAACCCTACCTGCTGCATCAACACCCAACTCATGCCAACCGCGAAAGCATCACAGCAGACCGCTAACCTATGGCTCTCAACAGGTAGAATCGGAATCAATACAAAGGTCAAGAAAGCTTTCAGCTTCAGAAAGCTCGCCTCACACTTGTCAGAACACTAGAAAGGGACATTCTTCTGAGTCAATCTAGTCAAAGATGTTGCAATTAAAGAAAATCCCTCTACGAACCTTCTCTAGTAGCCTGCTAACCAAACAAAACTGTGAACTTAAGTAGGAGAAGTAGGCATGTACCAACTACGGACTACCTCAAGATTCACTGGATCCACCATAATCCCATCCTTGGATACCGCATGCCACAAGAATGCTACAAACTCAAGCAAAAACTCACACTTAGTGAATTTGGCATACAATTGTTGATCTCACAAAGTCTGGAGTACAATCCTTTGATGCCACTCAAGTTGCTCCCTACTCCAGAGCATACCCAGATGTCATCAATAAACACTATCACGAAGGAGTCCAAATAGGGCGTGAACACACAGTTCAACCACTTCATGAACCCTACTGGGGCATTATTCAACCCAAAAGACATAACTAAGAACTCATAATGGTTGTATCGATTCCTAAAGGCAGTCTTAGGGATGTACGCCACCCTAATCCTCAAATGGTGGTAGCCCGACCTCAGATCGATCTTAGAAAACAATGCAACACCCTTAAGATGGTCAAACAAATCATCAATCTACGACATAGGATACATGTTCTTTATGGTTTCTATTTTCAACTGCCTCTAGTAAATACACATATGCAAGGTACAATCCTTCTTTTTCAAAAATACGACATGAGCACCCCAAGGAGACACACTCGGTCTAATGAACCCCTCACCTAAGAGGTCGTGAAGGTGCTCCTTAAGATCCGTCAACTCAGCTGGAGCTACCCGGTATGGCAGACTAGAAATTGATTGTGTACCCAACTCGATATCAATACCAAAATCAATATCGGGGTGAGGAAGAAGGCTGAGTAGATAGGTTGGAACACATGGAAAACTTGCTAACCACATGAACTAACTCAAGAGAAGTGTTGGCACTAGTATCACAAACATTAACACCCCTTCAGTACCAACCGTCATGCCTTTAAAAAAGAGATCATACCTCTTGGCATATGATTATTAGTATCGGTCCACACAAGTAGAGGAATACCAAGTATGCTCAAAGTAACAGTCTTGGAAAAGCAATCCAACACTGCATGGTAAGGAGACAACAAATCCATGCTTAAAATTAGGACAAAATCGACCATAGCTAACACAATAAGGTCTACCCAAGTATCATACCCTAAGATGGTTCTATACACCTGCTCCACTACTAAAGAATCACCTACGGGGGTAGCTACACGCATAGGCACAACCAACGGCTCACAAGATAACTCCTATAGCATAACATAATAAATAGACACATGTAAACGTAGACATCAAATCAAACAAAGTATATGAAGGCTGATGAGAGACGGAGATCATACCTATTATGACAACATTTGAAGGCTCCGTCTCTAGCCTCCGCAGAAAAAGCATACACATAGCTAAGTCCACCTTCACTGCTCGACCTTCTAGACTAAGGATCCCCTCAAGCACCCTAGGGACCACTCCTGATACCTAGAGCACCACCCTTAGTAGACTAAAACAGAGCCCTGGGGGCTTGAACCTGCTGACCCTACTATATAAAAGGATGACCCCTACAACAATCTCTAGCAAAGTGGCCCAAGTTACCACACTCATAGTAACCTTGGCAAGAAGTAACCTACATAGATGACTCTACTTGAAATGTATGGCCACTATTGCTCGAATACCCTGAATGGGAATCCCTAGAAATCTTAACCAGAGCCTAACCCAAAGCTTCACCCATTTGACCACTAGGACCCGCAGTGCCACCATTTGTAAGCTGAAGGGTCGCCTGAACTAGCCTAGCAGGCTGAAACTACTATGGGTAACCTCTGCTAAAAAACCCTCTACAAGGGGACTGAGACCCACTAAAACCACCCTGATGATGGGGCCTCTTGGCACTGCCTCCATAGGCCTCGCGATGGATCCCCTCAATGGTGTGCATGATTTACTCTTTGGAGAAACCAACAACCCGATGCCACATCTACTCTATATCCAACTGAAGTGAATATGCTAACCCACTAACAAATTTGCACATCATCTCGTGCTCTATCAATATAACCATGTATAGTCGCATATCTGGCTACCTCGTTGAACCATGACTCATACTCTGCAACTATCATCAATCCCTGCATCAAGTTGGTTATCTCATCTCACAACTGCTCGCTCAGACTGGGAAGTACATTCTACTCCAAGAAAGCCTCCAAGAACTAAGCCCAAATCATTGGAGGTGACCCGACTTGTCTACACTCGAGATAAGACCTCCATCACTACTTCGCTAAACAATCCAATTTGGAAAGCAGTGTAATGAACCCTATGAAAGTCCATCAAATCAAGGTTATATAGCATGTCTTGACAATTGACTAGAAACTCATGGGCAACCTCGCTCGTAGCACCTGTGAACCTAGGAGAATCCAATATGATGAACCATACTAATATCTTCAGCTTCTTAGAAGACATAGCCAGACTAGCTGCCATAGGCAAAGAAACTTTCGAAACCGACTAAAGCATCAAGTGAGGAGCCGCAGCAGTAGGTTGCGCCTTTTGAATCTGAACACCCTGTGCCCCTCCTGGGCTAAATTCAGAACCTCGTCTTGAACCTGGGGTCTAGCTAAAGTACTAGGAAAAGTCCTTTCCTGGGATATACCATCCATGAAGGTGAGGATCCTGGCCAATATGTCTTGTACCATTGTTGTGGCCATGAATCGTGGTGGTAGCTAGGCTGGCCTCACATGATCCAGTTGAAACTGAACCTGCTCAACCACTACCTCGGTCTTTGGTGATGGTGCCTGCTACGTATCTCAAGCTGGTGTTGTATCCCATGCTCTACCTCAACCTCTAGGTCGACCTCAGTCTCTACCCCAAGCTAGAATCCATCTGGAGGTGTATAAGGTCCTCGCCCACCCACGGATGATCTCCTTTTAGTTATCAACAAAAGAATGAAAAAAATGAAGTTTGAAGTTTATCCAATCAAGAACACATAATAAGAAATAAGAAACAGTGAAGTATTCCTAAGATAGCCCTATAGCCTCCCAAAGTTTGGATACAGACTTTATCATACCAATCCGCGAGACTCTACTAGGTACTTGCTCCAGTAATAGTAAAACCAGTGAACCTAAGGCTCTGATACCATGCTGTCACAATCAAAAATCAGACTGTGATGGCGTCCACCACAACCCTCAAGTAGGCAGGCCGAAACCCCAAACCAAAACTTACCAAAGATAATAATTTGGTAATAATAATTAAAACAAGTGGAAACATGAATAAGGATATAGAATAAGGCCATAATATAGAATTGTAAATACGATACACAATATGCAAAAATAATTCGAAAGTGACCGAGAAAATCAACCTATACAAAAGAACCAATCCCCAGACCTGGTTTTACCGATACATTAGCTACTAAGTACAGAAAGACTATATATACAAGAAAACTAACCAATAAAAATACAAAATATAGGTCAATACAAAAGAGGGAAAGGAACAAGTCTCTGGATGCTAGGAGCTCACTGCGATCAAGTATGTGACATCCACGAGAGAATCTGACGCTTAGTAAGGGTGGCTCGTACTGAGAGCTGCATCAGAAAAAGAGGCAGCAATATAGTATGAGTACCAAAATATGGGGTACTCACTAGGCATCATTGGCTTACCAAGCTTAGAAGAATCATAAATATAATCAAGCAACACGATAATTCTTAAAAGGAGTCTGGCATAAAGCTAAAAGTAAGCAGGTACTATCGAAAGGGAAGACAACAATAGTTCTAGCTATACAAGTCAACAAACATAGGACAACAATCACACAATGAGATGCGATTAACATGTGGCTAATGTATGTTTAAATTTAAAAGTTTCACAATTATCTTATCGGTTCTCTCCTGGACCCCAGAGACAGCTACAGAACCTGCCTTAGCTCAACTATAGATATAATAAATTTAAAACATGGAATTTAGTCTGTGAGCCACCGGAGCTCATCAACATATGCATAAAAAGGCAAAAATTATGCATTTCCTTCTGAAACCAATTTTCATCAGTAAAACTCAATAAAATCAGTAATCCCGCTCCCTTGGAGCTAAAATTAGTAGAAAACGTAGTAAAAACTAGTAAGTGTCCCGAAAGCCTCTTTTCTTTCCAAATCTAGATACAAATATGCCTTCAGTATGCCATGAACATGATTTCACACCAACAAAGTCAAATCATTCTCAAGAGCATCCATACCACACACAACGGAGTAAAACTCGCCACATCATAGTCGTATTAACCTAGAACTCCAACTAATCCAAGTCCATGGCCTTAGGACCAAAACAATGCAATCAATAAAATGATAAATGCAAAAAAAAAACTAAAAAGAGAATAAAAAACACCAAAGCAACCAATTCGCATAAAATATAATTTATACACCAGCTATAAACTAAGACTTATCAACTAAATTACTACACTAAATAACCCGAAATGGACAAAATATCAATGAAGGACATGCATGCCTACAAACTAATCTGGAAGCTTTCCTAATGATCAAACTACTTAAATATATATATATATATATATATATATATATATATATATATATATAATCATACTAAGCCAGGTCTAAATGAGGGAAACCATAACCTACCTCAAGGTTGAAACCACTCCTAAACCTTTATTCCGGAGTTTTTCCATTCCAAAGGGCCTCTGAATGGTGTTACGCTATAAAAAAATGACAAAAATGCACCGATAAGAAAAATGATACCCATATAAATATAGGAATTCGAAAATGGAAAAGCAACCCCAAAATACAATCGTGGGACCCACACATTGAGTCACAAAATTAACTCTGTCACGAGGTCCCAAATAGCTTAAGGAAATTGTTCCTCGAAAAAGAAGAATCCAAGCAATAATAAAGCCGAAACAGTCCTACCATTATTCAATCTTAAAGAGACAAAAAAAATGGAGAATTTATGAGTGAAATTGATGGTAATTACCAAGGTTTATGGAAAATTAATCGACCTAGGTGTAACACCTCAGACTTCGATCAGTTTTAAGTTTTGGGTCAACTTTTCACAACCATATCTTTTAGCACATAAAGATTTAGGTGCCCCATGAGGTATGAAATCTAAAGCCGTTGAGTCCTCTTTCCAAAACCGCCAAGTTCTCTAAATTTCGAGCTCGGAGTGAAAAGTTATGACCCTTTTAGTAAAGCCTCTCTAGTTAGGGCCTTTCATCTGTTTAAGAAAAGGGTATTCTGGTCTTTTCCTTACCCCAATAGGCCTACCCACGTTTTTGCTCACCCAATTTAGGGGTCTAATCAGACTCTAAGTTATTTTTGATATTTCTAAACACTTAGAATTTTAGGGCGATGTTTCAAGGAGAGGAAAAGAGGGTTTTCAAGCATTCATTCAAGGGTTGAGGAATTTCGCAAAGAACAGTCATTCTTTCCAGGTATGTGAGGTATCCCATAGTGATGTATTTTTTCACCCTCATGCCAATCATATAATTCTTTCGTTAATTCGCCCATATAATCGTTTATGTAATTATTCTTGAAGAGTTCTTGAGTTTTAAGCTCCATTCTTTAACAATAGAGGTTTTGAGTTCTTGAAGTGAGGGTTTTGCAAATGAGTGATGTTTCTTGATAGAATTTGAGTTAGATTTTTATAATTTCATGTTGGGTCTGTGAATCAAAGAGAGTGTTGAAGAAACCAAACGATTCTAGATGAGTTAGGACCTGGAATTGAGAAAGAAAATTCATCGAATTTCTTGGTTTGGGGTTGGGGCAATGCCCCATCATAGTGCCAGGAGGGCTAGCGCCCTGCACCTATGGTGCGCCCCAAAGAAGCCCAGTACTTTTGGGGCTGGCGCGGTGTGCCACTGATACGCTAGGGTCGCTAGACCCTTTTTTTCTCCGTTCTTCATCTCGTATGCATTCTGTCAAATCGTGTCTTTGCTCTATTCTTAATATAATCTATTAAAGGCTCCATTAATCATCGAGAGATCCTACATGTCCTAATCAAATTTCTTAATTTACATTCCAATTTAAAGTAAGTTTAAGAGGAAAGTTCAAGAGGTCCTTTTAAGTCATTTTCAGAATTATTTTGTAAATGACAATGGTTTTGAACTAAGTCTTGAGAAAGTAAATATGAGAATGATAAGAGTTGTATTCATGATTGAAAAAGAGTATAAGGGAACTAAGTATTCTTAAATATAACACTTTTACATTTAAAAGAGAGAAACATTCATTTTTACATGAGCTTATGAGTTCAGAGATGTTTCAAAGTGTTACCTCTTTTAAGAGGATCATTTGAGTAATTACCTCAAATTGAGAAAGAGTTATGTTTTATACATTTGAGCATGAGTTTATATATTATTGGGAGTAGTATTGAAGACCGATATTGGGATGAGTTCAAGCAACTCAAATTCCTCATAAACCATGTATGCTAACATGGGTAAATGATTCATACTTTTTAGATGATATCCTTATGCCTTCGGGTAGAGATTAGTGGATCCACTTAGTTGAGGTTGATTTATACCTCGGCAAGGTATAGGACAGTTCTGACAGCATGGGTGAGACGTTGTATCATCACGTAGCTCATAGTGATGGTTGTCGATTAGAGAATCACCCAAATAAGAGTAAAGTGTATCTTATTGTATTTTTATACATCACTGAGTTTATAATGTTTTAAACATTGCATCTATTATTATTTCTTTGGTATTGGAGTTGAGTTGAGGTTAGTTTGTCTTCCAGCTTTATCATTTAAGTCGTCTATGTTTTCCGTTTTCCCCTTACATGCTAGTTCATTCAATGTACTGATGTTATTCGACCTGCATCATTTTGTGATGCAGATACAGGTATTCAGGGTCATCAACAGGTTCTTCGTTGATACCATTTGCACTCCAGCTAGCTTTGGTGAGTCTTCTTGCTTTTCGGAGGGCTTCACACTTATATTTCTGATTTTATTAAGTTGTCGTGGGTTCTGTCCCGACATCTATTTTAGTACTAGAGGTTTCATAAATAGCTAGAGCTGAGGAGTCTCTCATTATTTTTCTTGTTGAGATCTTGAGACGATTACTTATGTCTTAATAAGTATTCTTGATGTTCACTTGAGTTAAGTTTTAATTAAGACTGGTAAGTTTAATTATGCACTTGGAGTCCCCATTTTCACTTGAGTAATTCTTCTGCTAAAGAGTCAGCCAGGCCAAGGGTTCGCTTGGGGACCAGCAATGGTTCTCGAGTGCCGGCCACGTCCAGGGTGTAGGCTCAGGTGTGACAAACTTTGTATCAGAGCACAGAGTTTAAGAGTCCTAGGGTGTCTATGAAGCCGTGTCTGTAGAGTCCTTTTTATCGGTGTGAAATTCTTTACATCTATAATTAGGAGGCTACGACATTTAGGAACTTTAACTTTATTCTTACTCCTGTTTGTGCAATAGAGTTTGACTCTATAAAAGTTCCCTCTAACTCGTGCTTACGCATATCTTTTCAGATCATGCCTCCACGAAGAGCTGTTCGAGGACGTCCCGTATAAGGAATGTTAATCCTCAAGGTCCAGAGGTTCCCAATGCACCAGAAGTGCAACCCCCTCAAGGAGATGTCACCAATCCTGAGTTCAGGAATGCTATTCAGATGCTCACTCAGGTTGTGGTAAATCACGCTGGAAAACAAAGAGTGGGTGGTCAGGATGTGCCTGATACATCCAGGATCCGTGAATTCTTGAGGATGAATCCCTCAGAGTTCACAGGGTTGAATATCACAGAGGATCCAGAGAACTTTGTGGAGAAACTTCAAAAAGTGTTTGAGGTTATGTGTGTTGCCTGATGCAGAGCATGTGGAGTTAGCTTCATATCCGCCTAAAGGTGTTTCTAGAATATGGCATGAACAATGGAAGAAGAGCAGGGCAGAGGGGGCACCACCTTTGAGTTGGGCAGTGTTTGAAGATGCTTTCTTGGTGCGTTTCTTTCGCCACGAGCTAAGGGAAGCAAAGATAAAAGAATTTCTGAATCTGAAGCAGGAGTCTATGAGTGTGCAAGAGCACAACCTCAAGTTCACTTAGCTATCCCGCTATGCTCCGGAGATGGTGGTGGATATGAGGAGCAGGATGAGTTTGTTTGTGTCTGGACTATCTCGCTTGTCAAGTAAGGAAGGTAAGGTGACTATGTTGATAGGGGACATGAACATAGCTATCCTCATGATCCATGTGCAGCAGGTTGAGGAGGACAAGCGAAAAAATAGGGAAGAGTTCCGCAGTAAGAGGGCAAAGACAGCAAATCATGAATCTAGCCAGCAGAAGACCGGGAATGTGAATCAGTTATCTGTTCAGCAAAAGTCACCTGGACCTACCCCATCGTCAGCTAGTGTGCCTACACCAAAGAACATAAATGAATTTAGGAACCAGAACTCGTAGAATTTCAGAGCTCGACCTACTCAGTTTCAGGATAGTGTGGCACAAGGGGCTAACTGGACCCCCACATATACCAAGTGTGGTAGGAACCATCCAGGAGCATATCGTGATGGCTCAAGTGGCTACTTCAAGTGTGGTCAGACGAGTCACTTTACTAGAGAGTTTCCTAAGAATAAGCAGGGTAATGGGGGCAATAGAACCCAACCTTCTTCAACAGCTCCAATAGATAGAAATACCTAGAAAGGAGCTACTGCATGGACAAGCAGAGGAGTAAACTGTCTGTATGCTATAGCTGGTCACCAGGATCAGGAAAACTCACCAGATGTTGTCACTGGTATGCTTAAAGTCTTTACTTTAGATGTGTATACTTTAATTGATCCTGGTGCGAGTCTGTCTTTTGTGACTCCTTATGTGGCCATGAGGTTCGGTATTTCCCCCGAACAACTTCTTGAACCTTTCACTGTTTCCACACCTGTTGGTGAGTCTATCCTAGTAAACATAGTCTATCGTGATTGTACCATCTCTGTCTATCACAAGGACACCATAGCTAACTTAGTTGAGCTAGACATGGTGAACTTTGATGTTATTCTAGGTATGGACTGGCTTCATGCTTGTTATTCCTCAGTCGATTGTAAAACTCGAGTAGTCAAGTTTTAGTTTCCAAATGAGCCAGTTTTAGAGTGGAGGAGTAGTTCAGCAGTGCCTAAGGGTCGTTTCATTTCATAACTTAAGGCCAGAAAGTTAGTTTCTAAGAGATGTATCTATCACTTAGTCCGAGTTAATGACTCTAGTGTTGAGACACCGCCTATTCGGTCAGTTTCAGTTGTGAGTGAGTTTCTAGAGGTCTTTCCAGATGATCTTCTCGGTGTCCCTCCTGAGAGAGAAATAGACTTTTGAATAGATATTCTTCCTGATACTCAACCCATCTCTATTATGCCATATAGAATGGCTCCAGCTGAGTTAACAGAGTTAAAAGAGCAGTTGAGAGATCTTCTTGATAAGGGTTTCATCCGACCAAGTGTCTCACCTTGGGCACTTCGGTCTTATTCGTGAGGAAGAAAGATGGTTCCCTTAGGATGTGTATCGATTACCGCCAATTGAACAAGGTCACCATAAAGAATAAATATCCTCTTTCAAGAATTGATGATCTTTTTGACCAACTTCTGGGTGCCACTTGCTTCTCTAAGATAGACCTCAGATCTAGCTATCATCAGTTAAAAGTGAGAGAATGTGACATCTCGAAGATAGCTTTTAGGACTCGTTATGGTCATTATGAGTTCCTTGTTATGTCCTTTGGTTTGACTAAAGCTCCTGCAACATTCATGGATCTTATGAACAGAGTTTTTAAGCCATATATGGATATGTTTGTTATCGTGTTCATTGATGACATATTAATTTATTCAGGGAATAAAGAGGACCATGCTAGCCATCTCAGAATAGTCCTCTAAACTCTCAAAGATCAAGAGTTATATACCAAATTTTCTAAGTGTGAGTTCTGGCTTGAATCCGTGGCATTCTTAGATCACATTGTGTCCTGCAAAGGAATTCGAGTCGATACTCAGAAGATTGAGGTAGAGCAGAATTGGCCAAGACCCACATCTCCAACTGATATAAGGAGTTTCTTGGGGTTGGCTGGTTACAATAGAAGATTTATCGAGGGGTTCTGATCTATTTCATCTCCATTGACTAAGTTGACTCAGAAAACAACTAAGTTTCAATGGTTTGAAGCTTGTGAGAAAAGCTTTCAGGAATTGAAAACTCAGTTAACTAGTGCCCCAATATAGACTCTTCCAGAAGGTATAGAGGGTTTCGTCACCTATTGTGATGCGTCCAGATTTGGACTTGGTTGTGTCTTGATGTAGAATGGTAAGGCTATAGCTTATGCCTCTAGACAACTCAAGGTCTACGAGAAGAACTACCCGACTCATGATCTCGAGTTGGCAGCAGTGGTTATTGCTCTCAAAATATGGAGTCACTATCTCTATGGTGTTCATGTGGATGTGTTCACAGACCACAAGAATCTCCAGTATGTTTTCAGTCAGAAAGAGCTCAATCTCAGACAAAGGAGGTGGTTAGAGTTGATCAAGGATTATGACATGAGTATCCTCTACCACCCAGGTAAGGCTAATGTTTTTGTTAGTGCTTTGAGCAAGTTGTCCATGAGAAGAGTAGCTCATGTTGAGGAAGGCAAGAAGGAACTGGCTAAGGAAGTTCACAGGCTTGCCTGTTTGGGAGTTCGTTTGCTAGATTCCAGTGAAGGTAGAGTTGTTGTGATGAATGGAGCTGAGTCATCATTGGTGGCATTGGTGAAGGAGAAGTAAGACAAAGACCCCATTTTTCTTGAATTTAAGGCAAATGTCCATAAGCAGAAAGTGATGACTTTTACACAAGGGGGAGATGGTGTGCTGAGATATCAAGGGAGGTTATGTGTTCTAAGGGTGGATGATCTCCAAGAGAGAATCACAGAAGAAGCTCACAGTTCCAAATATTCGATCCATCTGAGTTCCAAAAGATGTACCATGACTTGAGAGAAGTCTATTGGTCGAATAGTATGAAGAGAGATATTGCAGAGTTTGTCACTAAGTGCCCAAATTACCAGCAAGTCAAGGTAGAACACCAAAGGCCGGGCGGTGTGGCTCAACACATAGCTCTTCCAGAATGGAAGTGGGAGATGATTAATATGGACTTCATTACATGTTTACCGCGATCTCGCAGGCAGCATGATTCCATTTGGGTGATTGTAGATCGGATGACCAAATCAGCCCACCTCTTACCAGTAAAGACTACCAATACAACAGAAGAGTATGCTAACCTATACATTTGTGAGATAGTTCGACTACATGGAGTTCCTTTGTCCATTATCTCAGATAGGGGTTCTTAGTTTGCCGCAAAGTTTTTGAAGTCGTTTCAGAAAGGTTTGGGTTCGAAGGTAAACCTTAGTACTGCTTTCCATCCCCAGATTGATGGTCTAGCATAGTTTACAATTCAAACTTTGAAGACATGTTGAGAGCTTGTGTTCCGGATTTCAAAGGTAATTGGGATGACCACTTGCCTCTTATCGAGTTCGCATACAATAATAGTTATCATTCCAGCATTCAGATGGCTCTGTATGAGGCTCTATATGGGCGAAGGTGTAGATCTCCCATTGGATGGTTTGAGGTTGGTGAAATTGAGTTGATAGGACCAGATTTGGTTCATCAAGCCATGGAGAAGGTGAAGACAATTCAAAAAGGGTTGAAAATAACATAGAGTCATTAGAAATTCTATACCAATGTTGGGAGAAGAGATTTTGAGTTTGAGGTTGATGATTGGGTCTATCAGAAAGTTTCACCCATGAAGGGTGTTATGAGGTTTTGTAAAAAAGGGAAGCTCAGTCCCCGATATATTGGTCCTTACCGGATATCCAAGAGAGTTGGCAATGCAGCTTATAAGTTGGAGCTACCGTCATAATTAGGAGCAGTCCATCCGGTATTTCACATCTTTATGCTAAAGAAGTTTTTGGGTGATCCTTCACTTATTGTGCCTACCGAGAATATTGGTATCAAGGACAACCTATCTTATGAGGAAATTCCCGTTCAGATTCTTGATCGTCAGGTTCGCAAGTTGAGAACCAAAGAGGTTGCATCAGTCAGAGTCCTGTGGAGAAACCAGTTTGTTGAGGAGGCTACATGGGAGGCCGAGGAAGATATGAAGCAGCGATACCCTCATCTCTTTACCTCCAGTTTTGTTATAGGCCAAGGCATTAACTATTCCTAAAGTATCTCATTTAATTTTGTCCCTCCTTCAGCATTTCGAGTTCATGAGTTTTATGTGTATTTTGCACTAAATTGGGCTGTTAAACATTTTCCTACCCTCTTTGTGCAAAGTTCATCCATCATTCGAGGACGAATGATTCCAAGGGGGAGATATTGTAACATCCCGAATATTTCTAAGCTAAGGCCCAAACCATTCTTTCATTGCATGTAAAAATTGTAACGGGTGATTCTTAAATTGCTCATATGTGTAAAGGTCATTTCTTTGGTGTTCGAATGGATTTGGATATGACTTAGGGTCACAAGAACCCCCTAGCACAAAGTTGAGTTGAAAGCTTCATTATCGATTAAGTTTTGACATAAGATTCTACTTAGGTAAACTTCAAACAATTATATCTCCCAGCACATAATGAATTAAGTGACCCATACCTATCAAATTAAAAATCTTTGAGTCCTCTTTCCAACGCCACTAAGTTTGCCTTTTTCTGAGTTCGAAGTAAAACGTTATGGCCATTTTACGAGAGACTGCCATATTAGAGTTTCTGAGTCTGTGAACGACGGATCCAACCTACGATCTGTCGGTTGAATGAAGAACTGTCCTGTCAAGTCGTCGGTAAAGTACTAAGAGTCAACTTTTGAGACGCAAGGCCTACAGATCAAACCAACGGACCGTAAGTACTACTACGGGCCGTTGTTTGGACCTATAAGTGGACTTTTAAGCCTTTAAAATTCAATATCAATTCCATGGATGGGATTTACGGTCCGTAGATCAAACCACGAGCCGTAGATGGTCCCGCGGATAGTTTTTATTAGATTTTAAAGAGGGGTAGTCCAGTCTTTTCCCACCCCTTCTAAGCCTAACCCATGATGTTTTTACACGTAATCAAGGTTCTTAACAGTATTAATCAACCCTAATACTCTCGTTAACGCTTCCAAGTCTTAGAGCAAGGATTCAAGAGGAGAAAGCTAGGTTTTAATCATTCTTCCAATTTAGCCAAGAACTTCGTTCTTTCCAGGTATGTAAGGCTATTCATAGTGTTGGACCAGTTCGTCCTGACGCCCTACATCTCAATTCAGTCAGAAATCGTTACATCTAAATGATATATTCCTAGTTCTTGTTCTATCCATAGTTCTTGATATTTGAATTAAGTTCTTTAACAAGTTGAGATTTTGATTCCTATTTTACATGTGAATCTTATGATGTTGTTCATGCTTAGTATCACATAAACCCTATTGATTTAGTAAAGTGATGTTTTCAAATAAAATTTCATGAAAGTTCCTCATATATTGATTTTTGGCTTGAAAGATAAGTCCATGAGCATACGTTTTAAAAGGTGTGAGTTTTGAACAGAATCCTTGAAAAGAGAATTAAATGTTTTCATATGTACTACTTGACAGTTGAGAAAAAGAAAGAGTATGATTGATGTGTTTGAAAAGTACTTCAGTAATGTAATAGTCCCTTTCTTTGTAAAAGATGATTGAGCAAAGTGAAAACTAAGTAAAGTAATAGTCCCTTTCTTTGTAAAGGGTGATTGAGCATAACGTTATATTGATTATATTGGGAGTAGTATCGAGTACCGAATTGGGTTAGAGTCTTTTATAACTCAAAAGTCCCACAAAACTACGTAGCCATCGTAGGATAGGATAGCATTGATTCTTCATGCGACTCCTTACTGCCTCTGAGAAGGCCTACTAGATGGATCCATAGTCACAATATCATCCCTACCCCGGAGAAGTATAAGATGGCCCTTTGTCACTACCCGATCCCTCAAGTCGTGATGGCACCTACTACAACCCACCAGTAGGTAAGCCTAACCCATATCCCGAAACCAGAAGCAACGGGCTATCAAACCAAAGAGGAACCAATAGAGAAATAAACGATAACGAAGAGGAGAAAGAAGGGCTGACATATACACAACCAAGGAACCAACCCCAAAACCTGACATTAGTCAGTAGTCGAGCATCTAAACAAAAAAAGAGTACAAAGCTTACACCAATATAAATATAGATACAGATAGTTTTCGAAAGCAAGTAAAGACTAATCCTAGCCCAAAGTAGATGGAAATTGGCATTTTCGGACGCCAGGAGCTCACCCAATCTCCGAATGCAAGCTGCTCCACACCAAGACCAAATCACCGGCGATAACTCGTACTATAATCTGTAGGGAGCAGAAGTGTAGTATGAGTAACAAACTAATGGTACTCAGCAGGCACAGGCCAACTGAGCTCCACAGATAAAGCAAGCATAAAAAGCATACAAACAGGGCAGGAACAACGCAAGTAAAGAAATAGGAACTAACACAAAATAAAAGCAGGAACAAAAGCGAAGAGCTAGAAAACAAGAGGAAAGGAGAAAGAGCTGAAGGACACACCTACAACCAAAAGCCACAAACTAGTTAAGATAAGAGCACACCGCAGGAGCTAACCAGTTAAGAGCAAAATACTACAGACACCACTAAACACCTAAGAGCTAATCAAACTGAATCTAACAGGAAGTACCAATCACAAATCCAGACTAAGACACCCTGGAGACCAACTACAACGACTACACAAAATAAGAGCAAATATAATTAGATCATAATCGGCCAGATGCCCATACCCTCGGACGGTACATAACATAGGCCCGGCCCCCATAAATCGGGGGACCAAAGAGCAAATAAATATACTAGTGATGGGTGATGCTAACGAATGCTAGTTGTAGTAAAAACCAGTAGCATCATCGGTGGCTCTCAGAGATCATCATAACCAAGTGTATACACCCACCCCGGCCCCCGGCCTTCCAGGATTAAATATGTAGACGATTTTTAGGTGGGTTTGATCTCTTTTTTATTATAGTATTTTGTATCGCAAGGCCAGGAAGTTGATTTTTTGGTGGCGTTTTATTTAGAAGATTTCCTGGAAGATTTTTAGGTGATTTTTTCTATCTTTATAGTTTATTTTGATTTTTAGAATTTTGTAGAAGATTTTATTTATTTGATGGCTTAGCAATCTTTTACTATGAACTTTATTTTTACTTTCCTGATTTTGGGTTGTGTCAGTTTCAGGGCTTTATGTACGAAAGTTGTCGTGCAGATCATGAAGGTTGATTTTGTAGCTGGAGAGGGTTGCATCTAAAATTTTAAATTAGAGTTAGTATTCTTATGAGATCATCATTTGTGGTGTCTTTGTAGTTTGCACACGTCTTCTACAGTATTAAACAAGTCTCACTCTCACCACCCGTAATTAAAGTTATACCCGACATACGCTTATAAGGACATTTTGTTTTAACGTTTTCATCTTAGATATGTGATATTTAACATTTTATTGAGCTCAGCGTTCAGTTGGAGCCTAATGCTAGATATGTTATAATGGCTTTAGTTAAACAAATAACTTCAAAGGATGCACTGACCCGGCCCTCGAAATCAGCAAAGTAAACAAAAAGTATGATCACAAAGGTGATCATGCCTGTCATAGGAAAAGTTATTTTATCATTCTATCACTTCATTCTTGACCTAATTACGAAATACTTTGCTTTTTACAGTAATTGTTCTTCATAATATGGATGAAACCACAGACGCGAAGAACATACAACACTATTAAATGAATTATGGGCTACTATTCAGATACTTGCAAACTCATTCATATTTGACTTGTTGAAAAGCTGCAACAAAATTGTTGAAGCTGTAGATCCTATAACTCATGAAGTAAGTATAAAAATAGTACATTCTAATATAATTTGCATTAGTATTGGCTATGAATTTAATATAGCCTAGAACTCTTCACCTATTACTCTTAAACTTGTGTCCCTGCTTACTATTTGATGTTATAATTGATTTGTAACTTATTTTTTCTTATCCATATTCATAGAATATATGAGTATATATGCTTTTTTTTATTTTTTGAAATTTAGTCTTATTCTTGAAACTTTGATATGTAGTTCAATTATCCCTGTTTTTAAAAGATACAAATATTAGTTGTGTGATACGTGATATCATGACTAAGTAATTACTTTATAAAATGTCGATCAAATTGTTGTATATGTAGTTTCAAGTGTAAAATATGCTAATGGCATAATTCTTTGTCTTGTCTATTCTACAATATTTTTCTTAAGATAAATCATTTGCTTGATTCTTTTTTTCTTAGATGTTGTTCTACTATTAAATTTTCATAATTAATGAAACTTCTTTTTCTATTATAACAAGTTGGAATGCATTATTATGTAGATAAACTAATAGTGTTTTTCAAACCAAAGCCACCTCTTAATTTTTGGGATGAATGTGATGATGACAATGATGATGAACTCGTGAATAATAAACAAATACTACAATTTTTTTTAAACTTTAAATTTTGTATTCAAATCTTTCAAACTTTTCCTTTATGAACACTAAAAGAGATTTCTGGACCTACAAGAAGTAAAACAGACCACAAATACTTCACCCTCAAGTTATCTGTGTTCAATCGTAATTGTAGAAATAGCTGAACTTAGAAACAAAAATAAAGACTTTATATTTCATTATTAAGCTTCCATAAATCTTGTTATTACTACCAATAGTTAGCTCCATGATATTACTTTAAAAAAGATGCATATGGTGTGATTTGATCAGAAAAATATAAAATCTCAACTAATGGTCTAACAATTTCTAGCAAAAAATGAGTTCTTTCAACTTTTCTTATGTTGTGGAATTCACATGGTAATCACATTGAACATTTATTACTACATTCTGTGTTTTCTTGTTTTATTTGTGCCTTTTTTTGGTTCTTCTATTTTGTCCTTTTATCTGAAAAGTGATACCTTTATAGCCTATTTGCATTGGTTCATAGCTTATGACTTGTAAGTTAATTCAAGAGTTAAGATTTCTAACTAATGGCTTTTGGCTTATTTTTGTGATTTTGACTTGAATGAAGCACTAAATCTAAGGTGATCATATATCCGATAAAGATCTAGTGAGTCATTACTGAAAGTCGCAGCTTCACTATATTAAATCAGGGCTCAACTATCGATAGATTATGACTTTCAGAAGGTCTGTATTAGATTAGTCTGTGGTGTATTATTTACAATTGAGTAAGAAGTAGCAAGTGATAATAGATGTTTGAAGCATTGTAAAATGGAAAGGAAAAGCGCATCTTGTCTTTTATTGATATTTCCTTTGTTACAGGCAGTGGGATCAGATCAGTCTATTTGTATATTGATTTTGGGTTGATATGAAATTTTGACATATTTTAAATTTAAAATGCTTTTTTCATGGAGAAGCTTTCTTATTTATGCATATTTTTCCTATCATTTTGATGAAAAATGTTCCCTGCATAGCTACTCAAACATAACTTTAGTCTGGTTGAATTCTTTTCTTTATAAATTTGGTCATTTTTGTGGATTATGTGGTGTTAGTTCTTGGATACCACAAGTATTCTATTATGTGTTCTAGCCAAGTATTATTACTAGCATCAACTAAGCTTTTTACTTCCAAAACTAGAAAAAACATCTACTAGTTTTAATGGATATTATAACTGGATATATATATATATATATATATATATATATATGTATTAAGAATATGTTCCATTGTTGAACTTTTGCTGAACTCTTTACCATTTTTTGTAGGTAAAGCAATTGAACGAGAGGAAGGTGAAGTCAATGAAGACCTTATTTAAAATTGGTTGTTCATTGCTATACCGTCCACATTTCTAGGAATCATTTATAGTATAATTCTATGCATATTTGTATATGCCAGCTTTGAAATTTTTAATAAGTTGTGCGTTCTTTTTGTAAGTAAATTATACTGGATTTATATTTTTGAGTATGATTAGGTTGATGAATAAATTTCTTTCATGATATATCTAAATTTCATTTGTGTATATTTTAATATATTAATAGTCAATTCATCAATGCTTTATTACTGTTGTCATAACCTATAAAAACCATTGCAATAGCTTAAAATAATTGTAGTAATAGATCCAAGAGCCTGTTGCAATAGGCCCGCAAAACTGTTGCCGTAGGACTGCAAAATTGTTGCCAAAAGCATGTTTTGCAACTATTTTGAACTGTAGCATTTGAATAAATAACTGTTGCTACAGATAGTCTTACATCAATGGCTTAAACCGTTGCAGTAGACAACCCTATGGCAACGGATATCAAATCGTTGCAAGAAACCGTTGCAATACGTCTATTGCAACGCGATTAGATGAGATGGTTGCCTAATTGTTGCGATAGATCTATTGCAACAGTTTTATTACCTATTGCAGCGGTATTTAAAGTGTTGCCATAGCTCTATTTTCTAGTAGTGCAAAATCCAGTTCATTTTAGATCTCAAGGGTCTTTTAGACTTGTAATGGGGATGAGGGTTAAGGCATGGTAAATTTTTGTTGGTGACTTCACCTTTTTAAAGCATTGTTGCAATCATAATCATCTCTTCTCAAGTTCTTTTTCTTTGTTTTTCAATTGAGGACTCAACCCTTGATTTGTCGTTCACTTTATTTGGAATCCCCTTTTTATTTCATTCATTCCTCTTTTTCATTTTCTTTTTTATAAGGAGGGGTTCCTTCTTTTTAGTAGCACTTTCAATGTTGAGCCTCAAATCATCTTTCTTTGCCCCTTACTTGGTTGTCACTCAGCCTAAGTTGGCTATTCAAACATCACAATGCTTCAAAAAGGATTTTTTTGTGAGAAGGTAGGGATAATTTGGTTCAAGAGGCTTCTTTTGGTTAACAACAAATGGATTAGGCTCAAATGGTGCCAAAATGGATTCACACCCTCACAAGGAAGTCACAAATGGTTTATGGACAATTTCGTTCCCTCATTGAATTTTTGCCCAAAATCATGTCTCACATTCACCAAGATTCACACAATTGGACTAACAAGTCAAATTCTAGGACTCCACGTGCATGCTTTTAAGTAAAACCTCACCACACATGGCACTTCAAAATACACTCGTTTAGCACATCCCGAAAAGATCAAGAGCATACGTGTGATGTTCATTGCAAGGATCACCTCGAAACGCAGTTAGTCAACATAAGTTTCAAAAACATCATTCAAAGGTGTAACCACATCAATTTCATTCTAGCAACACCAACACTACACATCATGCTCATCATGAGTACTATTTAAGACATCGATATTGAAAAAATTGATTCTCAAATTTTTATGAATGAAAATTTCATGCATTTCATGATTTTAAAACTCATAGGGGGTTACAATCATAAAGAGAGAACGAAAAAGAAGTAAAGAGACAAAATCATCCAAAAGAGCACACTAATATAAACAAACATCAAACTACAATTGTTCAAAAGACTAAATAACAAAATACAAGCAAAAAGGGGAATATTGGCACGAAGGTCCTCACCCCACCGAAAATAGAATCTAGTGTCCTCAATGCAAAATAAATGAATGTACTAGAAGGCTGAGAGAAAGGGTCCCCCTGACAGGCTATGCTTATGGAGCACTCTCATCTACAGTCTCAGGTGGAGAAGCCTCAAGAGGGGCACCAATGCCAGTAAAAGGATCATTGGATGCAGAAAGGAAGCATCAACTGGGGCATCAGTGCCCGTCTCAGCAGCAGGAAATGTGGTGGAGTCTAGAGTGACTCCACTGGACCCGACATCTGTAGTGTCTCGAAGAGATCTCTCCTGGGCAGCTTGAAGGATGGCCTCCTCAGTCTCTTGCAACTCTGTCAGTGTCTCAAAAATCACGTGCTCTTCCCCTTGCCATCCCTCCTCATCAGTCTTCTCAACCAACTCCTCCTCGGCCCTATCATCCTCATCCTCGGCAACAACATCGACATCTATAGAAACTCAAGGCACACTAGAGGAAGGCATAGAGCTAGGTATCTTAGGCACAAGGGCAGTGGCATTTGAAAGGGGAACCTCGCCCCATAGTGTGGAGATGTCCATAGACTGTATCTGGACTACCTCTATCCACAATGTGGAAACCTCATGCCTTAGGGAATCTAAAACACTAAAACTACCCTCGGCCTTCTCCTCAGCTGCTATCCTAGTAGTCAAATAATCTAGCCTTAAGGTATGGCCCTCTATCGTCTCCTCTCTCTAGACCACCGCACAATCAGAGGAGCCAAGGCTTTCTGGATAACCTGGTCAATGAGCCTGGTCAAGTTCTTCTCAACTCGGGCAGCTCTAACATCAGCTGACCAGGAAATACTACCCATCTGGCATATAAGTGCCTGGGTCAATGGAGGACGGGCAACATGAGAGGGGGGAGGCCTCAGAGTAGTAGTATCAACAGCAGCATGAGGTATTGATGTAGAATCAGAGGGTGCAGTAGTGGAGGGTGGGACAGAAATACCTGCCTGCTCCACAGAAAGGAGCAGGTGTAGCAGGGTTGACCACGGGTGTGGAGTCTAGTGATGGAGGCTTCCACTGAGCTGCATCATCCGTCAAATACTTTTCCTCGATTCTCTGGATATCACTAGAGGAGACAGGCGTGATTATGAGTTTTCCCTCGAGAAGGAACTCCCACTCTTTCGCATAGCTGAGTAATGAGCACCGGGAAGGGAAGAGAGGTCTGCTTTTGTCTGCCCGAAGTAATATCTCCTTCACAATTATGTTTCCCACATTGATCTTCTCCTTTTCAATAATAGATCCTACTAATATAGCTCATGGACGCCGGAGTACAAATTCATTTTCGGAAGGCATTATGTGCTACTGATAAACCCAAACCAGTATCTCGCCTTTATGCTTAGGTCTTTCCTCTCTATCTTGGCACCTTCAGCTATCCAAGACGGTGAAGACTCACAAGAAATTAGAGGGGCCAGCCACTCCTTTAGTGCATCCAATGTTTTCCTCATCCGGTTCTTGTACCTATTAGTCTTATTATCCGGGGTGCCCAGGAGTCCATTAATCGGACTGGCATGACACTGAACCATTTTACCCCTCACTTCAAGACAGTTCCTTTCTTCTTCTTTGGTAACGCCTTGGCATAGGTGTCATAAAGTTCTCGCACCTACTTTGGCATATATGGTTGCCTTACTTTTGTGAACTTTTCCAGCATGTGGATTTTGATTGCCTCCCATATTGCTGGATATTCACTGATAACCCCGTCAGTCAAGAGTCAGCACTCCTCCAAAATTATTTTCCCCCATCTGCCTTAGGCCTATTCAAAGACCTTGGAGCTATTATTGGGAGAACGCAAAAAGGAGGATTGGTATCTTGTGAGGGTGACACCAATTTTGAGCGAATATTCACCTTCTTCTTCGAAATATGCTTTTGTACCTTTTTACCCCCCACTGGTAGGTGTCTTAGGGTTTGTTTGTTGGACATGAGAGGCCTCAGAAGGCTTATTGATTAGGATGCCCTTTTGCCTCTTCAGAGGAGGAGGATAATGAGAAGACTCTCTCAATGTTGTAGTGTCAGAAGCAACTACATTTTTACCTTTGATTTTCGCCATTACCTGCAAAGAATACATTAAACACAAGATTTGTGAAGGTTAGTTGAAATCGAATGCACATTGAATCGGGTTTTAAAAACACTCCTGAGTCTCGCCTAATGGGAAGGAGTATCACCCAATAGTATTGGCGAACACCGGTGAGCTCGCCAAAATGGACAAAATCAAAATAATCAGGCTCAGGCATAAAAGGCGAAGTCAATGTCAACTTGGCGATTCACCGAGCTAGTTTCGGTGAGCTAAGAAAAGTCCACCAAAACTGACAGTGCAACAAGAAAAGACACGGCATCAATGGCAATGTCCTCTCCAACTAGGCGATACACCAAATGGGTTTCGGTGAACTACACTCTGTCAGTGCATGCTTTTTTAATAAATTAAATATAGGTTCACAAATTACAGTGGATTGAGCTATGAATCGACTGATGTAGTTCAATCTTCCAAGGAAACTCATAACTTATTTCTTGGTCTTCGGAGGTGGTAAATCCTGAATCGCCTTGACTTTGGAGGGATCAAGATCAATGCCTCTTCTACTGACTATGAAACACAATAACTTGCCTGCTTGTACTCCAAAATCACATTTAGCAGGATCCAACTTCAAGTTGTACTGACGTAGGCGATCAAAGAACTTTCTCAAATGGATTAAGTGATTCGAACTCTTGTGGGACTTGATGATTATGTCATCCACATATACGTCAATCTCCTTATGGATCATATCATGGAACATAGCTTTCATGGCTCTTATATACGTGGCCCCAGCATTCTTGAGACCAAATGGGATTACTCGGTAATGATAAACACCCCAAGGTATAATAAAAGTTATCTTTTCAGCATCTTCTTCATCCATCAAAATCTAATGATAACCCGCAAAACAATCAACGAATAATTGCATTTCATGCTTAGCGTAGTTGTTGATGAGAATATGGATATTTGGATGGAAAATTGTCTTTGGGACTGGCTTTGTTGAGATCTCTATAATCAACACATATCCTGATCTTACCATCTTTTTTAGGCACCGGAACAATATTGGCTAACCAAGATGGATACTTAGTAACCTCCAGAACTTTAGCTTGAATTTTTTGGTAACTTCTTCCTTGATTTTCAAACTCAAATCTGGTTTGAACTTTCAATTTTTTATTTTACCGGACTAAAATCAGGGTTGATTGGAAACTTATGAGAAACAATATATGTTCTTAATCCGGGCATATCATCATAGGACCAAGCAAATACCTTTATGTATTATTTGAGCAAATTGACGAGTTCCATTTTCTGAGCTTCTATCAAATGGACAATGATTCTGGTTTCTTTGACATATTCTTCACCACCCAGGTTCACGATCTCAGTCTCCTCTTAATTCGGCTTCTCTTGATTCTCAAACTATTTCAATTCTTCTGCGAAGACTTCAGGGACCATGGTCTCTTCATCATATTCCTCGAACTCATCATCATCTGTCTCATTTTGTTCATTCAGCTTATGACATGACATGATATTGGCAGGTTTTAAGTTATTTTTACTGAAATCATAAATAAACCATGTCAAATAAAAATCTAAAGCCAAATAAGTAAGTTGTAAATAAATAGATCTAAGCAAAAGATGAGTCCTTCATTTAGAGCAAAAGAAATTACAAACTTTGGCCATGACCATAGGTCAATCTGCCTTTTCAAAACATCACGAGGGAAATTAAAGTTTAAAGAGGTAAAATGTCACGACTCAAGGTACCCCTAGACATGACATGGCATACAAGGCCCCGAGAGGCCTCATACAAGCCACTTAGCATGCATACATACAAGATAATAGAGATTAAGATTTCAAAAGAGATTTTCATATCCAAGTTTTAAAAAGAAATAGCGGAAGTCTACATCTCATGTCTCAAAGCCAATCTAACATAAAGAAAAATAGTTTGGGACGTAACCCAATACAATCTGAAATGAAAATAAATACATGAAAATAAGAAGAACTAGGCTATGTCCTCGGCTGGATGAGGACTCACCAAGTCTTCTATCAAATCTTCTATAAGACTCTAGCCACGAGTGGATGGTGAATCGCCACGCCCTACATCAAAAAAGTTAATGTAGGCAAGAGTATGCGTTAGTACAATCAAGTACCAAGTATGATAACAATGCATATAAAACATATAAACCATGCCAGAATGAGACATAATCATGACATGCAATGGCCAAGCTAAAACATGATAAAGCATAAGAAGCATGAAGCATAAGCCATTGCCAAAGCAAGCTAAATCATCTTTCTTTACTTTACTTGAGATCATCATCACAACACTTTTGTTCATTAGTTGTGGGAAATAGCCTTAACCGACATATAAGACCATGTGAGCTATCAACATGGAATCCGGTGTCTACCCTACACCGAAAGAGGGCCTCCCTACTTTCCAAGGTATGACCCTTTTTCTTAACTTGTAGCTTACGTGGATCCACTAGCTAGTGTCTATCATAGACTATCATCCTATGGTGGCACATAGGTTTTGGGACATGGGTAATCACCACTTGTCCACTCGGTGCTAAGCATACTTCCCACAGATTAATCATAGTTCATTTATCATAGGTAGACATGGGTGATCGCCTCTTGTCTACATTAGGGAACATAGGTGATCGTCACTTGTCCCTTCATTAGAATTACTCCTTAAGAACATGGGTAATCGCCTATTTGTTCTTTTAGTTCTTAATGTGAGCATTACGTGAGAAACCCTTTCACCACTCAACACAATATCATCATGTCATTTAATTCATATGAGACATGCATAAGTTCATAAGCTTCATATTTACATAGTTCATTATGCTCATAATTCATGGATCATAGAGTTCATATGGGTTCATAAAAGTTCAACTTAAATCATGCAATTCAATGCAAGCTCATGCTTAGAAAGTCATAAACAAAATAATTTACCCATACTTGAAGGAACTCACATGATAGAGGAAAAATCATGCTTTTGACTTGAACATACTTAATTTCATAAAGTCATCCTGAATTCATTCATAATTAATGCATAGCTTCATAGAGATCTCATAAAATTACTCAATTCATAGCTCAACCCACCAATCAAATCATAAATTAGGAAATTGGGGAGAAGTAGCATGGGTTCATGGCGATTCATTCAATCTTTACATCAAATCATATAATTCACGCTAATTCGTGCACTAAATTACTTTATCATGCTAGATCGCGCACTAGTAATCATAAAATCAACAATTGAAATCATAATTGAAGAACCCATAAAAATTGATCAAAAACCCTAAATCAATTTAGGGAAATTGAACCTTGAGAACCTTGAAGTAAGTGAGGACCCATTGGAGGAAAGGGCTCCAAATGGTGAATAATATGATACCTCAACAAAGCCCACCAAAAATTGATGAAAATTGATGGTCTTCAATGGAGGATCCAAGACTTCTTCTTCTTCCTTGAGAGTTGAGAGGATTTTCTTAGAGAGAGGGGAGATTTGGGAATGAGTTAGAATGAGTGAAATTATGCTTAGAAAGTATTTATAGGGTCTGGGTTAAGGGTATAACTGACTTAGGTTAATAGTTAAACAATTAGGGAAAAGACCAAAAAGCCCTTAAATAAAAACTGTCGGGGGAAATCGACGGTCAGGACCTACGGTCCGTAGGTCAATCGACAGACCGTCCTATCCCTCCGTCGTTTGATTTAGAGACTTTGTTTTGGGCATTAAAGTTTGCTAAGTCTTGAAAGGATCTACGGCACCCATCTACGGACCATCAATTGAACTACGACCCGTCCTGCTCCTCCGTAGGTCGAGGTTCAAAAACTATGAAATCCTGAAGGTCCACAGTGCCAACGACGGTTCCCACCTATGGCCTTCCATTCCATCTACGGTCCGTAGGTGACCTCCGTAGTCACTGGCACCAGGTTGAAAAAGTACATTTTCATTTCTTTGAAAGCTTTGGGGTATGACAATATCTCCCCCTAGGGAACATTCATCCTCGAATGAGAATCAAGACATCATAAGGAGGGTAGAAGACACGAACTAACAACCCAACCTAGAATGCAATCACATAATGCACATATCCGAGAAGGAAACATCAACTCCAAGCTAAAGCATATTCAACACATTATTTCATGAAGAGTTTACACAACTCATACTCAATACACATAATCATACTAGACTCTTCATGAAAATGCATAATCAAGGAACCATGGAAATCAACTATGATACATGAGACCAAAGGAATGAACCATGAGGAACTAGGTACCTCAAGCTAGAGTAGGATCGGAAGGAGAGAGATGAGGATATCAGGACATAATATCGGCCTCGGCCTCCCAAGTAGCACCCTCAACTAATTGATTCCTCCAAATAACTTTCACGGAAGCAACTTCCTTATTCCTTAACTTCCGGACTTGCCAGTCTAAAATCTCAACCGGAATTTCTTCATAGGAAAGACTATCCTTAGTGCCAAGATTCTCTGATGGCACTATAGATGCCGGATCACCAACACATTTCTTTAACAATGAGACATGGAAAACCAGATGCACCGATGCCAATTCATTAGGCAAGTCAAGGTCATAAGCAACCTTACTAACACGTCTCAAAATCTGATATGGGCCTACATAACGGGGACTAAGCTTCCCTTTCTTCCCAAATCTCATTACACCCTTCATGGGTGAGATTTTCAAATAAACCTAATCATCAACATCAAATTCCAAATATCTCCTTCTAACATCGGCATAGGACTTTTTTTGACTTTGGGCCATTTCCAACCTCTCTCTAATAAGTCAAACTTTCTCCATAGCCTCATGCACCAACTCGGGACCTATCAGAGCAATTTCGCCAACTTCAAACCAAACTATAGGAGATACCTCCTACCATAGAGAGCCTCAAATGGAGCCATACCAATGCTAGAATGGTAGCTATTAGTATAAGCAAATTCAATCAAAGGCAAGTGATCATCCCATCTACCCCTGAAATCAATTCCACAAGCTCTCAACATATCTTCCAAAGTCTAAATAGTACGCTCCGCTTGCACATCCGTTTGGCGAAGAAAGGCCGTACTAAGCTTAACACGAGTACCAAGACATTTTTGGAACGACTTCCAAAATTGAGAAGTGAATTGTGCACCTCGATCGAAGATAATGGATAAAGGCACTCCATGCAGCCTAACCATTTCCCTCAAGTACAACTTAGCATAATCCTCCTCCAAATAAGAAGTTTTTACGGGAATGAAATGGGATGACTTTGTCATCTGATCTATAGCAACCCAAATGGAATCATATTGTTGCCGGGTGCGTGGTAAACCAACGACAAAATCCATATTAACATCTTCCCACTTCCAAGTAGGAATACTAATATCTTGGGCCAAAGCTCCCGGCTTTTGATGCTCAACTTTCAATTGTTGACAATTAGGACACTTGGCCCCAAATTCCGCAATGTCCTTCTTCATTCCGTTCAACCAATAGATCTCCCGCAAGTCACTGTAAATCTTGGTAGCTCTCGAGTGAATGGAATATCGAGAACTATGGGCTTTCGATAAAATCTGTCCTCTTAAGTCATCTACATTGGGGACACATAAACGACCTTGATAACGAAGCACACCATCTCCCCCTTGGGAGAAAGCCTCAATGGACTTTTTGAGTACCGCTTCCTTCAATTCAACTAAGTTAAGATCAAGATCTTTTTTAGCCTTCACATCATGCAAAAAAGAGAATTTGGAACCATTGTGAACCGTAACACCACCTTTAGTGGAATCAATCAACCGAACACCCAAACGGGCCAATCTATGAACATCATGAACCAACTCTTTCTTACCATCCTCCACATGAGCAACACTACCCATAGATAATCGACTAATAGCATCCGCCACCACATTAGCTTTACCGAGGTGATAGAGAACACTCATATCATAGTCTCTTAAGAGCTCAAGCCACCTTCTTTGGTGAAGATTCAAATCTTTCTTTTTAAACACATATTGTAAACTCTTATGGTTGGTAAATACATCCACATGTACCCCATACAAATAATGCCGCCATATTTTCAAAGCAAACACAACGCTGCTAATCCCTTATCATTAGTAGGATAGTTCTTTTCATGCACCTTGAGTTGTCTTGAAGGATAAGCAATAACTTTCCCATTTTACATCAGAACACATCCTAACACAATTCGTGAGGCATCATAACAAACCACAAACCTATCGGATCCTTTCGGTAGAGTCAATATCAGAGCCGAAGTAAGTCTATCTTTCAACTCTTGGAAACTCTTCTCACATGCCTCAGACCATATGAATTTAACCTTATTTTGAGTCAAAGCCATCAACTAAGAAGCAATCAAAGAAAACCCTTTAACAAACCTCCTATAATAACCGGCTAAGCCCAAGAAACTATGGATATCCAAAGGTGATAGAGGTCTAGGTCAATTCTTAACCGCATCCGTCTTCTTAGGATCTACCTCAATACCCTTACCGGAGACAATGTAACTAAGAAAAGCCACGGATCTTAACCAAAACTCACATTTACTAAACTTCGCAAAGTGTTGTTGGTCCTTGAGGACTTGCAATACAATCCTAAAATGATTGGCATGTTCATCCTCATGTTTTGAGTAGATCAAGACATCATCTATAAACACAATCACGAACATGTCAAGGTATTGCTTAAACACCCTATTCATCAAGTCCATGAATACGACCGAAGCATTTGTCAATCCAAACGACATTACCAAGAACTCGTAGTGACCATATCTAGTCCGGAAAGCCATTTTTGGAATATCATCTTCTTTCATCCTTAATTGGTGATAGCCCGAACAAAGGTCGATCTTAGCGAAGAAACTAACCCCTTGAAGTTGATAAAACAAGTCATCTATCCTTGGTAGAGGATACTTATTCATAACGGTAGCCTTGTTCAATTGGCGGTAGTCAATGCACATACGGAGTGAACCATCTTTCTTTCTTACAAACAAGATCGGAGCAACTCATGGAGAAACACTTGGTCGGATGAAACCCTTATCCAACAAATCTTTTAATTGCTCCTTTAGTTCTTTAAGTTCCGCTGGGGCCATTCTATAAGGAGGAATAGAAATATGATGCGTATCCGGGAGAAGGTCAATACCGAAGAAGTCTATTTTCCTCTTTGAAGGAATACTGGGCAAATCATCAGGAAACACTTCTGGAAACTCATTAACAACGGGGACCGACTCAAGAGTAGGGGTTTTGGAATCTATATCCCTCACCTTAAAAAGATGGTAAATGGAACACTTAGAAATCATCTCTCTAGCTTTTAGATAAGAAACATATTGACCTCTAAACGTAGAATTTCCCCCCTTCCACTCTAGGATAGGCTCATTAGGGAATTGAAACTTGACATCAAACTGAAAAACTTTCAACATACCGATAAGCACATCGGGAGAGCGCTCTTGCTCATGGCAAGCTTGAAGTGCATAGAATCGGTTTTGCTTCTGATTTTCACTAGAACTTGATGGATTTTTGGATTGAGTGCATCAACAGTTATCCTCCTCATTCTTAGCCACTAAGGGGCAATCCCTTATCTTGTGATCCGTCTAACCACAACTAAAGCATACATTAGAACCGGCTAGATATTTACCCTCATGCTTTCTTCCACACTTAGCACAAGCAGTCGATGAGAAGCCACTGCCATTTCCTCCTTGAGGCTTAGGGTTAGGCACCCTATATTTGTTTAACTTAGGAGGAGCATTGAAAGGACCTTGATTAGAGAACCTTTGTCAAAATCTAGGACGACCATGTCCATCGGACCTCAAATATAAAAAGTTACCATCACCAGTCCTAGCCCTCTTTGTTTCTCTAGACCTTTCCTTGAGCTTTTCTTCCTCTATATGTTGAGCATACACCATAAGGTGGGAAATATCCATATCATTAAATAGCATAGCGGTACGGCACTCTTTGATCACCATTTCGGATACTCCCGAGATGAACTTACTCATTCTAGCCCTAGGATCGGCAACTATAGATGGAGCATATCGAGACAATTGTGTGAACTTCAAAGCATACTCTTTCACATTCATGTTCCCTTGTCGAAGGTTGATGAACTCAAGCACCCTTGCCTCCCTCACCTCAAGGGGAAAGAACCTATCAAGGAAGGCAACCTTGAATTTCTCCCAATTAAGAGGACACTCATTAACCGCCCTCTCACTCTTCCATTTGTTGAACCAAATTCTGGCAACGCCCTTGAGTTGATAAGCGGCCAACTCCGCCTTTTCTTTCGGCGTCACACCCATGATCATCAACACCTTGTGCACTTTATCAATGAAGTCTTGAGGATCTTCCTCAACCTTAGAGCCATGAAATTTTGGAGGGTTCATTCTAGTGAAGTCCCTCACTCTTGATGCCGCCGTACCCACATTTGGGTTCACGGGAGCCACAACCTCTCTATTGGCTTGAGCCGTCACGGCTTGAGCCAACACTTGAAAAGCAACCCTAAACTCCGCATTAGTCACTTGCTCGGCCAAAGGGACGGCCAGAACTTGAGGAGCTTGGGGAGGAGCTTCTTGTTCCACATTCTCTCCCATATTTCTTCTAGCGTAAGGTCTTCGGGTCGCCATATCCTGAAACACATAGGATAGGGATTAGGAGAGAGACATATAGAGTTAAACTCTATGGCACGACTTAGGAGTAATGAAAGAAGTGTAGTTTCTTAAATGTCTTATAGCCTCTCATTCATAAATGTGGCGCGCTTCACACTCAAGAACAAGACTCTACTTGACGCGGCTAATGAGACATCCTAGGATCTTTCTAAAACCATGTGCTCTGAATACCAAGTTTGTCATGACCCAAGGTACCCCCTAGACGTGACATGGTGTACAAGGCCCCGAGAGGCCTCATACAAGCCACTTAGCATGCATACATACAAGATAATAGAGATTAAGAATTCAAAAGAGATTTCCATATCAAAACTTTTAAAAGAAATAGCGGAAGTCTACATCTCATGTCTCAAAGCCAATCTAACATAAAGAAACAAAGTTTGGGATGTAACCCAATACAATCCAAAATGAAAAGAAATACATGAAAATAAGAACAACTAGGCTATGTCCTCGGATGGATGAGGACTCACCAAGTCTTCTATCAAATCTTCTATAAGGCTCTAGCCACGAGTGGATGGTGAATCGCCACGTCCTACATCAAAGAATTTAATGTAGACAAGAGTATGCGTTAGTACAATCAAGTACCAATTATGATAGCAATGCACATGAAACATATAAAACATGCTAGAATGAGACATACTCATGACATGCAATGGCCAAGTTAAAACATGATAAAGCATAAGAAGCATGAAGAATAAACCATGGCCAAAGAGAGCTAAATCATTTTTCTTTACTTTACTTGAGATCATCATAAGAACACTTTTCTTCATTAGTTGTGGGGAATAGCCTTAACCGACATATAAGACCATGTGAGCTATCAACATGGAATCCGGTGTCTACCCTAAACCGAAAGAGGGCCGTCCTACTTGCCAAGGTAGGATCCTTTTTATTAACTTGTAGCTTACGTGGATCCACTAGCGCTAGTGTCTATCATAGACCATCATCCTATGGAAGCACATAGGCTATGGGACATGGGTAATCACCACTTGTCCACTAGGTGCTAAGCATACTTCCCACAGATTAATCATAGTTCATTTATCATAGGTAGACATGGGTGATCGCCTCTTGTCTACATTAGGGAACATGGGTGATCCCCTCTTGTCCCTTCATTAGAATAGCTCCTTAAGAACATGGGTAATCGCCACTTTGTTCTTTTAGTTCTTAATGTGAGCACTACTTGAGAAACTCTTTCACCACTAAACACAATATAATCATCTCATAACTTTTGGTACTTCACTCTCGAAGCACCCTTAATTCATCATTTAATTCATATGAGACATGCATAAGTTCATAAGCTTCATCTTTACATAGTTCATCATGCTCATAATCATGGATCTTAGAGTTCATATGGGTTCATAAAATTTCAAATTAAATCATGCAATTCAATGCAAGCTCATGCTTAGAAAGTTATAAGCAAGACAATTTACCAATACTTGGAGTAACTCACATGATAGAGGAAAAATCATGCTTTTGACTTGAACATACTTAATTTCATAAAGTCATCCTCAATTCATTCATAATTCATGCATAGCTTCATAGAGATCTCATAAAATTACTCAATTCATAGCTCAACCCACAAATCAAATCATAGATTAGGGAATTGGGGAGAAGTAGCATGGGTTCATGGCGATTCACTCAATCTTTACATCAAATCATATAATTCACGCTAATTCGTGCACTAAATTACTTTATCACACTATATCGTGCACTAGAAATCATAAAATCAACAATTGAAATCATAATTGAAGAACCCATAAGAATTGATCAAAAACTCTAATTCAATTTGGGGAAATTGAACCTTGAGAACCTTGAAGAAAGTGAGGACCCATTGGAGGAAAGGGCTCCAAATGGTGAATACTATGATACCTCAACAAAGCCCACAAGAAATTGATGAAAATTGATGGTCTTCAATGGAGGATCCAAGCCTTCTTCTTCTTCCTTGAGAGTTGAGAGGATTTTCTTAGAGAGAGAAATATTTGAGAGAAGGAAAATTTGGGAATGAGTTAGAATGAGTGAAATTAGGCTGAGAAAGTATTTATAGGGTCTGGGTTAAGGGTATAACTGACTTAGGTTAATAGTTAAACAATTAGGGAAAAGACCAAAAAGCCCTTAAATAAAACTTCGAGGGTAATCGAAGGTCAGGACCTACGGTCCGTAGGTCTATCGACGAACCATCCTGTCCCTCCATCGTTTGATTCAGAGACTTTGTTTTGGGCTGAAAATTTGGCTAAGTTTGGAAGTGATCTACGGAACTCATCTACGGACTGTCAATTGGACTACGACCCGTCCTGTTCCTCCGTAAGTCGAGGTTCAGAAACTTGGAAATCCTAAAGGTCCATAGTGCCAACGACAGTTCCCACCTTCGGCCCGTCTTTCCACCTACGGTCCGTAGGTGATCTCCATAGTCACAGGCACCAGGTTGAAAAAATGTATTTTCATTTCTTTGAAAGCTTTGGGGTATTACATAAAATGACATAAAAGATGGGTCTTATGCCTCATTCTGACTACCACTGATTTTAGAAATAACTAAAATAGATTCATCTTTGTCTATCAAGATGAGTGACGAACCAGGAGAGGTGTGGATGTCCAGTGAGGCACTTGCTCTTTTGGTTCGGCATCTCGAATGCCAGATGTCTCGATCATCTCCTCGCGCACAACATCAGATTCTTCAAAACGATTCTTGATTTCCTCCCCGAAGCCATCATCATTACCATATTCCCACACTGGAAAAGACTGGTACAAGTGAGGTATCGGTTTTGCTAATCCCAATAAACCACCTTCTTACTCGAAGCTTCCACCTCATCATCTGCTGTTAGGACGTAGCCCAAGCCAAACCTTGAACCCTTTGTGAAAATCTGAATTGTCTCAGTGATACCTTGCAAATGTTTTCCCTATCCAAAACCACTTCTCAACATCAAAGTGGCTATCATCCTGTAAACAGGAGGCATAGGAGGTTGTGAATCCAAATCATCACCGATGGCATTCACTATCTCCACTGCATAGTAGTCAGAACCTCCAGCCACATCATCGATAATTTGGGATAGTAATTCGAGTGTCTTCCTTCTCCATGAATGACTACCTCCTGATTGTTCCACACAAACTTCATCATTTGATGGAGGGTAGAGGGCACGACCCCATCCATATGGATCCAAGGTCTTCTGAGTAGCAGGTTGTAGTTGGTGGTGATGTCCATCACTTGGAACTCGACAATTAAATCTGCGCGTCCTACCTCAATACCCAAATTAACAGCACCCAATGTTTCTCTTTGACCCCCATCGAAGGCTCTCACATTGACTTGGTTCTCACAAACCTTCCCAAGATCAAAATTCAGTTGCTTGAAAGTCGACAATGGGCAAATATTAAGGCCAGATCCATCGTCTTTCAGAACACGATTCACAATCTTGTCCCGACACTTGATTGTGATGTGCAAGGCTTTGTTATTCATTGCCCCGTCGCAGGGCAACTCTTCATCGTTGAAACAAATACTGTGGCCATCGATTACTTTGCTTACCATGGCTATGAGATTATGACTATTAGTCCCCACCGGTACATGAGTCTCATTCAAAGCCTTTAACAAAGCATGCGTGTGTTGCTGTGAACCCATCAATAATGCCCACACAGAGATTTGAGCAGGTGTCTTCTCCAAATGTTTCATGATGGAATACTCTTTAGGCTGCATTATTCGCCAAAACTCCTCAGCTTCAGCTTCACTGATCGGCCTTTTCTCGTGGTCTCTCTTGTGCCCTCCTTGAGTCTATTCTTCCGGTGTATAACATCTACCAGATCTATTCATGCCATGAGCGGTAGCGGTTTCAATCACACACTTATTCTGAGAAAGGCCCTCTTTTGGTACTGAAGCAAAAGCTTGATGGTTTCTTAATAAGGCCATTATTTGGCACCAAAGCAAAGTCTTGGTAGGGCGCCATTATTACAAACTCGGGCTTCTTGCTTATTCTTAGAGAGGCTATAGCCTTCTCAAGACTGTTAGGATTTGCTAGGACTATTGCCTTAGCAACACTCCAATCCTCTTCTATTTTAATCATGTTGATAGTGCTCCTTCATGATTTGGTAGAGGAGTACTATTCATATTAGGAGCGGCAGTCTGAAGAGTGACAACTCTGTGATCAATTAGGTCTTGAATCTTATGCTTCAGGTTAATGCAATCTTTGGTATTATGACCTGCACTATTGGAGTGGTATGCACATATCTGATCAGCTCTAAAGAATTTATAGTTTGTGTTGACAGGTTTAGGCACGATGGGATGAATCAGTCCTGCCGCTTTCAATCTTTCGAACAACTTAGTTCGACTTTCAATCAGAGGAGTGAAAACTCTAGGAGGCTTCTTTTCAAAGTTTGGACGAGGAAGGTCATAGTTATTTTGTGAAGGTGGAGGTACTTCGCAGTAATTTGAAGTACTTTAACGAGGAGGTGTTGGTGTTTGGAATTTTGGGTATGGTTGAGTTTTCTAATTTGGTTGTGGAGCCTGGTAGTTTGGAGGGGTATTTTGGTACTGTGGAGCTGGGAGATTAGGAGGTGGAGTTTTGTAATTTGGTTGGACGTAGAAGATTGGGTAGGGATTTTGTGGAGCTGAGGGATAGGCTTTGGTGGGTGAGGATTTTCTAGAGCTAAACCCGAACAATCTCTTTGTCCTTCCATCAGACGCATGAGAAATAAAGGACACATCCTCCCTTTTCTTCCTCAATAGTCCCGAAGACCAAGCTTGGGCCGCTACGCGGGCAATCTTTTCGATTTTAAGACCGTCTTCGATAGTCTTGCCTACTTTGACTATCTCAACAAATTTTGCTCCAATAAGCAACATCATTCTGTCATAGTATTCTGGCTCTTGGATGAGCATGAATACTTCAGTGATATCTTTTTCAGACATAGGAGGTTGAGCTCTGGAAGCCTCCTTTCTCCACCTATATGCATACTCGCGATAGTTATCGGTGGATTTTTGTCTGATCTTTTCCAAAGAGTATCGGTCTAGAACGATCTCTACGTTATAAGCAAATCTCTCAATAAAGTCTTTAGCTAAAGCATTCCAACTAGACCATTGCTTCATGTCTTGGGAGGCGAACCATTCCAATGCCTTCCCATTCAAACTACGACTAAAGAGCTACATCAACAATGCTTCATTCTTCCCAACTCCCATGAGTTGGTCACAATACGCTCTCAAATGAGCTACGGGGTTTCTAGTTTCTCAAAAAGTGTCAAACTTTTGTACCTTGAACCCCTCGGGAAGGTCCAAGTTTGGGTGGATACACAAGTCTTCGTAGTTCAGCCCCATAACATTTGGAGTGTAATGAAGCTTTTTCATAGCTTTCATAATTTCTTCCTTCATGCTCTGCTTAGTCATTTCCTCGTTGACCTTCCACTCCCTTTCCTTTTCCTCATAGTGATCGGGTTTAGGATATGTAGTTTAAGGAAGATGTGGTTCCGTGAGGATTGGAATATGAAAAGTAGCTTTTGGAGGTAGGGGTTGAGTAGTAGGTGGGTTCTGAGTGTTTTGATTAGGGGTCTGGTACATGCGAGGGAATGTTTGAGAGTGTTTAGCATTTGGTCTTTGAAAAGGAGGAAGTAAGGAAGATGTTGTTCCGTGAGGAATGGAATATGAAAAGTCGCTTTTAGATGTAGGGGTTGAGTAGTAGGTGGGCTCTGAGTGTTTTGAGCAGGGGCCTGGTACATGCGAGGGAATGTTTGAGAGTGTTTAGCATTTGGGATTTTAAAAGGAGGAGGTGTTTGGTGTGAAGAGCTAGCATAATGTTGGTTAGGGGTTGTTAAGTCAACGTTGGGAGGCTTTTGGACTAGAATAGTAGGTGGATTGTGAGGGAAATGTTCGGGTGTTGGATTAGGAGCAGGGAAATAGAGTGGAGGTCTTTCGTTTTTTGGAAGAGGAGTGTTGGTGGTGATAGCCAAATTCTCCAACTCCCGAGTCTTATGCACTTCAGCCCTCATTTCAGCAATTTGTTGAGCCAGTTGAGCAATCAACTCATTCTGCTCCGCAATGATAGGGTATGTTACTGTGATCTCAGCCAAACCAATGTTCTCACCATTTTCGATCATCTTTCCTTTTTCTTTCAATAGACTTTGGCCGGGAAAGGATTCTTTAGGGATTTTAGATTACGTAAAGTACGGATGCTCAGCCAGTTTCTCAACACAGATTAGTTCTAGTTACATGATAAATGAAAAAAACTCAAAAATAGCTATATTAGTTATTTTTTCTAATGAGATATGCAAATAAGATGACAAAAGAATAAACATATAAGTGTCATTTTTCTTTAAGCAGATTAATCCACGAATGTATTTTAGATGAAAGGGAGGACTCAAACAGAAAGAATATTTTTTTTGGTTAATTCATTTGATTGAATTAGGAAGGTCCCCTTGCATAGAATCCCTCTATCTTCTTCCACTTATGTGTTTTTGTAGGTGAAATCCTTCAGAATCCTTCGTTAATTAGGGGGAATAAAAATTTAAAAGATAGGGGCCGAGCCTTAAATAGGCTGCCTACGTATCCCTCCAAAGAATTCAGGCCCAACGTAGTTCGAATTACATAAAATAACATAAACATACCCTTCCCAAAATTGATAAAGAGACTATGCTCGAAAAGAACTTCCTACGTACCCCTATGGGCTCAAGTCTCGCGTAGTTCTTAAATACAGTAAAATTCAAAAACAAAATGACAACATATAAAAAATGCACAACATGAACCTAAGTCTACCAAGAGTCGTCTTTCCTTCTTTTTCAATTGTCAGGTGACGATCCTGTGCTCTCATTGTTGACACCCAATTTTGGCCCTCCACAATTTAATTAATTTTCAAGCTTCTTCAATTTCCAACAATTTGAAATAATTATCTTTGAAAAATCCAAAAATATTTTCAAGTTTAGTTTTGTTATTTTTCAGGAAATAATTATATATTTATACTTATATACGACTTCCAATTTTTATAAATACTTGGAAAAAATCATCTTAAATAGTTTTTGCTTACATTCGTATTTTCCTTTTCTTAAATTAATTAAGTTAAGTAATTAGTATTATAATGAGTTGGTTATTTCAAATGTTAGATAATTATTTCACTTTGTTAAGATTAAGATGCTCGATTGATTAGTTCTAGTTTATTTCATATCGTATTCTTTGAATTCAATTGCTCGATGAAATACTTAAGGGATCTGGTCCCTTCTTCCTTTTATTTCGACCCATTAAGCCTAACAATTTCGGCCCAAAATAACATGACCCAGCCCATTTTTCACTCAACCCATCAATAACCCACCAGACTCTTTTCTTTCCCTTTATCTCTCAACAAAAACAGCAACATACGCTCTTCACACAACTCCAAACGATCCGAGCCCTAAAATTCCCATATTCACCCTTCAATTTTTCGCACTTCCTTCCAGATTCGTACTATTCAGCATGCTTAGCACGAGTTCGTGCCAGCGAGGCTCTCCTCGAAGCTACCATATCCTTTCCCTTAATGGCAATATCAATTCCAATTTCCCTTTTTCTTTCTTTAATATCCATTCAAAATCGTTCAATTTCGTACAATATTCAAGATCACACCTTATCCTCTAAGAATTTCTAAATTCCAGCACTCCCACATCGAAAATCTTTTCAGATTTTGGAGATTTTAGGTCCTATAAACAGGCCCTTCTTCTCACTGTTCATTGAAGGTTTTGGGAGGCCAAAAAGAGCACCCCTTAAAGTTTTGGGAGTTCTTGTTTCCATAACTAAATTCTTTTTGTTCCGCGGCTATTCAAGTCGAGGTCGACGGTGGAATTGGCTCCTCAACCCGTTGTTTTTGTTTGCTGCCCAGAAAGAGGTAAATTCTTTCTTAGCTTTGTTTAATTTCTAGTTCTTCTATGTGTTCTGTTTATGTGCTTTCTATGTGTTCTTAGCTTTGTTTAGTCTCCATATGTTAGAATTTGGTTTATGAGTATTAGATAGTAATGTTCCTTTCATTGTTACTGCTAGTATTTTACTGTTATAGTCATAAATATTCCTAGCTTCTTTGGTCGTAAAGATTAATCGTCTTAGCATATGAATTTGTATTTATCAAATGTATTATTTGGGGTTCTCTGTTAAGAGCTACTGCTTTCCAAATTATATTTTTTCTAGTATTTTCTTTGGCATGATGGCTCTTTTGCTCATGTTTCTTCGTAATTGACGTTCGTCCGAGCTCTAATTTGCTGGAATCCTGTTTTGGTATAGTTTTAAGTCCATTTCAGTAACTGTTGCTTTAAAATGATTTCTCTATCAATCCTTCTTTAGTTTTTGGCTCAGCTTTAGCTTAAAGCTAATCTTAGTCTTGGTTTACATATGCCCTTTAGCTTGCTTTTTTTCTTCAACTTGCGGGCTTTTTAAAGTTTTCCTTTCATATCCGTTTGAGCTTCCGCCTCTTGTTATGCTCGTTTTAGTTTAATTTTCTTCTCATCTAAATTGGGTTACTGCTTTTCCATAAGCATAAAGGAGCTTGTTTTAGTTTAACTTAATTTCATGAGCTCATTAGATTCTTATAATCTTTAGTTCTTAGTTTCATAGTTGTTGTTGTATTCCTTGTTGTCCCGAACATTTGTTTCTCCGCTTCTATTTCGGTTAGCTTAAAGTTTGATTCTTTTTTGCTTAATATGAGTAAGAGATTGTAGTTCATTTTTAATTTGTGGCTGTTCTGAGTCGTATAGGTATCTATAATTTATCTTGCCGTTTTAAGTAAGTTTTCTGGTTTTGTTTCGGTCATCCTAAGAACTGCTTTAATGAGGTTATTTGGTATTTTAGTATTGAAGTCTTCTGTTGTCGCTATAAACAATGAGTTCTTTAACACACAAGGGCCATAATAATTCCTAAACAATGTACTTCAGCTATAAGTTTGTTGTAGTTGGCTTTCTATAGGTAAGGTTATAACATTTGTTTCTTTGATCTACAAAATATTTGAGAAAATGAAGCTTTTTTGTGATCATCTTTATGTCACTTGCCCCTCCTCCCTGTTGGAAATTGAAGTCTGTTAAGCATACATGAAATTTCTTCAAAGCTTGAATGTTCCATTTTGAACCAAATATATGCATTTATTTTGGAACTTTGAGACATAAAGCATGGTTTACAGTAAGTTTAGCATGAGTTATTTTCCTGTTTTTGATTGATAAATTGCTTGTTGTATTCACTGCTCTGTTTAGTTTGTTAGCAGGTTATTCTTTTATGTGATTTGAGTCAGTAGCTTCAACACTTGTTTATACAATTCTTTTCTTTGGTTCCTGCCTGAGTGTTTACCTATTCTTGTTTGTTTAAGTCAATATTTGGTGTTATTTGATATCGTTTAGTTCATCAGGCTGTAATTAGACTTGTGCTAATCCTTATCTTTCTTCCTTTTACATGAACCTTCTTGTTCGACTCCAATTGGACTCCTTGCTCCTTTGCATTTTCCTTTCTTCGAGTCAACCTCCAAGTTCAGAAATGGAAGCTAATATCGGGTTAAAACTCAAATCAGCGGTAGCAGCTCAATAGCGAAGTAATAGCAGTCCCAAAGGCTTAAAAATTGAAAATTTTGAATTTAAGAATCCAATTTGATCGTTGCAGCAGTCCCAAAAGGACTAAAATTGGAAACTTTTGAACCTGAAAAAGTCCAATTCATGCTATAGCCAACATAGAGGATCATTTTTAACTTTTTATCAACTTAGGCGAATCCTCGGACGAAGATATCATGATTTTGAAACTCTTATTTTGATTTCACTATGCTAATTTACTCAAGTTCTTCCTAGTTTCAATTGTTGAGTTTCTAAAGTAAATTAAATGGGATAATAGGTAGCTTAAGTTTTTAGACTAACTTGAGAATTTTCCATATTCTTTCATAGTTAGTGTTTAGCTTTCAAAATCCACGTTGAAGTGATTGTTCTGATTATTCAACTCAGAAACTTTGACTAGGATAAATGGTTAAGTTAAAATTATATTCATTTTCAAACAAGTTTTTATAGCTTTTTAAGTAATTTAATATTTTTTTAAATTGGCCAAACTTTTTTTTTATATCCGGTCAACCGCGTGTTAGCGGATCCTTTAAGATGCTTAATACCTTCCTTAGAGGATAGCTTGAACCCTTACCCGAACTCTAGTTTATTAAAAGTTTTATTTCAAAATTACCTTGTTAAAATGATTTTCTTAATACTCCTAAAAAATTTAAGTGGCGACTCTATTTTCTCTATTTTCAAAATTAATAAATTAGCCAAGTTACGAAAAGGTTTTGAAACCTAAATTTTTGAAATCAAGTCGTAACAGTATGGCGACTCTGCTGGAGATTTAACTAGGTTCTAACCAAAAAGATTTTATTGTTTGGCTAACTATTTATTTGTATTAATTGTTACTTTTTACAATTATGTGTTTAAATTTTGAATATATTACTATCATTGCATGTATAGCCTTTATTCAGCCAATTGACACTTTTTTGAATTGTAAGTCTAAGGACGATTATGTGAACCGCAGTCATTCGTTATCCAAATTGTTTATTAGGGTACTCTGACGAATGTAGTTGGCCACTAGATGGTCAATGGTCGCTAACTTCCCCAGCCCAACTTGTCCACTTGGGTCACCGATCTACTTCAAATAAAGCCCACTCTAGTCTACCTAAGTTAGAGCTAAACCAAAACCATCTTCTAGGTGCATTAACCTATGATGACCCAATACCCAAGACATGTTGGGCGCATTAGAAAACCACCTTGCGTCTAATTGGCCCACAGTCAATAAAAGTCAATCATCCAACTATTTGATGAATTTGAAGGACATGTATATCGTGTTTGTATGTACCATTGTCCCTTGGTATAGGATTTTTATTTTTAGTTTCTCTTGAAGTAAAAGGAAGATCCTCATCCGAAAGAAGTTTAAAAGCATCAAGAAATTCAAGAATGAAGATTTCATATGGAAGCTTAGTTTAGTTTACCATTGTACCCCTGCGTGGGACTGATGTTTATTTCCCTTTACCCTATTATGTATCCCATTGGTTTTATTCATAAAGTTTGTATAAATATATTTTGGGGCAATGGAGTGTTTCACAATGATTATACACATCCTTCAAACGTTAGGCTTACCTTTGACATAAAAGGTCATATGTATGGTAGGAAGCGTTATATATTGTTTGTGTGCTAAATGTTATATATTTTGTTTCTTTTGTGCTTGTTTGACTTGTGTGTTTAAATACATATGTTTTTCTCTAAACATGATTGGTCCATTAGTCAATTCCAAAGTTTTAGAACGCTATTAGGCATATAAATTCAATTTTCAAGCCATTCCAAAATATTCTTTGGGTCCAATGTCAAAATACGTTTAAAATCACTTAAGTTCTAGGTTCAACAGATTTTTCCAAAAAAAAATATTATTTAGGTCATTGCAAATTCACGTTGACCTCGTTATTCTTTAAAGTTTTTTTTCCACTCCTAATTATATTCAATTTTGTAAAATTCTTAGTCAATTTCAAATCAAATTTTCAGACTTCTTTACTCTGTAAGGAATTTTCAAATGAACCTTCCTGAAATTCAACTGATGACATTTGAACCTTTATTCAAATCACATAGATTGCTTGATTCAAATTTCTTTCTTTCATTAAAATATTTAGTTCATCAAATTATCAAATTTTGTCCACTTGGTCACCCTTTTAGGGTCTCTCATTCTTGAAATTTTGGACTAATTCGTTTTAAGTAAAACAAATGTTATTTGTTTTATTTGTTATTTTGATTAATTATTATGATTAATGGACTAATTCTCTTATATTTTGAGTTGTTTTATTTTAGAAGGAGAGACTGATTTGTGTTGGTAACCAAACTTTCTCACTTCACCAAAGTAAAGCAATTTCAAGTACCCGCTGGCAGAACATTCGTATTTTACACGGTCTAAGGTCAAAGGAATTGCTACAGACTCATCATTTCTTACTTAGACTACTAAGAGGACTCGCTCAAAAATGGATACCACTATCAACACAGTTGCTTCGTCAGAGCTGATCCCCACTTCATCTGTCGCGGCAAATCCTAGCACCTCGATAGCAACAGAATCACCCATGGAAGTCATTACTCGTCTAGAGCAACAAATTGATGAATTGAGTCTCATTGTGATGCAATATCAACCTGCTTTTCAGAACCTACCACCCGATGCTCGCCAAAGAGGACCTATGCCACCTTCGATTCCAACTTCATATGATCCTAATCAAGGAGATCATTTCATCACCTTTCAACAAACTCAAAGTGCTTCTCTCACTCATTCAATACAGGAAACTCCTCTTGTATTCACCCTTGCTCCTCCAAAAGCTCCAACGGTAACACATTATGCTCTGCCAGTGTACACTTATGTCATTGCTCCACCTGTTACTAAGGCTCAGGAGTTTCACCGCCAAGATGTTAATCACTATGTTGAAATTGAAAATGATGCAAAATCAATTGAGGTTGAAATAATGAATAGGAAGTTGAAAAGCTTAAAAGATGCTATGAGAGGTTTTCGGGGGTTCAATAGTAACCAAAGGGTCAAATATGAAGAGTTGTACACATTTCTTGAGGTTAAGTTGCCACCTGGTTACAATATTCCAAAGTTTGAAAAGTTCTGTGGATCAGGAAATCCTTTCTTCCATTTGAAAATTTATTGTCAAAAGTTGATTGGTGTGGGAAACAACGAAGGGATAAGAATCAAACTATTCAACCAAAGTTTGATTAGAAAAGCCTTGGAATGGTACTCTAAGCAAGATGTGACTAAATGGCATACTTGGGATGATTTAGCGAATGCTTTTGTAGATCACTACAAGTTTCATGTTGAGATTGCTCCTAATAGAATCTCTATTACGAAGCTAAAACCAAAATCAACTGAATGTTTTCGACTGTATGCCATTCGTTGGAGAGAAGATTCTGCTAGGGTGCACCCACCTATGAAGGAATCAGAAATGATCACTTACTTCATTCAAGCTGAAGACTCAGAATACTATGAGCGAATGGTGACAATGGGTGGAAAAACATTTGCTGAGGTTATCAAAGCTGGAGAAATGATTGAAGATGGTCTCAAGAAAAGCAAAATAACAAGTCTTACCTCATCTCAGTTTGGAAATTGGGCCTACCAAACGGGTTTCTTTGGAAGTGGAAAGAAAAAGGAGAAAGAAGTTATGACGTTGATGACTCGAGGAGCTACCGCATATAACCATCAACTACCTCCAGTCTATCCTGATTCACAATACCATGTCTACGACAATCAAGCAACATTTTGTTCTCCACGACCAATGCAAAATCCTCGAAACAATGCACCTCATCCAAACTTTGAGAGAAAGCCTCCCCGAGTCTTCACTCCATTGTCTGAAACATTGACTCAACTTTTTGAGAGATTGAAAGAGGTGGGAATACTCTAGCCAGTAGAAGCCAAGACTATGAATGCTTCGGCTGATTGGTATGATCCAAGTAAGCGTTGGCTTATCATTCAGGAGTTGTTGGACATGATACCGAGAAGTGTATCACTCTCAAACACAAAATCCAAGATCTGATTGACAACAAGGTGGTAAAACATGCACAAGCTCCACCGAATATGAGCACCAATCCACTGCCCAAATACATTGGTGTAACCAGTTGCAAAGAAGAATGAAGTTTCCTGGAAGTCACACTTTTTGTGTCTTTCGGTCTTGCATTTAGAGTTTGTTGCTTTATTTCCCTGTAATCACACTTTATCATTTTGTTTCCTTTGTAATCGTTATGGTTTGATTTCCTTTGTAAGCACTTTTTTCTGTAATGTGAACTACGTTCGACCTGATTTCCCTAGTGGAATACGTAGGTGGCCTTCATTGGCTTTGGTCATGTTATAAAAAATATTTCAATTTCCCTTTGTAGCTGGAACTACGTTTGGCCTGATTCCTGCTCAGCGGGATATGTAGGTACCATACCGGCTTGGTCATATTTCTCGTAAGATTTCCATTTCCCTTTATAATGGAAATCCCTTTGTAGCTGGAACTACGTTTGGCCTGATTCCTGCTCAGCGGGATATGTAGGTACCATACCGGCTTGGTCATATTTCTCGTAAGATTTCCATTTCCCTTTATAATGGAAACTGGGGAAAAATTTTGAGAGGGCCTCAAAATTAGTTAGAAGAGGACTTTCTCCAACAAGCCAGAATCAAGGATCACATCAAACATTGCATTTAGGGCAGAATTTTTTAGAATGCCTCAAAAATTCAATCAAAAACTACAAGAAAATTCAAGAGTTCTTCTATATTTCAAACTGGGGCAGAATATTTTAGGAGAGTCCTCAAAAATTCCATCAAGCATACATTTTGAGACCAGACAAGCTTGCAAACCAGACATCAGAGGATTACCAGGATGGCAAGGCAAAGCCAACATGAATCAGTCTCTCATAACTAAGAATTTTTCTTTGGATGAAGGAGTTATAAAGTTACAAGGTATCATTGGACCCACATTGACCTCGTCACAATTCAGATTCTATTCTTACTTATCTCTTAAATTTATTCATGTTACTTTATTGGAATTTACAATACTTTCTTTTAATGTTACAGATGGAATAGCTCGACACAATGGATAAAAGTTATGAGACGTCATTCAAACCAATATAAGCTGAACGATCTCATCCTTAAACTTATCTTTTGTTACTTTGATAATTTTATTTTGTTACTAATCACATCTGAGCTTCACAGGTTTCATTACTAGAATTGCAGGCAAAATCTCAGAAGATCATTCTAAAGTTTTGAAGGATCAAGCAAGACGTTCATAGGGAAAAGGGCATGAGCCAACCTTTTCCAAAGATTTGTTATGAAGGATTTTCGACACCAAGGATCCAGTTCGATAAGTAACTCTTATCCGCCATTCTATGTTGATGATTCTTGTTCCCCGTTATTTCAATTCTCTCGTCTTTTGATGGCAAATCTTATGTTCTCCTAGAATTCTGTTAAGTTTTAAGTTCGAACTACGTCAGACCTGATTTCTTGTTCCATCAAGATATGTAGGCAATCCTATATAAGGATTCGATCTTCCTACTGTTTCAAACTACATATCTCAAAAGGACCTGGGGCATGTTTTTGAATCAATCATTTTTCATTTTCTTGCAAACTATTTCTGTTAAGTGCCCTTGGACTGGAAACAGGGGCAACTTTTTGAAACGGTTCAATGTCTTAAAATCTCCGTTCAACTTCAAGTTTCCTAGTTTTTCTTTATCGGGAAATTTCTATCTTTAATAAGTGATTCCAGTTTAAAAGTAGGGACACACCTTATGTGAGATCCCTAATCGGCCATTAGTGCCTCCTTTCAACGTTAAAGTCCCTTAGAGCGTTCTTCCAGAATCTCTCGTTCTCTATGGCTTTTAGATCATCATGATGTGTTTGAATGTCTTTATATGAGTTAACCTTTTTGACCTCAACTAACAAATTTTCTATGAGCACAAGGATGACAAAGTCTTTAATACCAACGAGATATGTTACCGGCTTCCCAAACTACAGGAAGCTAATCGGATTACTATGTTATAACCTTACTCTTTATTTTTGAGATTTGTTCTTTATCGTAAGGTATTATATTGGAGCGTCACTTCCATCAACGTGACACGTTAAATTATTGTTGGAGTGTCACTTCCTTCAACATGACAAGTTATATTATTGAAGCGTCGCTTCCTTCAATGTGACATGTTATATTATTATTGGAGCGTCACTTCCTTCAACGTGACACGTTAAATTATTATTGGAACATCACTTCCTTCAACGTGACACGTTAAATTATTATTGGAGCGTCACTTCCTAAAATGTGACACGTTAAATTATTATTGGAATGTCACTTCCTTCAACGTGACTCATTAAATTATGATTGGAGCGTCACTTCCTTCAACGTGACACATTATATTATTATTGGAGCGTCACTTCCTCCAATGTGACACGTTAAATTATTATTGGAGCGTCACTTCCTTCAATGTGACATGTTAAATTATTATTGGAGCATCATTTCCTTCAACGTGACACGATAACTTATTATTGGAATGTCACTTCCTTTAACGTGACATGCTAAATTATTATTGGAGCGTCACTTCCATCAACGCGACACGTTAAATTATTATTGGAGCTTCACTACCATCAACGTGACACGTTATATTATTGGAGCATAACTTCCTTCAATTTAACGCGTTATATTATTATTGGAGCGTCACTTCCTTCAATGTGACATGTTATATTATTATTGGAGCGTCACTTCCTTCAACGTGACACGTTAAATTATTATTGGAACATCACTTCCTTCAACGTGACACGTTAAATTATTATTGGAGTGTCACTTCCTTCAACGTGACACGTTAAATTATTATTGAAACGTCACTTCCTTCAACGTGACACATTAAATTATTATTGGAGCTCACTTCCATCAACGTGACACGTTAAATTATTATTGGAGCATCAATTCCTTCAACGTGACATGTTATTTTATTGAAGCGTCACTTCCTTCAACGTGACACGTTAAATTATTATTGGAGCGGCACTTCCTTCAACGTGATACATTAAATTATTATTGGAGTGTTATTTCCTTCAACGTGACACGTTAAATTACTATTGGAGCATCACTTCCCTCAACGTGACACGTTATATTATTATTGGAGCGTCATTTCCTTCAAGATGACATGGTATATTATGTTGAATCGTCATTTCATCCAATATGGCACATTACATTAAGTTGTGAAATCACCTTCCTAAATGTGACACGTTAAGTAATGTTATTGGATCATCACCTCGTTCAGATTGGTGTATTACTTTGGATCACCACCCTCAATTTGACACATTATTATTACGTCGGGACGTCACTTCCCTATAAAGTGACAAGTTTGGATGTCATCTCCTTAAAAAGTGACATGTTGGGACGTCATTTTCCTAAAAAGTGTCACGTTACGTTATGTTATTGAATCGTCACCTCATTCAATTTGTCACATCATTTTGGATCATCACTTCCTTCGAGAGCAGTACACTTGAAATTTGGTTGTCATCTCCTTCAGTATGACATTTTAAACAAGGTTTGCGCAAATTGTATCTGTAATTATGTTATAATTTCTACTAACAATTTTTTCCAGACTTTGCAATACAAAAAGTGGACTACGTCAAAATAGGACGCAGCATAACATGGAACTTTTTTTTAGCAGCGAACTGGGACATAGTCCAAAGAGGAATATAGAACTCTTAGGACGCGAGTTGAGGAACGATGTCCACCACATCCCTATCATAAGGCGTGTGGGTATTTCTTGGGGTTTAATAGTTTCAGTTTCACCTTCAGTGAAATTTTCAACTCTCATCGGAGGTAAATTTTCAAATTCGAGTGACAACACACCAAGAGGTTTGGAAGTTATGTCTATGTAAGTTCTTACCTATGGGTGTAAAAGGCCCTACATTCATAGTTAAGATGTTTACAAGCCTCTTTTTCACGCTCAATACATTTGTTACTCATCTTTAAGCTAAAGGTTATTTTCGCATAAGAAATTTTCTTTTCTACCGATTGAGTCGAACTACAAACAGTCTGATTTCCCGAGTTTAGGGATATGTAGGCGAGCTCAATGTTGAAAACTTGATTGTACTCCAATGAATCTCTCCTCACTCTATTCTTGAGCTTTTCGGTCTCTACATATTTCGACATCGAGATAGCCTGTGAATTCTTTCAAAATCATGCTTAATGTCAAGCGTTTTGAACTACAAGTGACCTAAATTCTCATGTAACTTGAGATATGTAGGAAACCCAATACTAGGGTCCAGCCATAATTTCTCATAATCCTTACCATTCACCGTTCCAAAGAGATAATTTAGTGGATAGACAAAATTGGATTTGTCAATTTTCGTTTGCCTCGAGTCTCTTTCATCGATCCTCGTCAAACGAGTGGCAGTTGTTGACACCCAATTTTGGCCCTCCACAATTTAATTAATTTTCAAGCTTCTTCAATTTCCAACAATTTGAAATAATTATCTTTGAAAAATCTAAAAATATTTTCAAGCTTAGTTTTGTTATTTTTCAGGAAATAATTATATATTTCTATATATTTATACTTATATACGACTTCAAATTTTTATAAATACTTGAAAAAATCATCTTAAATAATTTTGGCTTACATTCGTATTTTCCTTTTCTTAAATTATTTAAGTTAAGTAATTAGTACTATAATGAGTTGGTTGTTTCAAATAGTAGATAATTATTTCACTTTGTTAAGATTAAGAAGCTCGATTAATTAGTTCTCGTTTATTTCGTATCGTATTCTACGAATTCAATTGCTCGATGAAATATTTAAGGGAACTTGTCCCTTCTTCCTTTTATTTAGACCCATTAAGCCTAATAATTTCGGCCCAAAATAACATGATCCAGCCCATTTTTCACTCAACCCATCAATAACCCACTAGACTCTTCTCTTTCCCTTTATCTCTCAACAAAAACAGCAACATACGCTTTTCGCACAACTCAAAATGATCCGAGCCCTGAAATTCCCAAATTCACCCTTCAATTTTTCCCTCTTCCTTGCAGTTTCGTACTATTCATCGTGCTTAGCTCGAGTTCATGCCAGCGAGGCTCTCCTTGAAGCTTCCATATCCTTTCCCTTAACGGTAATATCCATTCCAATTTTCCTTTTTCTTTCTCCATTTTCCATTCAAATTCGTTCAATTTCGTACAAAATTCCAGCTCACACCTTGTCCTCTAAGAATTTTGAAATTCCAACACTCCCACATCGAAAACCTTTTCAGATTTTGGAGATTTCAGGTCCTATAAATAGGCCCTTCTTGTCACTGTTATTTGAAGGTTTTGGGAGGCGATAAAGAGCACCCCTTAAAGTTTTGGGAGTTCTTGTTTCCATAACTAAAATCTTTTTGATCCGCGGCTATTTCAAGTCCAAGTCGACGGTGGAATCGGCTCCTCAACCCGTTGTTTTAGTTCGCTGCCCAGAAAGAGGTAAATTCTTTCTTAGCTTTGTTTCATTTCTAGTTCTTCTATGTGTTCTGTTTATGTGCTTTCTATGTGCTTTACATGTTCTTTCCATGCTCCTCAACCCGTTGTTTATGTGATGTCCATGTTCTGAGTTGTATAGGTATGTTAACTTTATCTTGCCATTTTAAGTAAGTTTTCTGGTTTTGTTTCTCTCGGTCATCCTAAGAATTGCTTTAATGAGGTTATTTGGTATTTTAGTATTGAAGTCTTCTGTTCTCGCTATAAACAGTGAGTTCTTTATCACACAAGGGCCATAAGATTTCCTAAACAGTGTACTTTGGCTATAAGTCTGTTGTAGTTGGCTTTCTATAGGTAAGGTTATAACATTTGTTTCTTTGATCTACAAAATATTTGAGATGATGAAGCTTTTTTGTGATCATCTTTATGTCACTTGTCCCTCCCTGTTGGAAATTAAAGTCTTTTAAGCATATATGAAATTTCTTCAAAGCTTGAATGTCCTCTCTTGTTTATGAATGTTCCATTTTGAACCAAATATATGCATTTATTCTGGGAACTTTGAGACATAGAGCATGGTTTACAACAAGTTTAGCATGAGTTATTTTCCAGTTTTTGATTGATAAATTGCTTGTTGTATTCACTGCTCTGTTTAGTTTGGTACCAGGTTATTATTTTATGTGATTTGAGTCACTAGCTTCAACATTTGTTTAAATTATTCTCTTCTTTGGTTCCTGCCTGAGTGTTTACCTATTATAGTTTGTTTAAGTCAATATTTGGTGTTATTTGATATTGTTTAGTTAATCAGGCTGTAATTAGACTGGTGCTAATCCTTATCTTTCTTCCTTTTACACGAACCTTCTTGTTCGAGTCCAATTGGACTCCTCGCTCCCTTGCATTTTCCTCTCTTCGAGTCGACCTCCAAGTTCAAAAATGGAAGTTAATATCGGGTTAAAACTCAAATCAGTGGCAGCAGCTCAATAGCGAAGTAATAGCAGTCCCAAAGGCTGACTAATTGAAATTTTTGGATTTAAGAATCCAATTTGATCGTTGCTGCAGTAGCAGCCGTCCCAAAGGACTAAAAGTTTGAATTTTTGGACTTTAAAAAGTCCAATTTATGCAGTAGCCAGCATAGAGGAGCATTTTAGGCCAAGGGCCTCGATTCTTGTTATTATTTTCGTTATCTTCTTTCCTGTTCTTATTATATTTTAGAAATGCTAACATTTTGAACTTTTTATCAACTTAGGCGAATCCTCGGACGAAGATATCATGATTTTGAAACTTCTATTTTGATTTCACTATGCTAATTTGCTCAAGTTGTTCCTTGTTTACATTGTTGAGTTTCTAAAGTAAATTAAATGGGATTATAGGGAGCTTAAGTTTTTAGACTAACTTGAGAATTTTCCGTATTCATTCATAGTTAGTGTTTACCTTTCAAAATGCACATTGAAGTGATTGTTTTGATTATTCAACTCAACAACTTTGACTAGGATATATGGTTAAGTTATAATTATATTCATTTCCAAACAAGTTTTAATAGTTGTTTAAGTAATTTAAGTTTTCTTTTAAATTAGACAAACTTTTTTTTAAATCCATCGGTCAACCGCGTGTTAGCGGATCCTTTAACATTCTTAATACCTTCCTTAGAGAATAAGTTGAACCCTTACCCAAACTCTGGTTTATTAAAAGTTTTTTTCCAAAATTACCTTGTTAAAATGGTTTTCTTAATTTTCCTAAAAAAATTAAGTCGCGACTCTATTTTCTTTATTTTCAAAATTAATAAATGAGCCAAGTTACGAAAAGGTTTTGATACCTTAATTTTTGAAATCGAGTCGTAACACTCGTCACCTGAACCTTCATTTGTTTTACTTTTTTCTCGCATAAAGGGAACATTCCCCAAAGTTAGTTTCCCATTGCCACGTTCAAATTCAGGGATTCTTGCAGATGCTCCAGTAATATAAATTATATGTTGATCAATTTTGGCAATCTTTCTTTTCACTGAGGTTGTTTCCATGTCAACCTTGATAATTCTTTCGCGTAGCATCCATTTAGTTCGGTCCAATATTGCAATTCTTTTCTTTGCTGCCACTATCCTCTCTTCAGTCTTGGCAATTTTTTCGAACATTGATTCTTTAGTTTCTTCATCACTAACCAAATCAATGACTAGAATCAACGCGTTGACACTTTTTTCAAACATTCTAGCAAGTCAACCTTCCAGAGACGGAGGAATGGTAATTTAGAAGATTTTTAGAGTAAGGGGTTCATATGTTTTCTGAGAAACTTTGACAACACTTCAGGATTAATTTGGACGGACTAAAAAGTAAGAGTGGATTAATTCTGCTTTAGACAAAATAACATACCATAACACAAAACAATTATATCAAGTAGTATACAAACAATTTATATCGCGTCCTAAATTTGTGACCTTTTTATGCAAAAGGTGGGCCTAACGATTTGAAGGATGTGTTACACCATTTGAAAAAAATTCATTGCACCCCCAAAGATAAAATTTCATAGATAATAAGACAAGTCTTTACATGAAAAATGATAGGGGGATACATTTTAGGGAAAGGGAAAAACATCAAATACAACAGAAATCAATCCCGTGCAGGGGAAATAGCCAATTAAAAAGTTGAAGGTCATGCTCCTCCTTTTACTTTCTCCACTTCTTCTCGGATGAGGTACTTGATATTCACCAAGTGAGGTTCAGCCAACAGTGCTTTATCGGGCATTTGCACTTGTCGGAGAGTGGCAAGTTGACCATCCAGGTTCAAGTCTAAACGTACTAGGTACGCTCTTGAATTGGCTAGTTCTTGTGTTACGAAAGCTACGACTCTTTGACCTTTGTATTCCCTTGGTTGTAACTCTCGTTCCTTACATAGATACTCTTGTTCTCTATGTAGAAGCTCTTGTTTCCTACGCTGAAACTCTTGTTCTGTTTCATTCAAATGTTGTTGGAAAAGTTGGGCCTGGATTTGAAACCTTGCTTGGTCATCTTCAATTAGACGATTATCATGTGGTCCCAGAGTAAGTGTACCGAGCAAGTCTTTTTTCAACCATTCCTTGTACCCCTCCTCGTTTCCAAATTTGTACCTATTTCTAGCTATGCTCTATTCCAAATTAACACGACAAACCCACTCTTTGAGGATTTCCCTTGTATAAGGTACCTTATCACAACCATCGTAATCAATGACATATCGGTTGGTATTCCCCTATTTGGGTATTATTTGTTTTCCACCAAACTATCGCATTACTCTGTTGGGGCTATAAGGTCGTATCCCCCAGATGCCCACAAGAACCAGAAAAGGATATTTTGGCCCTTGAATTTCTATCATTTTGGATCTAAAGTCTTCGAAAATCCATTGAATATCATCTTCCTTCAAATAGTACAGAACTTGAGCCCATCACTCTCTTGTTTTGTGAATCCTGAAGTTTTGGAGACTCAGACTGAATTCATGACTTTTGATGTCATTCGACTCTTCATGTTCTCCCACAGCTTGATCCCCCTCTTCATCCTTTGTAGCGAAATGTTTGGACATCCACCATTGAAGTAGAAGATTACATCCTTGAAAGAATTGATGCCCATTTTTGTACCGACTTAAGGATCGATACATATCAGCTAGAATGACTGGAACTAGATTGAAATACTTCTTCTCCTAGTTTGGCTCGCCGATGCCATGGAAAATGGCATGTGTAGTCATGACAATTCAAGAAGCAATATCATTCCCATTATCCCGAGGAAATACCAAGGTACCTATAAGGCAAATAGAGAATGCCAAGGTTCAAGTTTCAATCCAAGTAGTATAATTGTGAAATTCATTTGGAAACCTCTAAAAATAGTTTTCATGTCCCCAACATTCGAAAAACTTCATAAATGGAATGTTTGGGGTGTCTAACCAATCTGCTTCAAGCATATCCTTCATTTTTTTGCTAGTTGGCTTATCCAGTATTAGAATGTGATGGTCAGGAGGATGCTTTCTTTTGTTACACATTCTGATAGTTTCTAGACAATACTGAATTTCCTCAATGGTTGGTGCTATTTCTACTTCTCTAAATCAAAAGACCATTCTTTCACTATCCCAGAATCAAGTAATGACCTCAATGAACTCTGGCCACGCTTGAAGTTTCATTATCGAAGGAAGATGACCCATGTGAATTTTAACTTTCCTTTGTAGGTACTTATCGAGGGTGCGCCACCAAAAATGGAGTAGGTCAGGAGTCTTGGTAACCATGTCGAAACTCAAAAATCTTCTAGCCATCTATAAAAACACAAAGGATTAGAAAACCTCCCAAACCCATAGGCACAACAAATTGCCAAACGATGCATAAATCCTTAAAATTTTAAACACATAAGCATGAACGTCCTTTAGGGCCCGGGACCTTTAGACTCAAGGTGTTCTTTCTAATGGGCATAACACGCCTTGGTTTTTGGGTCATCTTAGGAAAATGCAGTAATTTCAGGTTTTGGCTTCGCTCTACGCTAGCTCACTAAGAGTGGGCTTTATTTTGAAGTAGACAAGTGACCTAAGTGTCCACCTTAGGCTAGGGAAGATAGCCACCATTGACCATCCAGTGGCTGACTCATTTTGCCAGGTGATGTGTTGTGAAATCATGGCACATTTGACGCTCAAAACTAAGGATTAGAGTGAGAACTTGAGTGTGTTTATGTGGATATGATGTGTTCTATGATGATTGAAAAGGTAAAACACTTGGACGCGAAAGACAGAAAAAGGGAAGGAAATGGATCTGAAGCAAAATCACGAAGCCTCTGATGGATCGTGGTCATGATGACGAGCTATCTGAGGGCTAGTGGAGAGAGGCAGTCAAGTCTTCAAAACTCCCTAAGTGCAGTGTGAAGACCGCGGAGACCCAGATGAGTCGTGGCCCTTTTGACGAGCCGTTTGAGGGCTAGTGAGAGAGAAGTAGTGCTAAGCCTTGGAGAACCAAGTTCAGAGTGAAGGCCACTAAACCCTAGACAGGTCATGGTTGAAGTGACGAGCCATGTAGTTGCTCGTGGAATGAAGGCGAGAAATCCAGTAGAGACCCAAGTACAAGCACAAGTCTACAGAGCACTAGACGAGCCGTCTAGCCTAATATGAGCCATCTAGTAGCTCGTGAGGATTGTCAATGAAAGAAGACCCACAATGTCTAAGTGTGGGATGAAGAGGGGCGTGACGAGACGTCTGGCACTTGACGAGCTGTTAGCCTATTCGTGAAGGGTTACGACAGTGCAGTCCTACTTCAAGTAGGACTTGTTTTCACAGACTATTTTAAATACTTAGGGTTTATTTTTGATAATAGCTTTTATCATCGACGAGTTTTTGGAGTATTGTGAGCGTGGAGAAACACTAAGTCTATGATCAAACACATTTCTTGGTCATTTTTACTTTGGATCAAAACTTTGTGTTCTTGTTTTAGTGTTGATAATCAAGAAGCTTTTGGTTTGCTATTATTTTAAGTTTATTTCATTATGCTTTCAATAATGTCTACTGTTATGTTTCTTGAAATAATGAGCGGCTAAATACCACAACTAGGGTTTTGGGAACCACGACGAAAACTTAGCTACGAATTCAAATATGATTAATTTCAATTTGTTAATTTCATATGCTGATTTTACCTTCGTAACAATTGTTTTCTAATAAGTGCACGTATTAGAACTTTCCTGTACTTATTACTTGTTCGAGAGAAAAGTAATGATTAGGAAAAGGTAGAATCAAACTCCATTAATTTGGAGTGAGGTTAGAGTTCGAGATAAGATAACTGTCACAACAAATAAGCAAGGTAATCTCTGAAGCACTCTAAGACCGAGAGGAGAAGTGTGGAAATCATGTAATAGGGTTGAAACGCGTTTAGATATATCTAACTTGCTGGGAACATATAATATTAACAACAAGCAGTCAATCGTATAGAATTCAAAAGTGAAGTGAATGTCATGGGAAACACAATCCTAGTCTCGTTAAATCGATCACTAAAATGTTTGAACTTCGTTTGCTCTAGTTGACTATAATCTTAACTACCAATTGTTACTTGAACTCAATTAACCCAATATTTACTTTTCGCAATTTATTCTTTTCGAAAATACCAACCACAACTAAATATAAGCCTAGTAAGGTTGTTTCTGCTGTAAATTCCCTATGGGATTGACCTCAACTCCAGTTGAGTTTTATAATTTAGTTCAACTGTTTATGCTTCTTAATTGAGGTGTAAGTTTGGACGTATCAAATTTTGGCGCCACTGCCAGGGAATTACGGTTCCGAAGTACTTTACTAGCGATTACTTCAGTTGTAGTTGAATTTCCTAATTTTACTTCTTGTTTCTTGTCTGTGTAATGACCCTTCAGGTCATTTGCGTGTTTGTGCCTCTTTTCTGTCGTTAGAGAATTCCTGTAGCGACTCCAAGTCATTTTTGACTTGCTGGCACTGTAGGTTCGGTTGCTTGGTCGTTTGTTTGGTTTTTATGCTTGTTTTTATGTTTTTGGAGCTTTTGAACCTTGAAAAGTTGATTTCGGTCATAACTTCAAGTAACGATCTCAGATGGAAATTCTAATAGTTCCATCCGCTCCGGAGTGGCAAAATTAGGCTAGAAGCATGGTTCGCCTGAGTCCCGGGGCTTCCGGTGTGATTTTAGGGCCAGTTAGCTCTATAGCCTTCGAAATTTGGCTTAATATTGACTTGGGTCAACATTCTTGATAAACACGCTCGGATGAGAATTCCGTCAGCATGGTTAGTTCTGAAATATTGAGTTTTGTCTAGAACGACCCTTCGAGAACTTTCGTGAGCTTCCGATCAGATTCTGAGGCCTCCGGTAGAATTTGGTTGAAATGGCCCATTGGGTGTTGGACCCACTTTTTATCGAAGTAACCTCATATGGGAATTTTGACTGCACCATTGAGTCCAGAATGTCAAATTTAATGGGGTAGCATATCTCGTTTGCGAGCACGGGAATCCGAACGAATCCTGAACACCCCGTCAAAGCTTTGGGAAAGCCCAAAATTCAGCTGGTGCACAGCTGATGTGGCAGACCCATTCCTTCTCCGCGTTCACAGAATTGGCTCCACAATTACGGAGGTGTGGGCCTATCTTCTCCGCGTTCGCAGGCTAGGCACCACGTTTGCGGAGGTCTGAGGTATCCTTCTCCGCGTACGCGGAGTAGTGTTTGGGAGGCCTAGGGGAGTCTTCTCTCCATGTTCGCGGATAGGGTTCCGCATTCGCAGAGGTGTGAATCCCTTCTCTTCGCATTCGTGGGCCCCTGGCCGCATTCGCGAAGTAGTGTTTGTTTTCCCTCCGCATCCGCGGGGCCTTGGCTGCGTTCGCGGAGGTGAGTGGGTTGCAGTGGCTTATAGGTTGATGTCGAGGCTCATTTGGAAAGAAATTCCAAAATTCATATCTCCCTCATCTTTTATCGGTTTTCGATGATTCAAAGTCCCAGGCATTCAGGTTCTCGTTGGCTTCGTGGGTTTGTGGTCGATTTGCGTTGGGTGTTCCTCGATTTTCATGAATTTGAGGCGTAAGTTGCTATCCTACACTTATGGTTGTAAAGTTTTCATGTCCCAATGGGTGTTCCATTTTGTAATACAACTTCGGGGGAGGATTTGGGACCTCTTTATAGAGTCAATACTGGAAAATCCAGAACAGGTCCCACGTTTCCTAATTTTGACTCCAAAAATGGCCTGTCTCTGATTTTGATGATTTTACTGTCTAAACAACTGTATTGATGCTGTGACTCTATGTTTGACAGCGTGGCAACAGTTTAAGGTCGTTCGCAAGGTCAAAGCTCTAGCAGAGTGACTTGTAGCGTGCGTGATCGGCCTTCTGGTAGGTTACGGCTTCCCTTCTTCCTAGATTAAGCTTGAATGCGTAATTACTTGTCGACTTGTGTGAATCTGGGTTGGGTAGCTAGTATTTCTATTCTTCTTCTATGATTTCTTCATTTAGAGTTGATTTTCGGGCTTCTTGGGGCTAGTATCATGCTTAGTATGGGTTGTTAAATTGGGTTGTTGATGTTTTTTTGTGGATTATTTGTTGGGTGGTTATCTGTTGTTGCATGCGTGGGTTCAGGATAGTTTCTTGTGTTTTGTTGTTTGTGGTGAATTTGCGACCTTCGAACAGGTTAGGGTAGCTTTGCCTTAGTCCCGTGCACCTGGTTGACTTGAGTATGTATCCAACTTCGGTTCGGATGGACTAGATCATCGTAGACTGGTATAGCAGACTTGGGTCTGATAGTATGGGCCTTAGTTTATGGGAATTCGTGGCTTTCCGGGTTTTCTATTCTTTCTCTTCCTATCTCTGTAGTTCTAGGTACTGCCGAAAGATTTAGCTATTGCGCCGATTGACAGTTGGGTTGTGCTAGGCTGGAAGCCTTCGGTTGATATCCTTGTGGGGGTGACTTCCCGCGGTGTCTAGCCTTTTGTGGGGTTGGTGTGTAGTGGCTTGATTCGGTTCGAGGTGGGTAGCTCCAGTCTGAAACTGACGTTACACGATTATAGTTCATTATTTCCAGCTTGAGACTGTTGAGCGAGGGCTGCTAGCTCCAGTTCTAGGTTGACGTTACACGGTTAGAGTCCGTTATTTCCAGCTTGAAACTGTTGAGCGAGAGGTGTTATTTTCCAGTCCAAGGCTGACATTACACGGTTAGAGTCTGTTATTTCCAGCTTGAGACTGATTGTTTGGGTTCGAGGCCCAGGTTCTATTATTTACGATTCAAGGCCGTTTTTCCCAGTCTGAGGTTGACGTGGCACTGTTAGAGTCCATCATTTCCAGCTTGAGACAAATGATTGGGTTTGAGGCCTGGGTGCTATCTTTATTTGGTTCAAGGCCCATATGGTTTGGGTTCGAGGCCCAATTTCTATCTTTGTTGGGTTTGAGGCCCAGGTGCTATCTTTATTGGGTTCGAGGCCCATGGTGTTAAGGCTTTTGGAGTGGGTTCCCTTGATTCTATAGCGTAGATTTTCTATGTCTCTATCGGGTTAATGGTGGTCCGTTCAAGTTCTTGTTTGTGTGTGCTTTAGTGTGCCTAGTGGGTCTTATGGGGGGCCGAGTTGGGTTTATGTGTTATATTCTTAGCTTTACTTTTTGGCTACTCTATTCTTGTTCTGCGGCCTCCGTTGTGTTGATTATCTTCACTGCCTATTTTTACCTTTCTTGCTCAGTCGACCTATGATGCCTACTGGGTACATGTTGTTTTGGTACTCATGCTACACTCTACATCTATTTTCGTGATTCAGGTCCGAGCACCAGTTCTCAGCATTGAGTTCGAGCCTGCAGCTGTCTGTTCAGGAGACGAGGGTGAGCATATGACGTTCTGGGATTACTTGTCTCCTTCTGTTTTTATATTTTGACTTGTCATTTACTTTCGAGACAGTTTGTTTTTGTGGTTAACTTTTGGAACTTGTACTCTTGTTAGTAGTTCGGTACTTGTGACTTCCCGGTTCTTGGAGGTGTCATGTATATATAGTTTTGGTTTCATTTCTGCCTTCTCTTGTGTGTTCTCTTTTTCTGTTTCCGCTAAGCTGATGCTACTTCCCACCATTAGTACCATTACTGTTGAGTTCTGAGATAGGGTTTTGGCTGGCCTATTGGTGGGGTTGTAGGCGCCATCATGACTCGAGTGATCAGGTCGTGACAGTCTGTGTCATTTACAGGTGAGTTTTCTAGTGCATGCCAAACACCAAAAGTAAGGGAGCACCGTTAGTTCCTTACGATCCCGAGTTAAGAAAAACTATACAGAAGATATGCACAGGAATTCGAAGCCCAGAGGCAGAGATTGAGACAAGATGCTGAGGCCAATGCTAGAGGTGCTCAGTATAATGCTAACGACCCAAACAGTGCGATTGAGGAAAATGAAGGGGTACAAGAGAGAGCCCCTCCTCAACACTAGCCACTAGCTCCAAGGGGTCAAGTCCAACAACAGACACATATGGCATATGAAGAAGATGACCTGGAAAAAGATGAAGCGGGAGCTATTGAAGCTATAGTACTGCCAGCACTACCTCTAGGGGGGAAGTTCAGCCAAACTGCGATAAAACTGAGGTTGTTCCCCTTATCTCTAGCTAGGGAAGCAGCAAACTGGCCGAATGAGTTACCGCACGACTCAATTAGAACTAGGGAAGAGTTGAAGGAGGTTTACATGGAGAGGTTCTTCCTAGAGGAAAAGGAATTGTAGATGAAAGATAAGATCGGTTCTCATAAACAGCTACCAGGTGAAGGGATGCATGACACATGGTGGAGGTTTAGCCATAAACTAAAGAAGTTACCAAATCAAGGCCTAACTGTTAGACACTTGATGCAAATATGATACAGGTCATTAAACTTCGTGACTAAACTAGTTGTGGATAAAGTATGCGGTAAATTGTCCATGAGAAAACCATTCCCTGAGATTATGGTTATCATGAATGAAGTATCAAAGAACAACATAGCTTGGCACACAAGAGATGCAGAGGTTGGAAACCTTGGATTCACCTTTGAACTATCAGCTGAGTAGAGAAAGAGAGAAGAAGAATGGGACCAAGATATGGCCCACCTGAAAACCCAGATGAACCTCATCACGAAACATCTCACTGTTGTTCACGAAAAGGTAAATGCAGTGCAAGCAACTAATATGTATGATGAGCAGGATGCTGATTTTGATGAGGAAGACAAGTATTCGAACAACTAGGGGGGTTTCTGCAATTATAACTTGGGCTACCAGGGCTATAATTCTAGAAATCAAGGTCGGAATCATCAAAGACATGGTCATTATGACAGAGCAGGTAACCAATAGCAAGGGAGCTGGCAGAAGAAAGAGGGATATAAAAACGACCGTAGTGGTGTGTATGTACCTCCAGGTAATAGTGTAGGTAGTAGTTCTAGAAGTTCTAGGATGGAGGATATGTTAGCTAAGGTTCTTCAAAAAGTTGAATCTACAGATGTGGGGGTGAAAGAACTGAAAAATTATTTCTCTAGCTTGAGTCAGATTGTTGATTCACACTTGACATCTATAAAGCAGTTGAAGAAGCAGTTGGGGCAGCTGTCAGCCTTATTAAATTAGAGAAAGAATGGAACACTACCTAGTGCTACCATTCAGAACCAGAAAAAAGATGGGCATTGCATGGCGATCACTACAAGAAGTGGTAAATCACTTCCTGAACCAAAACCTGCAAGTATTGAGCAGGAAGAGAGCATAGAAATAGATGAGGAAGTAGAGGTTGATGCTAAAATATTGGATGATTCAGAGGTAGGTAGAATGGTGGAGAAGCCGTCAAGGGCAGAAGAAGTTGAAGTTGAGGTAACTTTGCCTTTATAACAAATACCTAGACCTCCCCCATTACCTCTAAGGCCCAAGAAGAAAGTCGAAGATGGAAAATTCTTGTAGTTCATATCCATTTTTCGGCAACTATGAGTAAATATTCCGCTTGTAGAAGCTTTGGAGAAAATGCCAGGTTATGCTAAGTTCATGAAGGACTTAGTAACGAAGAAGAGAGTTGCAAGTTTCGAACCAGCAGAAAATGTTCACCAATGTATTGCTATTGTTAAAAGGTCCTTGGTGCAGAAGAAAGAGGACCCAAGTGCATTCACTATACCATGCACCATTGGTAACTTTGAGTTTGCAAAGGCTCTATGCGATCTGGGGGCGAGTATCGATCTTATGCCATTGGCCATATACAAGCAACTGGGGTTGGGAGCTCCAAAGCCCACCGCGATGAGGTTGATGATGGCAGATAGATCAGTGAAGAGGCATGTGGGTATTATGTGTGATGTACTTTTTAAAGTGGAAAGGTTCATCTTCCCAGCTGACTTTGTGATTTTGGATTGCGATGTGGATTTTGAGGTTCCCATAATTTTAGGAAGGCCATTTCTGGACACAGGTAGAGCTCTAGTTGATGTAGAAAGTGGGGAGCTAAAATTTTTGCTAAATAATGAAGAGGCAAAATTCAAAGTGTGCAAGTCGATGAAGCAACCACAAGATATAAGTCTGGTTTCTATGATTGATATTGTTGAAGATGGTGCCATGGAATCATATATAGAAGAAAGATTTGTTGTAGAGACATTGGTCGCAGTGATAATGAATTTCAATGAAGTCTTTTGGGCTGATTATGTGGAGACTTTAAATGCACTGCAAGGCATGGGGTCACACTAATTTTCTCCCAAGAAATTAGACTTGGACTTGAAGAATAGGCCCAATCCTCCAGCGAAACCATCTATTGAGGAACCACATGTGCTTGAGTTGAAGCAGCTGCCTGGTCAATTGAGGTATGTATTTTCGGCGAAAATAATACTTTGCCTCTTATTTTGGCTGCAGATCTTAATGGTGAACAAGTGTAAGCAGTGGTGAATGTGTAGAAGAGGTTCAAGAAAGCAATTGGATGGACCATTGCTAATATCATTGGGATACCTCCAGGTATTTACACTCATAAAATTCATCTTGAGAAAGATTGCAGTCCGAGTATAGAGCATAAGAGGAGGCGAAACCCACCAATGAAAAAGGCGGTAAAGAAATAAATTATCAAGTAGCTGGATGCAGTGGTGGTATACCCCATTTCTGAAGCACAAAAAGGGTGGAATGACAGTAGTGGCGAATGCAAAGAATAGGCTGATTCTGCAAAGGCCAGTTATAGGTTGGCGAATGTGCATGGATTACAGGAAGTTAAACAAATGGACCTTGGAAGACCATTTCACAATGCCTTTCATGGACCAGATGTTAGATAGGTTGGCTGGAAAAGGGTGGTACTACTTCTTTGATGGATACGCTGGGTATAATCAAATCTCGATTGCACTAGAAGATCAAGAGAAAATAACCTTTACATGTCCCTATGGAACTTTTGCATTCAAGAACATACCAATTGGATTGTGTAATGCACCAGCTACTTTTCAGAGGTGTTTGATGTCCATCTTTTCGGACATGGTTGAAGACAATTTGGAGGTATTTATGGATGACTTCTCTGTGGTAGGTGACACTTTTGATGACTGTTTGTTAAATCTTAGCATGGCACTACAGAGGTATGAAGAGGCAAATCTGGTGCTAAACTGGGAAAAATGCCACTTCATGGTCGAGGAAGGCATAGTCCTAGGTGTCCGAGAAAGTTTTGGAGGTGGATAGAGAAAAAATTGAAGTGATCAAAAAGTTTTCTCCACCTATCTCAATGAAAGGGGTTCAGAGTTTCTTAGGCCATGCAGGGTTCTTTCAACGTTTCATCAAGGACTTTTCTAAAATTGCGCATCCTTTGTGTAGGTTGTTAGAAAATGAGATGAAATTAACTTTTGATGAAGCATGCACAAAGGCTTTTGAGTGTCTGGAAGCTAAACTGATCTCCGCCCCAGTAATCATTGGTCCAGATTGGTCAAAACCATTTGAGGTGATGTGCGATGCAAGTGTTATTGCCTTAGGGGTTGTGCTAGGGCAGAAGCGTAATAAGGTCTTTCACCCGATATATTAAGCAAGCAAGGCGCTGAATAGAGCACAACGAAACTACACGATCACTGAGCAGGAATTACTCGCAGTAGTGTATCCTTTTGAGAAATTCATAGCATACTTGCTGGGAACTAAAGTGGTAGTTCACATTGACCATGCAGCACTGCGGTACTTGATGGAGAATAAAGATGTGAAGCTGTGATTGATAAGATGGGTGCTGTTGTTACTAGAATTTGACTTTGTAGTCAAAGACAGAAGGGGCTTTGAAAATCAAGTGGCAGATCACTTGTCCGGAGTGGAGGTAGAGAAGAAAGAGGAAGCTGAGTTAGACATTGATGAATCATTTCTGGATGAGCTGGTACTAGCCGCCATTCTTGACCTCATTGAATTGGTTTTCTAACTTTGCCAATTACCTTTTCTGTGATTCGATGCCTGAAGGGTTAACTTTTCAACAAAGGAAGAATTTCATGCATGATGTTAGTAAGTGCTTTTGGGATTAACCTTATTTGAACAGGGTTTATGCTGATAATATCATGAGGCGATGTGTGCCTAAAGCTGAAATGTTATGTATTCTAGAAGCCTATCATTCATCACCAGTGGGTGGACACCATGGGGATGCTTGCACTGCCCACGAAGTGTTCCAAAGCGGGTACTATTGGCCTACAATTCATCAGGATGCATTCGACATGGTTAAAGGATGTGATATGTGTCAAAGGCAAGGAGCTATATCCTGCCATCATGAGCTACCTATGAATCCTATCTTAGAGGTTGAATTATTTGATGTTTGGGGGATTGACTTCATGGGACTATTTATGAGCTCTTCCGGGTAGAACTATACATTGGTGGTAGTTGATTATGTCTCCAAGTTGGTTGAGGTTGTGTCCTTGGTAGAGAATGATGGCAAGAGCGTTGCAGGGTTTCTGAAGAAGAACATCTTCTCAAGATTTGGCACACCTAGGGCTATTAGAAGTGATGAAGGCTCACACTTCAGTAACTAAGTGTTCAGCACACTTTTGGCCAAATATTGGGTGAAACAGCACAAAGTGGAGACGCCTTATCATCCGCAAACAAGTGGCCAAGTGGAAGTTTCAAACAAGGAAATAAAATCAATATTGGCAAAGACAGTGAATGTCAACAAAACAAATTGGGCAAGGAAGTTAGACGATGCTTTATGGGCATATCAGACAACTTTCAAAACACCCAGTGGTATGTCACCATATCAGCTAGTGTTTGGAAAGGCATGCCATTTGCCTGTAGAGTTAGAGCATAAGGCACTTAGGGCGTTGAACAAGTTAAACTTGAGCTGGAGTGAAGCAACTAATATATGAATTAAGCAGATAAATGAAATGGATGAATTTCTTTTGAGAGCTTATGAGAGATCTATATTGTACAAGTAAAGGATGAAGTTGTATCACGACAAGCATATTGAGAAGAGAACTTTCAGTCCTAGTGACTTGGTACTGTTGTTTAACTCAAGGCTACGCTTATTTCTAGGAAAGCTGAGGTCCAAATGGTCTTGGCCATTCAAAGTAACTCAAGTGTTTCAGTTGGGATCCATTGAATTCGAGAATGTAAAGGTGAAAGGTTCAAGGAAAATGGCCAGCGAGTCAAGGCATACATGGGAGTTCCTAAGGAAGTGAAGATAGTTGAGGAATTCATGCTTGATCAAGTCTAAGTAATCAAGTAATCTGCATCGCGCCGCAATGTTAAATTGTGCGCTACTTGGGAGGCAACCCAAGATATAATTGCAATAGATAGTTTAAATTCACCTAATAGTCATTATTTTTATAGAGTCACAGTGTGTGTGTGTGTGCAGGAAAAGTTGTGAAAAGTTGGGAAAAGTCGAGGCCTGGAATGTTCTTCACGAGCCACTAAACGGGCCGTCTAACACTTCACGGCTCGTGAAGTAGCAAGTCAACACAGGTGAAGCTCACTGGAAAAAAGGGTAAAAGGTTCACGGAAGGGTTTACAGGCTATCTAACACTAGAAGGACCGTCTAGCCTATCGTGAACTTATAGGTAAGTTTTCTTACAAAGTAATTCTCACGTGCATCATACTGGCCGTGGTGCTTTTCACGAGCCACTTCACGGCCCGTCAAGGTTAGGACAGCACTGACGAACCCGACCTGAACCGCGCAAATTGTAAATCAGATTCAATGCTTTTAAAGCAACTAAAGCATCAAAAGTTGGGTTCTTTCCCTTTTTCTCCATTGATAACGTCTTTTTGGGGTTAAAAAGAGGTTTATATTATCTATATCAAGAGATCAAACTATCATTCAAGCCCTAATTCTACATTGCAAGATACTCCCATTTCAAGTTTTTGTCCTCTCCTTTCGTGCGAAACTAGGGCTTTAAATTTGAAGTAAATTCCTTCCATTTACTTGATATAAGTTTGATCTTATCAAAATCAAGTATAGAACTACTTTCATTGATACTTTTTAAGTTAATATTGAATGTAAATTGATGGGGTATGTTCATATGTTTTGGGTATGGTTGTAGTTACTAGATTTCTAAAATTAAATGTTGATTTTGTATTTGATTTGGGATGGGTTTGTGTAAAATGATGGAATCATGTCGTGTAAAGGCTCCAAGGATCATTTTTAGGTGTTTTTGAATGATTAAATTTGATCACTGTAGGTTGTAAAGCATGTCGACTAAAAACCTGGCCTAAGTGTAAGTACACGATAGGCCTCACGGACCATGCAAGGGTGCACGGGTCGTGAAACCCTTCCTGAACCACACTTAGGTGGTTGGCACGCACTGGTTTAGTGTCACGATAGCCTAGATAGGCCGTGGTACTTACCACGGACCGTATAGTGCTTCGTATAAAAAAAATAATTTTAAATACCAAAAAATATTTCTTTTTTTATTTTATTCCTTGCTCATTGTCTGACCCTTCCCAATGGTAGATTGAGTGATGATATTCTTAAGGCAAGGCGTCACTTTATACAAATACATAGGGGAAGTGTTAGTACCCGCTAGTGTAGTCATTTGATATATTGTTTGTTTTAACTCGTTATTGTCGCACGTGAAATGGCTTAACCAAGGCGCAAGACAGCACCACCACACACCTCACCTCCTGTTTCTCCCGAGCAAAGCTCAAACGAGGAGGCAGTGAGCAGCCCTGGGTCCAGGTTGATACAGAGATTGAAGATCACTCACACCGAGCTACCCGATATCGGACAATCAGGACTACTGTACTACACACTCCTTCCCAGTCTGAAGAGGAAGGGGATAGTTCTGGGAGCGAGCAGGGGTCTGATGATGATTCGTGAGCGTCAATTAATGACCAACAGCCAATTGAGTGTGTAGAGGAAGAACAAGATAGCCAGGAAGATAGTGCCGCTAGTGCACCAGAGGTGTCGTTGGTGCAGTTTGTTCATCAGAGGGAGGCTGACCCAATAATGTAGCAACATCTCATTAATGTCTTTCGTCAGATATGGACCATTCCCAGATCGAAAGACATCTTTGATAATGTCATACTATCATATTCCGATGGCATTGGCGGGAGACCAATTATACCTGAGTCCAAAGTTGTGGAGGCAGATATACGGGCTTTTCCAGATATTTAAAACCTGTTAAAATAAAACATCAATTTGAATGGATGACCGAAAAGCCAGGAGAGTATGCACGACACTTAACCCAAGAGTTTTACGCCTACTATACAGCCTCTCTGATGAAGTTTGTTGCACACACTGAAACAACTAAGAAAGGGAAGAAAGAAGTTAGAGCAACATCGGTACCACTAGCTGAGGTGGTTGTTCGTCGTGAGAAGGTCGAGATCTTGGAAACCACAATAAATAGGTTTCTACATGGCCCGAAGTACACCACACCTACTACGGTGGGTCTATTTGAGGGTCGCAACCATTCGGTGACCAGTGAGGCCGAGATGGAGAATCAAGTCTCTCGAAAAAATATCATGAAGTGGATCGCAAGATTAATAGCTTCTGATGGAGAGGTAGCAGCATGGGTAGAAAACCCACAGATGCACATCACCAAGGCCTCCTTGTCATTTATGACAAAGGTATAATGGGCAGTGGTCCGTGCATTTTTGCAGCCAACAGGTAATGATAACACCCACTCCTCTTCGCTTGCTTCTTTAGTAGCTTGCGTCATGGCAGGGTACCCATTGAATGTGGGTAGAATAATTGCCACGGAGATGCGGGATCGTGCTTTGAATGAAAGACCGAGTCTGCCGCTTCCTTGTCTGATAAGGAGACTATGTGTGCATGTCAATATACCGCCCAATAAATTGGTAGATAAATATTTAGAGGCACCAAAGTTGACTGCAGTGAGCAAAATAAAAGATGTGGCAAATCATCTATACGGGTCGAAAGAAGAGCCTATAGGACCCTTGGCAGTCATGCCGCATGTTCCAGTTGAGCCTCTGAGAGCTGAGGGGGGCACTGAGCAAGTTGAGGGGACAGCTCAGACAACCGCAGGAGTGCAGGCCCCCAATACCACCTTCTGATGCTGTAGGTACTTTTGTGTCTTTGCCCACCATATTCCTAGAGAGATTGTAGTAGAGCAGAGGTAGACTCGAGCTATACTAGACCAGGTGGTTGAAAGACTACCACAGGTGGTTCAGGGTCAGGTACAGAGTACGGAGCAGCGCATGCGTGATGAACTCCGGCGAGAGGTTTCAGTACTTAAGAAAAGGATGGATGGCTTAGAGTCTCATGTCAATAGCCGGTTAAATGCCTTATGTTCTATAGATTTTGCCTCTTTACAAGCACAGATGGCCTCAATGAAAGGTCAGATTGTGAAACTGAAAGAGAGGCTAGTTGTTTTATCTCCACCAACTATATTGGATTCATTGATGAACCTATTTAGAATGCGTCTGGTCGCGTAGTCAGTTGGAGATATTTGGGGTGATTTAGCTCGGCCTGAGACTGACAAAGGAAAAGGGAAGGATACAAGCTCTATATTGGAGCACCAAGGCCTCCAGGGAAGAGAAGCAGAGAGAGAAGAAAGCGAGACGAGAGTCCAGGAAACTTGCTAGAGAGCAGTAGGCTTTAGAGCAGCAACAACATGATGCGATGAGGTCTGGAGCCTCAGGTAGTGAGCTTCATGCTCCTGTGGATAGTAGTCATCCTGACCCAGTCTCTGCACCTGAGAGAGCACCCATTGATAAGGGTGCCAACATCACTCCGACTCCCAACGCCTAGAGCGTCGCACGTATTACCCCTGATCACAGCCTGTGTGTTTTGTACTTTGAGGGCAAAGTTTATTTTGTTGGGGAGGGGATTGTTGAGCAACCTGCCATTAGTTGTTAGTGCATGGAGGTTGGCTCTTGTGTTAGAAAAGTTTTGTGGAAGTTAGTAGTTTGTTTAGTTTTTGATGGTTTTTCTGTGAGGATAAAGATTAGTCATTTTGTGTGGTTGCATTGTTAGCTGCAACTAAATTTTGTGTAATGAATTTTTAATACGAGAGTCCAGGAAACTTGCTAGAGAGCAGTAGGCTTTAGAGCAGCAACAACATGATGCGATGAGGTCTAGAGCCTCAGGTAGTGAGCTTCATGCTCCTGTGGATAGTAGTCATCCTGACCCAGTCTCTGCACCTGAGAGAGCACCCATTGATAAGGGTGCCAACATCACTCCGACTCCCAACGCCTAGAGCGTCGCACGTATTACCCCTGATCACAGCCTGTGTGTTTTGTACTTTGAGGGCGAAGTTTATTTTGTTGGGGAGGGGATTGTTGAGCAACCTGCCACAAAAACCACAGTGTTAGATATCGTATCCTTGGTTATTCCGTATGAACAAAACCACAACATATATTTGAATGGGTTTAGTGTAAATGATTTAAATAAAGGGTAGTTACAAAAAAAGAGAAGAAAAATGAAATGCAAAAAAAGAAGAAGAACGATGTGGGTGCCAAGATGTACAGAAGAAAGAAAAGATGGAACTACTCGAATAAGAGTTGTGTGCTGATAAGAACTTTGGAGGACCAAGGTAATCTAGTCACTCATAAACAAAATGTTCCACTCGCTAGCCCGAGCCAACGCTACAAGCCAATAAAAGTCCTATAGTGATCCTATTTTGGTTGTTTGATAGTGGAAGCGTAGAAGACAAGGGCAAGCCTATGGTCTATATATTTGTAGTGTTAGAAGTTCTTTTGGAGAGCGAGAGTATTCATCAGTCCCAAAGTATCATGTGTGTGGGACTTCTTTGATGTGAGGGCATTATGTTTGCATTTGATAGTTTGTTATGTTAGCCGATAGTTGTTGCTGGCATAAGAATGATCAACTGTGTGTAATAAGATGTCGTCCATTGATTCTTGCATGTTAGATAGATGATTCTAGATAAGATTGTTGCTGAGATAGCTGCTATGTATTTGTGATGTGCTCCTTTGTTTTTGAGCGTCGAGTGTTTTCTTTTTCATCGCTTGAGGACAAACAATGGTTCTAAGTTGAGGGTGTTGATGTGCTGTGAAATCATGGCACATTTGACGCTCAAAACTAAGGACTAGTGAGAGAACTTGAGTGTGTTTTATGTGGATATGATGTGTTCTTTGATGATTGTACAGGTAAAACACTTGGACGCAAAAGATAGAAAAATGGAAGGAAATGGATCTGAAGCAAAAACCACGGAGCCCCAGATGGGCCGTGGTCATGATGACAATCCGTCTGAGGGCTCGTAGAGATTAGGCAGTGAAGTTTTCAAAATTGCTTAAGTGAAGCGTGAAGACCATGGAGTCCTAGATGGACCGTGGCCCTTTCGACGACCCGTCTAAGGGCTCACGAGAGGGAAGTAGTGCTAAGCCTTGGAGAACAAAGTTTAGAATAAAGGCCACTGAACCTCAGATGGGTCGTGGTTGAAGTGACGAGCCGTGTAGTTGTTCGTGAAATAAAGGCAAGAAATCCAGTAGAGACCCAAGTACAAGCACAAGTCTACGGAGCACTAGATGAGCCGTCTAGTAGCTCGTGAGGATTATAAGTGAAAGAAGACCCACAATGTCTAAGTGTGGGACGACGAGGGGCGTGTCGAGCCGTCTGGCACTTGACGAGCTGTCAGCCTGTTTGTGAAGGGTCGCGATAGTTCAATCCTTCTTTGAGTAGGACTTGTTATCATAGACTATTTTAAATACTTAGTTTTATTTTTGAATATTATCTTTTATCATCGATGAGTTTTTGGAATATTGTGAGCATGGAGAAACACTAAGTCTACGATCGAACACATTTCTTTGTCATTATTACTTTGGATCAAAACTTCGCGTTCTTGTTTTAGTTTTGATAATCAAGAAGCTTTTGGTTTGCTATTAATGTAAGTTTATTTCATTATTCTTTCAATAATGTCTACTATTTTGTTTCTGGAAATAATGAGTTGCTAAATACCACAATTAGGGTTGTGGGAACCATGATGAAAACTTAGCTACGAATTCAAATACAATTAATGTCAATTTGTTAATTGCATATGTTGTTTCTACCTTCGTAGCAAATGTTTTCTAATGAGTGCACGTATTTGAAATTGCCTGTATTTATTACTTGTTCGAGAGAAAAGTAACGATTAGGAAAAGGTAGAATCAAACTCCATTAATTTTGAGGAAAAGGTTAGAGTTTGAGAGAAGCTAACCGTCACAACAAATAAGCAAGGTAATCACCAAAGCACTCTAAGACCGAGAGGAGAAAGTGGAAATCATCTAATAGGGCTGAAACGCATTTACATGTATCTAACTTACTGGGAACATATAATATTAACAACAAGCAGTCATTCGTATATAATTTGAGAGTGAAGTGAATGTCATTGGGAACACAATCCTAGTCTCATTAAATCAATCACTAAAATTTTGGAATTATTGTTTGCTCTAGTTGACTGTAATCTTCACTACCAATCGGTTACTTGAACTCAATTAACTCAATATTTACTTTTCGCAATTTATTCTCTTCGGAAATACTAACCACGACTGAATATAAGCATCATTAAGGTTTTTTCTGCTGTAAATTCCTTGTGGGATCGACCTCAACTCAAGTTGAGTTTTATAATTGACTTGGACCGTTTATGCTTCTTAATGGAGGTGTAAGTTTTGACGTATAACTAGGATACCCCGATAAACAATTTGAATTTCAACGGCTGCGATCCACATAAGCGTTATTTGTGCTTTCAATTCAAAAAAATGTAAATTGATGGGATAAATGATATGCATGCAATGAAAAATATACAAAATTAAAACTCATAAAGCGCAAACAATAAAAATTAGCTAGTCAAATAAGCAATCAAGTCTAATGGTTAGAACCTGATCAAATTCTCCAGCAGAGTCGTCATTTCTGTTATGTCGTGATTTCACTATCTTTAGGAAAACCACTTTTTTGAAATGTTCAAAGTATAAAAGAATTCAGGAAAAATACTTAGAAGAAGAGTCGCCACTTAATTTTTAAAAAAATTAAGTAAACTTAATTTAAAAAGACTCTAACAGATTAAGTCTTTAAAAATTTAGAGAAAATAGGTAAGAGGTTCTTATTTCTACTTTAAGAAGATATTAGCACTTAAAGTAGCCGCTAACGCGCAGTTATCCAATGATTTGAAACAAAATATTTGACTAACTTTTGAGGAAATAATTAAGTAAAGATTATTTTTGAGTTTTTATGAAAAAAAGAGGGAAATGTAACTTAAACATTTGAAATAAATCAAAAGTGAGTAAAACTTTTAAAAAGAATATATTAAGATTAAAACTTTTACAAATAGATAAACATTAAAACTTTAACAAATAGAAAACGTAAGAATTTATTCGAATCATTTTAAAGATCACATTTTAAACTAATTTAATCAATTAAGGGAAAGTCTATTTTAAATTAATTAAAGGTAAGTGAAAGTTTCGACTATAGATATTTGATTAAGTAAATAAAGAATAAAGAGTTGAGAAAATAAAATTTTATTAAAATTAACCAACACAAAGAAAATAGTTTATCTTTTGGGGAATTTGGTTAAGCTAATTAGAAGAGTTAAGAGTTAAATAAAATTAGTCAAAACATTTAATTTGCCCGAGTCGAGGGGTGTTTTCAATACTTTTCTCATTTAATTAATATGCTGCTATCTAAAGTGTTAAATATTGGCTCTCTATATTATCGTCCTTATCACCAAAATCCTAGCTATATTAATTTCATATATTTAATTGTGTTTTTTTTGTGAATTTTCCTCCTTCTCAACCCCATAAACTTTTTTTTTAGTCTACTAATGTGTTTTTATGGACTATAGTATATCGCAGAGAGATTTTATTTGCTATGATCTAAGTTATAATAAATTTTTATGCTTCTAGAAATGTTATTGTCTTTTAGAATTGGGATTTCTTTCCTACTAATATTGAGTCATCTTCTATTTCTTCTTTTCATCCTACTCTTGAATATTTGTCATCTGCTTCTAAGTAGTTCAAATTTATATTTATGTATAATGACGTCGACCAACTTTACCCCATTCTGAAATTGATTGGCCAGCTAATACTTCTCCTCAACCACTGGATGTAAATGTTTTTATATGTTTAAAATTCATTTGGATAGAAATCTTGATCAAAACAAAGCCCAATTAGTGGTCCTTGGTAACAAATATGAGTATGGTAAAGACTATGAGGAGACTTTTGCACTTGCAACAAAAATGACTATGATGAGAAATTTTATTGCCATTACTATGTCTGGAAATGCTTTTCTCCATGGTGATCTCAAAGAAGATATTTATATGAAACCTCCACCTGGTTTGATTCATCACCCACATCAGATGTTTGCAAGCTGAAGCTGACTTTGTATAGACTAAAACAAGCTCCTAGATCTTGGTTCTACAAGTTTCCGTCTACTTTGCTTTACTTCTCTTTTTGAACTTGAGTAAATATGACTCATCTTTATTTCTTCGAAAAATATCAAGTCGTTGTATTTTTCTTTTGGTGTATGTAGATAGTAGTATTATCACAAGAAACAATTCTTCATTAATCTCTAACCAACAAAAACAACTTAGGGATTCTTTTTAGATGAAAGATTTTGGTACTCTTACAAATTATTTGTGGTTGGAAATTCTTTATGATTCTCTAGATGTGTTCTTCAACTAGCACAAATATACTCAGGACTTGATTGTTTAGGTTGGTCTTCAAGAATCTTCCTTTGTAGATACTACATTGGAATTGAATGAAAAGGATCATCTTGATGAAGGAGATCCTCTTTCTGGTCTAACTTTGTTATGACAATTACGTGGGAGCCTAAATTATCTTACTATTACTCTACCTGAATCTCTTTTCCATTTCAATAAGTCAGTCAAATTATGCAAAATCCCCATCATTTACATTTGGTGGTTGCTCATTGCATCATTCGATATCTCTTTGGAATATCTACTCAAGGATTATTCATCCCTAGTAGTTCTCCTATTTAGCTTAATGCATTTAGCAATTCTAATTGGGTTGGTTTCCTTAACACTCGCCGCTTCAAGGAGACTCCTTGATATCTTATAAGAGTAAGAAGCAAGATCTTGTATCAAAATTTTCCATAGAGTATGACTATTGAGCAATGTATGTCACTTGCTATGAGATTATTTGGCCTCGTGGTTTATTGACATAAATTAGATTTCCTCATTCTAGTCGTACTCGTTTTTACACAGACAACATAAGTTACATTCAGATTGTTACCAATCCTTTTTTTCATGAAACAACCAAACATATTGAAGTTACCTATCACTCAATCAGAGAAATTGTAGATGAAAGTGTTATAATCCTTCTACATGTATTGAGTGATCTTCAAATGGCTAATATGTTTACAAAATCAGTGGCACTACAACGTCATCTGTTCTAATAGGAAATTTGTTGTTTTTTAATCCAGTGGAATCAATTTGAAGGGGGTATTAGCATGATGAAAATAACATAGAATATCTTGTATGATCTACATTATAATATTCTAGATACTACATTTAGTGTAGATCTAGAATATTGTGCAACATTAGTTGTAGAATATATGTAAAAGATATTGTAGATACTACATTTAGTGTATAATATTATAAAGAATTAGTTGTAGACTATTTGTAATGACCCTCTAGGTTATTTTCTCTTTATTGCACCCATTTCGGTGTTTAGAGCATCCTATAGTGACTCCAAGATATTTACGACTTGCTAGGATTGACAGTTCAGTCACCTGGTCGTTCGTCAAAGTTTTGTGCAAGTTTCCATGTTTTGGAGCTTTTGAAACTTGAACGATTGACTTTGGTCAAAAACTTCAGGTAGACAACCCCTAAATGAAATTTTGACAGTTTTGTCAGCTCCAAAACATCAAATTTTCTCTAGAAGGACTTTCAATGAGGATCCAGAGGCTCTTAGGCTCATTTCGAGCTACCTTTTGGATTTTTGCTAAAATGTAGATTGGGTGTGGGACCACTTTTCATCAAGACGAACTTGGTAAGAAGTTTTGACATCTCTATTGAGCCTGAAATACAAAGTTTTTTGAGGTAACATATTTCATTTGCATGCACAGGGTTCCAAACAAATCCCGAGCATTCTATCGACGACTTTGAGCCTTAGGGAATTAGCCGATGTGCATCATATGGTGCACCCTCCAATCACCCTTTGCGTTCACGTACCTCACGTCGCGTTCACCACCAGTGATCTAGGTCTTCGCATTTGCAAGCCTAATGCCCCGTTCATGGAGGCTTGTGGGGTTGGCCATTTCATTCGTGGGCTTTGTGCCACGATCACATAGGACAAGAGGTTGACCCTTCACATTTGTAGGCTAGGTGCCGCATTTGCGATGCTTTGGGGTCCCGACCTTCCGTGATCGTGGACTGGGTCTTGTGTTTAATGAGGTCAATTAACTGGTCTTTTTTTAAAGACCAGGCGGGATTTCAACCTTAGTTCCTTATTTCAAATTGCGAGTGTGGGAGTTGTGGAGCTCTAATTTTGTAGAAATTCATTGCATTTCGTTTGTAATTTGTGTGGAATTTATTGGGATCACCGGGGAGGCATAGAGAGCTTGTTTCATAGGTAATTTCTTGTCCCCAAGGACTTTCCCAAGGCCTTTAATGGTGAAATTTATAATGTTTCCTTGCATGATCTATTTCTGGCTGTTTTTGAGCTTGAATTGTTCCTGTTTTTTGGGGCACATGTTCAATGAGCTATTTTGGACCCATTGAAGGAAAAGCGGCCAAACTAAAATGTTTAAAATTACTCACATGAACAAAAAATTTATGATATTATGTGTGTATTTGTATTCATATAGTTTGTTAATCACCAAAGTAGTCAAACTAGTATGGTTAAGAAAAATAAGCATTCATAAAATTGTCATTTATCTATAAAAATTATTGAAATGCCTATATTGAAAATAAATAGATAAATTATTTTCACTATTGCTAGAACTTAAAAAATAATTTACCCAAAGGTGAATCTATCATTTTACGAATAGTGAACATTATGAGGTAAATTAATATTTTCAATCAAACATATATTGTATATCCAAAGATGACGCATATGTTTGATTTAAATATTAAATTACCTATTAAAGACAAAAATGGCATTTCAATTATGATGGTGTGTCGTAGTATTCTCCCAAAGGAGAATTACGATATACTTTTATCGTTTTACTAAATTCACATTATTTTTTGATTTGTGAGCATGTATATCTATTTTGCAGTTATTCCTCTTCATTCGCATGCTTCATCTGTTACTGTGTTCAGTGGATTGAACTTCTCTGAATGGGATGAACAAATCCAGTTCCACTTAGGTGTGATGGATCTTGACTTGGCTCTGCTGAATGACAAACCTACTGCCATTACTGATAAGAGAAGTGAGGATGAGAAGTCTTTTCATAAATCATGGGAGCGCTCTAACAGATTGAGCCTCATGTTAATGCGAATGACTGTTGCTAACAACATTAAGAGTACTATTCCACAAACAGAAAGTGCCAGGGAATACCTGAAGTTTGTGGAAGAACGTTTTCGTTCTGCTGATAAGTCTCTCGCTGGTACACTAATGGCTGAACTCACGACCATGAAGTTTGATGGGTCGTGTAGTATGCAAAATCATATCATCGAGATGACTAACATTACATCAACACTTCGGACCTTGGGGATGAAAGTGGATGACACCTTCTTGGTTCAGTTTATTCTGAACTCATTGTCTCTTGAGTATGGACCATTCCAAATTAACTATAACACTATTAAGGATAAGTGGCATGTTAGTGAATTGTCCAGTATGCTTACTCAAGAAGAGTCAAGACTTAAGAAACAATGAGGTCATTCCATTAACGTCATGGGTCATGGAGCTGGTAAAGGACTTAAAGTGAAGGCCAACAAGTTTAAGAAGAAGAAAGCACCTGCTAAAGTTCCACAGGATGCTCATAAGGAACTCAAGGCTAATGTGTGTCCTTTCTGTAGAAAGGAAGGACACTATCAGAAAGATTGCCAGAAATGTAAAGCTTGGTTTGAAAAGAAAGGTACATTTAGTGCTTTTCTATGTTTTCAAATCAAATTTAGTTGAAGTTCGTAATAATACTTGGTGGCTTGATTCTGGTGCAACTACTCATGTATCCACTATGTTGCAGGGATTCACCACGATCCAAACCACAAATCCAAGTAAGGATTTCTTGTTCATGGGAATTCATATGAAGGCTCAAATTGAAGGCATAGGGACTTATCGGTTGATCTTAGAGACTGGACATCACCTTGATCTATTACAGACTCTTTATGTTCCTTCAGTTTCTAGAAATTTTATTTCTCTTTCAAGACTTGATATTTCTGGATTTGATTTTAAGTTTGGACATGGATGTTTCAATTTATATAAGAATATTGTTTTTTATGGTTCTGGTGTTCTTATTGATGGTTTATATAGATTGAAACTCGATAATATTTTTTTTTGAATCCCTTCTTGTTATTCATCAAAATGTTGGAATTAAACGTAGTTCACTGAAAATTTTTGCTTATTTGTGGCACAGACGTTTGGGTCATGTATCCAAAGAAAGATTAAGAAGATTAATAAAGAATGAGATTCTTCCAAATATGAATTTTACTGATCTTGATATATGTTTGGATTTCATAAAAGGAAAGCAAACCAAGCATACTAAGAAAGGTTCCAGAAGGAGCACTCAGCTTCTTGAAATTATACACATTGATATTTGCGGACCCTTTGATGTTCCATCTTTTGTTGGAGAAAAATATTTTATCACCTTTATCGATGATTTTTCACGTTATGGATTTATCTATTTGTTGAAAGAAGAATGTCAAGCAGCAGACACACTCAAAGTGTACGTTAATGATGTTGAAAGACAATTAGATAGGAAAGTGAAAACATTAGGTTAGATAGAGGTGGTGAATATTATGGAAAGTATAACGAATCAGGACAATGTTCAGGTCCATTTGCAAAGTTTCTCGAAGAGCATGGCATATGTGCACAGTATACTATGCCAGGAACACCTCAACAAAATGGTGTTGTAGAAAGGCGTAATCGAACACTTATGGATATGGTTAGAAGTATGATGAGTAATTCCTCATTACCCAAATTATTGTGGATGTATGCTCTTAAAATCGTTTTATATTTATTAAACAGGATTCCTAGTAAGGCAGTTCCAAAGACCCCTTTTGAACTGTGGACTGGAAGGAAGCCTAATTTAAAACACCTGCATGTTTGGGGTTGTCTAGCGGAAGCTAGAATTTATAATCCACATGAAAAGAAATTAGATTCTCGAACGGTAAGTGGTTACTTTATTGGTTATCTAGAGGAATCTAAAGGGTATAGGTTATACTGTCCAAATCATAGTTCGAGAATTGTTGAAACTGGTAATGCAAGATTCATTGAGAATGGCGAAGTTAGTGGGAGTATTGAACGACAAAGTGTGGAAATTAATGAGGTAAGGGTAAATATTTCATTGCCCATGAATGTACGTACTTCTGCACAAATAACAAATGTTGTTCCTCTTGTCGAAGAACACTTTAATAATGTTGAGCAACATTTGGGTGAAACACTTCAAGAAGGAACTAACTCACAAATATCTGACGCAAATGAACAACAAACAATGCCATTAAGAAAATCTCAAAGAGAAAGAAAATCGGCCATTTAAGATGATTATGTGATTTATTTGCAATAGTAAGATTTTGACATTGAGCTTAATAAAGATCCGGTTTCATTTTCACAGGCCATAGAAAGTACTGAGTCTGAATGGATTGATGCCATGAAAGAAGAGTTAAAATCAATGGAGTACAACAAAGACTGGGATCTCATTCAATTGCCAGAAAGTTCTAAAATAATCGAGTGTAGATGGGTCTTCAAGACCAAACGCGATTCAAATGGTAATATTGAACGATATAAAGCCAGACTTGTTGCCAAGGGTTATACTCAAAAAGGAGGCATTGATTATAAAGAGACCTTTTCACCGGTCTCAAAGAAAGACTCATTAAGAATTTTTTTGGCTTTGGTAGCTCATTATGATTTAGAGTTACACCAAATGGATGTGAAAACTGCCTTTCTTAATGGAGACCTCAAGGAGGAAGTTTATATGGACCAGCCAGAGGGTTTCAAAATTAAAGGAAAAGATCAAATGGTGTGTAAGCTAAAGAAGTCAATATATGGACCCAAACAAGTCTCATGACAATGGTATATAAAGCTTAATGATACTATAGCATCTTTTGGATTTAAGGAGATTACCATTGATCGGTGTATATACCAAAAGATCAGTGGCTGTAAGTTTATATTTTTAGTCCTGTATGTTGATGATATTTTACTTGCTGCTAATGATTTAGACATATTGCGTGAGACAAAAGACTTTCTCTCTATGAACTTTGAAATGAAAGATACGGGTGAGGCATCCTATGTGATAAGGATAGAAATATTCTGTGATGGATCACAAGGATTATTGGGATTGTGTCAAAAAGGCTATATCGAAATAGTTCTAGAGAGATTTAACATGAAGAATTGTTCAGCAGAAATTGGTCCTATTCAAAAAGGGAACAAATTTAATCTCATGCAATGCCCAAAGAATGATGTAGAACGAAAGGAAATGGAATCAATTCCTTACTCTTCTATTGTTGGAAGTTTGATGTATGTTCAAACTTGCACAAGACCGGATATTAGTTTTGTGATCGAACTCTAATATGGATTGTATTTCATGGATCTATTGTTGTCTTGAATTTTTAATCTAAAATCAGTGGCTGCAAACATTTATTGAGCTCTCTAACACCATTTTGACTTGGGAAAGCTTAATGGAGTTGGGTAAGACACAATAGTAATGACTTGATTAAATTGCTCTATGGATTTGAGTCAGGGTTGGGATAATCCAAGTGGTTTCACATTTAATGATATGAACTAGGAATAGTCTATCTACTCAAGCAATGTTTGGTATTTTACTTGAAAGGGTATTAGAGCTCATGAGAATCCAAGAGACATACAATTGACAGTTCAGGAGAATATCGAGTCTAGCCTAGACCAAATGCTATCCATGTATCAATTGATCTTATCCGATTATCTTTTCCTATTCAAATTGAAACCGCTGTCTTTATGCACACACCCCTAGTATTTTCCAACTTGTTTAGATCTTATTGTGTTAATTCCCTGTTTTGTTAATCTTGTTGAAATATTAGTTGTTAGATAAAACCTCCCTATATATATGTGTGTGTGTGTGTTTGCTAAGAACTCAATTTTCTATCTTGTTTTAGTGGTGAAACCAACAGAAGAAGAGTCTCATATACCAATCCTTGTGGTTCGACCCCGACCTCATAAGTTGGGTATTTGATTTGTATATGACCTAAGATCCTCCATTGAAGACCATCAATTTCTTGTGGGCTTTGTTGAGGTATGATAGTGTTCACCATTTGGAGCTCTTTCCTCCAATGGGTCCTCAACTTTCTTCAAGGTTTTCAAGGTTCAAATTCCCCAATTGAATTAGGGTTTTTGATCAATTCTTATGGGTTCTTCAATTATGATTTCAATTGTTGATTTTATGATTTCTAGTGCACGATCTAGCGTGATAAAGTAATTTAGTGCAAGAATTAGCATGAATTATATGATTTGATGTAAAGATTGAATGAATCCCCATGAACCCATGCTATTTCTCCCCAATTTCCTAATCTATGCTTTGATTGGTGGGTTGAGCTATAAATTGAGTAATTTTATGAAAATCTCTATGAATCTATGTATGAATTATGAATGAATTGAGGGTGACTTTATGAAGTTTAGTATGTTCAAGTCAAAAGCATGATTTTTCCTCTACTATGTGAGTTCCTTTAAGTATGGGTAAATTGTCTTATTTATGACTTTCTAAGCATGAGCTTGCATTGAATTGCATGATTTAATTTGAACTTTTATGAACCCATATGAACTCTATGATCCATGAATTATGAGCTTGATGAACTATGTAAGGATGAAGCTTATGATCTTATGCATGTCTCATATGAGTTTAATGATGAGTTAAGGGTGCTTTGAGAGTGAAGTACCAAAGTTATGACATGATGATGCTGTGTTGAGTTGTGAAAGGTTTTCTCACGTAATGCGCACTCTATGAGTTAATGAACAAAGAGGTGATTACCCATGTTCATAAGGAGCTATTCTAATGACGGAAGCTTGGACTAGTCCATGGAAGATGAAACGTCTATAAGTATGATTTTAGCTTGGATTGGTAACCCTAGTTGTACCATTCCATGGATAATGATATGAATATGATAATTAACTATTCCGTGGGAAATATGCTTAACATCGAGAGGATATTGAGATGGACACTCCCCCGTAGGAGAGGCCGGGTTTCTAGTAGCAATCTTCCTATGCCTTACCTATGTGCCCCTATAGTTTGATTGTTTTAGATAGACATTAGCTAGTGGATCCACGTAAGCTACAACTTAAGTGAAGGGTCCTACTTTGGCAAGTAGGATGGCCCTCTTTCGGTGTAGGGTAGACACCAGATTCCATGTTGATAGCTCACATGGTCTTATATGTCGGTTAAGGCTATTCCCCACAACTAATGAACACAAGTGTTGTTATGATAATCTAAAGTAAAGAAAGATGATTTAGCTTGCTTTGGCCATGGTTTATGCTTCATGCTTCTTAAGCTTTATCATGTTTTAGCTTGGCCATTGCATGTCATGATTATGTCTCATTCTAGCATGTTTTATGTGTTTCATGTGCATTGCTATCATACTTGGTACTTGATTGTACTAACGCATACTCTTGCCTACATTAACTTCTTTGATGTAGGATTTGGCGATTCATCATCCACTCGTGGCTAGAGCTTTATAGAATATTTGATAGAAGACTTGGTGAGTCCTCACCCATCCGAGGACATAGCCTAGTTGTTCTTATTTTCATGTTATTTCATTTCGGATGTTGTATTGGGTTACATCCCAAACTTTATTTTCTATGTTAGATTGGCTTTCAGACATGAGATATAGACTTCCGTTGTTTCTTTTAAAAGCTTTGATATGAAAATCTCTATTATCTTTTATGTATGTATGCTAAGTGGCTTGTATGAGGCCTCTCGGGGTCTTGTACGCCATGTCATGTCTAGGGGTACCTTGGGTCGTGACACCCTAATCCTCCATTGATTTGAAGCTTTAGGCATAGAGGTATGATGGCTTTCACCTATGGGGTCCTTTCCTCCATAGGGTTCCCAAATTCCCAAATTTTCAAAGTAAAAATCTCAATTTAAGTTAGGGTTTTCTTCTATCATGTGGGTTCCTTCAAATTATGATCAAATTGATTTAATTATGGCTTTCTACGCATGAATTGAATTAAATTGCATGTGTCAAGTTGATTCCCCATGAACCCATGTGAATTTCATGATTTATAGATTATGATCATATTATGAGGTTTTGAACTATGAAGGATGAATTGGGGAAATTGAAGGATATTAGGATGAATTTACATGAGCCATGCATGATTTATGTTTTCTAAGTTATTATTTCATTACGAAGCTATGAATGATCAAAAGATGGGTTTTATGAAAATATGCATGTTTAATTATGAACTTTATGATGATTTAGATTTGATTTGAGAGTGAAGCATAAATGTTGATTGTTGTTGAGTTATGAAAAGGATTTCTCTCATAATACTCAAAACATGATTTGTGAAAGGATTTTCTCACATGAAGGATTCATAAAGGATTGAAAGGTTTTCTCAACTAATCTTGAATCTAAGTTAAGGAGCTATTCTAATGAAGGGACAAGAGGCGATTACCCATGTTCCCTAAAGATAGACAAGAGGCGATGATTACCCATGTCTACTAAATATAAGATGAACTATGATTTATGACCATTCCATGGGAATTATGTTTAGCACCGAGTGGACAAGTGGCGATCACCCATGTCCCATAAACTATGTGCCCGCATAGGTTTTCTAGATAGACATTAGCTATTGGATCCACTTAAGCTAGAAGACTATGGTTCTTACCTTGGCAAGTGAGGACACCTCTTTTCGGTGTGGGTAGACACCGAATTCCATGTTAATAGCTCACATGGTCTTAAATGTCGGTTAAAGGTAATTTCCCACAATAATGGACTAAAGGGAATTTCAAGGTATCTCACAAGTGTTTTAAGCATGTTTGGCTTGCATTGACCATGATCTTATGTCTTATGTTTCTAACCTCTTTTATATCATATTTTAGCTTGGTCTTTGCTTCGCTTGTAAATGTCCCTTTTTAGCATGATCTTATGGTTTTATGCATAGTTATCATACTTGGTACGTTTTTGTACTAACACATACTCTTGCCTACATTAATTTATTAATGTTGGGCATGACGACTCTTCCCCATCCATTCGTGGCTAGTGCTTGTGTTAGAAGAACTTGAAGACTTTGTGAGTCCTCCTACTTCGAGGACAAGGCCACATTTATCTTTCATGTCATTTACTTTCTTTGAAACTTTGTATGGGTTACGTCCCAACCTTTCATTCTATGAGTTTAGATGGCTTTGAGACTATGTTTAGACTTCCGCTACTTTTGACAAAACTCTTTGGTTATGAAGTTGTCTTTCCAACTCTTTAATTTCTGTGATCTTGTATTATGTATGCTAAGTGGCTTGTATGAGGCATTCCGAGGTCTTATACACCATGTCACGTCTAGGGGGTACTTTGGGTCGTGAAAAACTTGATATTCAGAGCAAAAGGTTTAGAAAGGTCCTAGAAAGTCTCATAATCCACGTCGAGTAGAGTCTTGTTCATAAGTGTGAAGCGTGCCACATTTATGGATAAGAGGCTACAAGATGATTAGGAAATTATACTTCTTTCATCATTCTAAAGTCTTGTGATAGAGTTTAACTCTATAGGTCTCTCTCCTAATCCCTATCTTATGCGTTTCAGGATATGGCCACTCGAAGGGCATATGCTAGAAGGAATGCGAGAGAAAATGTGGAACAAGAAGCTCCTCCTCAAGCTCCTCAAGTTTCGGCCGACCCTTTGGCTGAACAAGTGATTAATGCAGAATTTAGGGCTGCTTTTCAAGTGTTGGCTCAAGCCATGACGGTTCAAGCCAATAGGGAGGTTGTGGCTCTCGTGAACCCAAATGTGGGTATGACAGCATCTAGAGTAAGGGACTTCACTAGAATGAATCTTCCGGAGTTTCATGGCTCTAAGGTTGAGAAAGATCCTCAAAAGTTCATTGATGAGGTGTACAAGGTGCTAATTATCACGGGTGTGACGCTGGAGGAAAAGGTAGAGTTGGCCGCTTATTAACTTAAGGGTGTGGCTCAAGTGTGGTTTGAGCAGTGGAAGAGTGAGAGGGTGGCTGATGCAGGTCCTTTTGATTAGGGAAAATTCAAGGTTGCTTTCCTTGATAGGTTCTTTCCCCTTGAGATGAGGGAGGCAAGGGTGGTTGAATTCATCAATTTTCATCAAGAAAGCATGAGTGTGAAGGAGTATGCTTTGAAGTTCACACAATTGTCTCGATATGCTCCTACTATGGTTGCCGATCCTAGGGCGAGCATGAGTAAGTTTGTTTCGGGGGTGTCAGAAATGGTGGTCAAGGAATGCCGTACCACCATGCTTATAAATGACATGTACATCTCTTGTCTCATGGTTCATGCTCAACAAATTGAGGAGGAAAAGCTCAAGGAGAAGTTTAGAGAGGCAAAGAGGGAAAAGACCGGTGATGGTAACTTTTCACATTCAAGGTCCGATGGACATGGTCGTTTTAGGTCTGGACAAAAGATTTCCGGTCAGGGTTCCTCCAATGTTCCTCCTTAAGTTGAACAAAGATAGGGTGTCTAATCCCAAGCCTCAAGGAGGAAATGGTGGTGGATTTTCATCGACTACTTGTGCTAAATGTGGGAAGAAACATGAGGGCAAATGTCTAGCCGGTTCCAATGCATGTTTTGGTTGTGGTAAGATAGATCACAAGATAAGGGATTATCCTTTAATGGCGAAGAATGAAGGATATAATCGTCGATGAACTCAACCTCAAAATTTGTCGGGTTAGAGCGGGGGTCAAAAGAAAAACCAATTCTATGCATTCCAATCTCGTCGTGAGCAAGAGGGTTCTCCTGATGTGGTTACCAGTATGTTGAAAGTCTTTCATCTTGATGTTTACGCTTTGCATGATCCAGGTGCTACCTTGTCTTTTGTGACGCCATATGTGTCTATGAGGTTTGATGTTCTTCCAGATGTATTGCTGGATCCTTTTTGTGTCTCTATTCCTATTGGTGAATCTATTGTGGCTAAGAGAATCTATAAGAACTGCCCCGTTTCCTTATCCCATACAGTCACTCTTGTTGATCTTATAGAACTTGATATGTTAGATTTTGATGTTATCCTCGGGATGGATTGGTTGCATTCTTGTTATGCTTCTATTGATTGTAGGACCCGAGTGATTAAGTTTCAATTTCCAAATGAGCCTATCCTAGAGTGGAAAGGGGGAAACTCTATGCCTAAGGGTCAGTTTGTTTCCTGTCTTAAAGCTAGAAAGATGATTTCTAAGGGTTGCATATACCATCTTGTTAGGGTGAGGGATGTGGATTCTGAAACCCCCACTCTTGAGTTGGTCCCCATTGTTAATGAGTTTCCGGAAGATTTTCTCGATGATTTACCCGGTGTTCCTCTAGAAAGGGAAATAGACTTCGGTATTGACTTTCTCCCCGATACACAACCTCTCTCTATTTCTCTTTACCGAATGGCTCTGGCAGAACTTAAGAAATTAAACAGACAATTGAAAAATTTGTTGGATAAAGGCTTCATCTGATCGAGTATCTCTCCATGGGGTGCTCTAGTTTTGTTTGTTCGAAAGAAGGATGCTTCACTCCATATGTGCATCTACTATCGCCAACTGAACAAGGTTACCACTAAGAATAAGTATCCTCTTCCAAGGATAGATGACTTGTTTTATCAACTCTAAGGGGTGAGTTACTTCTCTAAGATCGATCGTCGTTTGGGTTATCACCAATTGAGGGTGAAGGAAGATAATATTCCAAAGACAGCTTTTCGGACTAAATATGGTCACTATGAGTTTTTGGTAATGTCCTTTGGTTTGACGAATGCTCTGACTGCATGTATGGATTTGATGAATAGGGTGTTTAGACAATACCTTGATATGTTCGTGATTGTATTCATTGATGATATTTTGATTTATTCAAGGAGTGAGGATGAGCATACCAATCATTTGAGGATTGTGTTGCAAGTTCTCAAGGACCAACAACTCCTTGCTAAGTTTGATAAGTGTGAGTTTTGGCTAAGATCTATGGCTTTTATTGGTCACATTGTTTCCGGCAAAGGTATTGAGGTAGATCCTAAGAAGATGGATGCGGTTAAGAATTGGTCTAGACCTTTATCCCCTTCGGATATTCGAAGCTTCTTTGGTTTGGATGGTTATTATAGGAGGTTTGTTGAAGGGTTTTCTTAAATTGCTTCTCCATTGACGGCTTTGACTCAAAAGAAGGTTAAGTTCACATGGTCCGAAGCGTGTGAGAAGAGTTTTCAGGAATTGACAGATAGACTTACCTCTGCTCCGGTGTTGACCTTACCGGATGGGTCCGATGGGCTTGTGGTTTATTGTGATTCTTCAAGGATTGGACTAGGAAGTGTCTTTATGCAAAATGGGAAAGTCATTATTTACGCTTCAAGGCAACTTAAGACTCACGAAAAAAACTATCCTACTCATGACTTAGAACTAGCGGCGGTTGTGTTTGCTCTAAAGATATGGATGCATTATTTGTATGGTGTGCATGTTGATGTCCTTACTGACCACAAGAGTTTACAGTATGTATTCAAATAGAACGACCTAAATCTTTGCCAAAGGAGGTGGCTTAAGTTGCTAAAGGACTATGACATGAGTGTTCTTTATCACCCCGGCAAGGCGAATGTGGTGGCGGATGCTCTTAGTTAAGTGTCAATGGGTAGTGTTTCTCACATTGAAGATGGTAAGAAGGAATTGGTTCGAGATGTTCATCGATTGGCCCAATTTGATTTCGGTTGGTTGATTCCACCAAGGGTGGTGTTATGGTCTACAATGGTTCAAAATTTTCTTTTGTGTCTAATGTGAAGGCCAAGCAAGATTTTGATCCTAATTTGGTTGAATTGAAGGAAGCGGTGCTTAGGAAGTCCGTCGAGGCTTTCTCCCAAATGCGGAGATGGAATGCTTAGATATTAAGGTCAGATGTGCGTTCCCGATATAGACGACTTGAGAGGGAAAATTCTATCAAAAGCCCATAGTTCTCGATATTCCATTCACCCAGGAGCCACCAAGATGTACCGTGAGATACGGGAGGTCTATTGGTGGAATGGGATGAAGAAGGATATTGCGAAATTTGTGGCTAAGTGTCCTAATTGTCAACAAGTAAAAGTTGAACCACAAAAGCCGGGAGGTTTGTCCAAAGACATTAGTATCCCTACTTAGAAGTGGGAGGATTTGAATATGAACTTCATTGTTGGTTTACCACGCACTCGGTGTCAACATGACTCGATTTGAGTCATTGTGGATCGTATGACGAAGTCAGCCCATTTCATTTCTGTCAAGGTTTCTTACTCGGCGGAGGACTTCGCTAAGTTGTACTTGAGAGAAATGGTTAGGTTGCATGGAGTGCCTTTACCCATTATCTTCGATCGTGGTACCCAATTCACTTCTCAATTTTGGAGATCTTTCCAAAAGGGGCTTGGTACTTGTGTTAAGCTTAGTACGATATTTCATCCTCAAACCGATGGGCAAGCGGAACGTACCATCAAAACTTTGGAAGATATGTTGAGAGCTTGTGTGATTGATTTCAAGGGTAATTAGGATGATCATTTGCCTTTGATTGAGTTTTCCTATAACAATAGTTATCATTCGAGTATTGGTATGGCTCCATTTGAGGCTTTTTATGGTACAGGGTGTAGATCTCCTATAGGTTGGTTTGAAGTTGGTGAAGTTGCTTTGATAGGTCCCGAGTTAATACATGAGGCTATGGAGAAAGTTCGGCTTATTTGAGAAAGGTTGAAAATGGCTCAAATTCGACAAAAGTCCTATGCCGATGTCAGAAGGAGAGATTTAGAATTTGATGTTGATGATTGGGTCTACTTGAAGATTTCACCCATGAAGGGTGTAATGAGGTTTGGAAAGAAAGGGAAGCTTAGTCCCCGTTATGTGGGCCCATATCAGATTTTGAGGCATATTGGTAAGGTTGCTTATGAACTTGACTTACCTAATGACTTAGCATCGTTGCATCATGTCTCCTTGTTGAAGAAATGCGTTGGTGATCTGACATCCATAGTACCATTAGAGAATCCTGGTATAAAGGATAGCCTTTCTTATGAGGAAGTCCAGGTTGAAAATCTAGAACGACAAGTCTGGAAGTTAAGGAATAAAGAAATTGCTTCCGTGAAGGTTCTATGGAGGAATCCATTAGTTGAGGGTGCTACTAGGGAGGCCGAGGCTGATATGATATCCCGGTATCCTCATCTCTTTCCCTCCGATCCTACTTTAGCTTTAGGTATTTAGTTCCTCATGGTTCATTCCTTGGGTCTCATGTGTGTCTTAGTTATTTCAGTGATTCCCTACTTATGCATATTCATGAAAAACTTAAATTATGAGAAAATGAGTTAACTTGATTGATTTCTTCATGTTTATGTTCATTTGAGTATATGTTGCATAAAGACCTTACGAAATGATGTTCCTCTTCGGATATATGCATTTATGTGATTGCATTCATGTTGGGCTGTTCGGTTTAGTTCATACCCTCCTTATGATGTCCTGAGTTCCATTAGAGGACGAATGTTCCCAAGGGGGAGATAATGTAACACCTCGGACTTTGAAAAGAAGAAAGTTACAGGTTCTAAGAATCTGGTGCCAGTGATGATGGAGGCCACCTACGGACCGTAGATGGACTTACGGGCCGTAGATGGAACCGTAGTTGGCAGGATAAACTTTTTGAAACTGTCAAGTTTTAGGATTCTTTCTATGCCCTAACAGGACGGTCCGTCATTGTTTTATGGACCGTAGATAGGTTCCGTAGGTGTCTCCCTAACTTGGTGAAATTTTAAAGGTTCAAGGTTGGAACGACGGTTAGTAGGTATGGTTTGTCAATGGACCTATGGACCGTACATGGGGTTCCATCGTTTGAAGGTTCAAAACCTTAGTTTTTGAACTTTTCTACGGTTGACCAGGACGGCCCGTGGTTGGACCTACGGACTATAGATCCCAACTGTAGGTCTCAATCCGATAGTTATTTTTAAGGGCTTTTTGGTATTTTTCCTAAATATTTAGTGCCTAATTTAAGTAGGTTACCCTTTAATACTAAGCACTATATAAGCCTTCTAAGCCTAATTTCTATCCTTCCTAATCACTTTTCAACTATTCCCAAAAACCTCTTCAAATATTTCTCTCTCTAGAAGTAAGGAAGAAGAAGAAGGAGAAGAAAGCTAGGGTTTGAAAGAGAAGTCCCCCAATCCTCCATTGATTTGAAGCTTTAGGCATAGAGGTATGATGGCTTTCACCTATGGGGTCCTTTCCTCCATAGGGTTCCCAAATTCCCAAATTTTCAAAGTAAAAATCTCAATTTAAGTTAGGGTTTTCTTCTATCATGTGGGTTCCTTCAAATTATGATCAAATTGATTTAATTATGGCTTTCTACGCATGAATTGAATTAAATTGCATGTGTCAAGTTGATTCCCCATGAACCCATGTGAATTTCATGATTTATAGATTATGATCATATTATGAGGTTTTGAACTATGAAGGATGAATTGGGGAAATTGAAGGATATTAAGATGAATTTACATGAGTCATGCATGATTTATGTTTTCTAAGTTATTATTTCATTACGAAGCTATGAATGATCAAAAGATGGGTTTTATGAAAATATGCATGTTTAATTATGAACTTTATGATGATTTAGATTTGATTTGAGAGAGAAGCATAAATGTTGATTGTTGTTGAGTTATGAAAAGGATTTCTCTCATAATACTCAAAACATGATTTGTGAAAGGATTTTCTCACATGAAGGATTCATAAAGGATTGAAAGGTTTTCTCAACTAATCTTGAATCTAAGTTAAGGAGCTATTCTAATGAAGGGACAAGAGGTGATTACCCATGTTCCCTAAAGATAGACAAGAGTCGATGATTACCCATGTCTACTAAATATAAGATGAACTATGATTTATGACCATTCCATGGGAATTATGTTTAGCACCGAGTGGACAAGTGGCGATCACCCATGTCCCATAAACTATGTGCCCGCATAGGTTTTCTAGATAGACATTAGCTATTGGATCCACTTAAGCTAGAAAACTATGGTTCTTACCTTGGCAAGTGAGGACACCTCTTTTCGGTGTGGGGTAGACACCGAATTCCATGTTAATAGCTCACATGGTCTTAAATGTCGGTTAAAGGTAATTTCCCACAATAATGGACTAAAGGGAATTTCAAGGTATCTCACAAGTGTTTTAAGCATGTTTGGCTTGCATTGACCATGATCTTATGTCTTATGTTTCTAACCTCTTTTATATCATATTTTAGCTTGGTCTTTGCTTCGCTTGTAAATGTCCCTTTTTAGCATGATCTTATGGTTTTATGCATAGTTATCATACTTGGTACGTTTTTGTACTAACACATACTCTTGCCTACATTAATTTATTAATGTTGGGCATGACGACTCTTCCCCATCCATTCGTGGCTAGTGCTTGTGTTAGAAGAACTTGAAGACTTTGTGAGTCCTCCTACTTCGAGGACAAGGCCACATTTATCTTTCATGTCATTTACTTTCTTTGAAACTTTGTATGGGTTACGTCCCAACCTTTCATTCTATGAGTTTAGATGGCTTTGAGACTATGTTTAGACTTCCGCTACTTTTGACAAAACTCTTTGGTTATGAAGTTGTCTTTCCAACTCTTTAATTTCTGTGATCTTGTATTATGTATGCTAAGTGGCTTGTATGAGGCATTCCGAGGTCTTATACACCATGTCACGTCTAGGGGGTACTTTGGGTAGTGACAATAAAGTCTATTCTTAGGATTTTCTGAGGATTATATCTGCGTTTCTAGCCTTGTATGTCTGTGTGTGACCTGTATATCAAGTATACTGAATGTATACAATCCATTTTTTCTTTGTTTTTGGTGAAGACTCGAGATGTAATGCGATTGAGCCTCCATGGCCCATTTGGAATGAAAAAAGGAAGGCAAAGGAGTTCAAGGAACTCACTCGAAATCACAAGAAACAAGAAGAAGAGAAAAACGGGGGTTAACATCTATATTCATAACGATGAAGTTTACAAATAAAGCAAAATTAATCAATAAAGAAATAAACATACTGATGGCCAAGGCATCAACACTTCAACAGTAACTTAATATATACTTGCTTAATACAAATCTATGCCACTAAATCAAAACCAAAAGACTAGAACTTTTCCTGGGTACAAATAGGTTACTGGAAGGCAATTTTAACAAAAACTTCAACATTTAGAGATATGAGATATTTAAAAGAAACAAAGACTCAATATCAATGAGCATTCTAATCCAACTTGAAGGTAATGCCTTCCCAAGACAATATAAATGATTGATCAAAGTTAAATGTGATATTAGATAAAGCATACTCCAAGAAAAATAGGCATTTGAAGTGGTTGAACATTTCAATTTAAAGGAAAGAAGAACTTTTGAGAGCAAAGATAAGTTATTAGAGCCAACAAATGACTCCATATTTCCAGAATGCTCAAGCAAGACAGAAAATCAAGCAAACATTTGCTAGGCTGTGAATCTCGAAATTAATCAAACTTGTTATTTAAAACATATACTCAAACCAAAGGGCAAAATCTGGTAGCAAGACTGAAAAAAGGGGCACTATTCTATTCACAAAAACTAAGAGGGACGACAAAACGAGTAGATCTGATTAATACGAGCATGATTCCAAACAAAAATGAGAAATTTAACTAGTGACATGTTCAAGGGTGTAGCCTTTATAAATAGTCATATTATCATACCAAAACAACATTAACACATAGGGTCTTAGGCATAATTGGAAACAAACCAATAACAGGGCTACGAGCCAAGTTAAAATTAAATATGAAGAGTTACAAACTAAATATCATGATCTGAAACACGAAAGAGACATGAGCAGTGTTCAAGTTGAGCAAGAACATAGACAAATACAATGAGATTAGGCTAGCATTAGAGAGACTATATAACAATGAATTGAAACAAAATAGAAGACAGTCAAGACAACGAATGAGCAGTGAGGAAACTGGATTATACAGCTAGTGTATTCACAATGGAAACCAAATAAACATTAAGCAATTTCAAACAAAACGAGATAGAGATTCAGTTAGCATTATAGACTTTAAATCGAATCAACAACTCCAACTACCAATATGTGACATCAAAAGAAACTTCACTGATTCTTGACTCATGTATACAACCTAAAAGTTCATAAGAAAAGCAAAGCTAAAGCAAAAGACTAAAACGAGGAAACCAAATGCTCTCAACAACAGAACTTGTATCAAGTTTGGAACAAACAACACACCCTATTCAAAATGAAATACAATAGGAAGATGAAATTACCTTTCTTGGGGCAGAAAATGAGCTAGCAACGAACTACGACTTCACCACCGAATTTCGACGAGCAATAGAAACATTGGGTTTGAAAAGGGGACTGCAAATTGAGTCACTCTGTGCCTAACAAAATCCTTCACGTTTATGTGTGTTCTTTATATTTCGGGTGCAATATTATATCTAATCTCTGTATATCAACTCAATTGCCAACCACTAACAATGAAGACAGAAAGGGGTATATATAGAGAAAAATTAGGGCTCCAATTTTGGGGGGAAATGGGCAGAAGACGGATAAGAACTAAGGGATTTTTTAGGAATTTGAATTTTAAATTTTATCCAAAACAAAGGAATATACCAATTGATCCTTCGTTCTCAACAAATTCAAACGGGCAGGAACCGAGGTGGGCGACCCTTATTCACTCGAGCGTCCTTTTAGCCTGAGGTGGAGCAATCTTGTGGCTGCAGGGACGACTTTTGGCTGGAATCGTATGAAAAGCACTGTTGAGGCAAGGTAAAGGGTGAAGATGACAAGGGAAAGGCATACTGGGTCTGCATCTCACGCCGTTTCTCTCTTTGTCATCACCGTCTACTGATGAACGTTTTAGGTATTGGAATCGACTGGCGCTGTAGACGCCGTATGTGTGCCGTTCGAAGACGTGCGTTGGATTTCAACGTTGGAATCACTTACGTAATTGACGCCGTGTTCATGCCGTCGCCATTTTGTGAATTGCCATTGTTCAATTTTGACGTTGTAAGTTTTTGACTGTGTATTGTCGTGAATGTAAAGTTGTGAATTGTATACGCCGTTGATCTTTTGTGAATGCTAGGTCTGTTTGAAGGGAAAGTGGGATGGGCCGGGTCGATTGAAAAGGGAATTGCTGTAAACATCTGGGCTGAAATGGAGATGAATAGAAGTTGGGGCTGAAAATTGGCCCAAGATTTGATCTTAAATGGGTTTAAGCTGAGGTGAAGAAAATGGTTAAAATTGCAATAAAAGGCTAGATTTGAATTGAGAATTTGGCCCAACTGATTGCAATTATAGCCAATTGAACTTAAGATTATAACCAAATTGAGCTAATTAGATGAATTTGGTTAAATCTTAAACAAGACGAATTTAGATAAGATTAATTAACGAGCTTCTTAATCTTAACAAAATAAAATAACTAACTTAATTATACACTAATAACTCAAAAATATAACTATTAACTAAACTAACATAATTACCAAAATATTAAACTAAAAACAGAATTTTTTGGACATGATTTTTGAATATTCATAAAATCTACTAATTATATACATAATTATATAAAAAATATATATTATTTGAAAATTATAAAAATGACAAATTTATTCAAAATAACTTGCAAACTATTCTGAATTTTATAAAACTAATTATTTTAAATAATTTGAAATTGAAGAATCTCGATGATTAATCTATATTGTGGAGGTCCAAAATAGGGTGTCAACAACTGTCCCTCGTTTGACTTGGATTGATGCAAGAAATTTGAGGAAAATGAAATTGACAAATTCAATTTTGACCGACCACATCTTCATCCTTTAGAAAAGGGATTTTGGTACGGATTTTAGGAATTATGGCGGAACCATGGAATTGGGTTTCCTACATATCTCAGGCAATATGAGAATTCAGACCACTTGTAGTTCGATACGCTTGATTTGATGCACGATTCTGAAAGAATTCAAAAGCTATCCTAGTATCAAATTATGAAGAAATTGGAATTCTCGGGAATGAGATTTAAGAGAGAATGTAAGAATATGGACTTGTTTTCAACAATGATCCCTCCTACATATCCCTCAACTCAGGGAATCAGGCTGTTTGTAGTTCGACTCGATTGGTTGAAAAGGAAATCTAGTATACAACATAACCTTTTGTTCTGGAAGAGTGACAAATAAGTCGAGTATGAAAAAGAGGCTCGCAACCTCTTAGCCATAAATGTGGTGCACTTCACACCCAAAATTAAGAACTTACACATATATAATTTCCAAAGCTCTTGGTGCATTGTAACTCAAATTGGAAAGTTGTTCCCTGTGAGAATTAAAGTTCCCTGGATGCAAAACTGAAATCAATAAACTCAAAGAAATACCCACATGCCTTCTGATAGAGGTGTGGTTTGATTGTGGTGGAAGTCGCTCCTCAGCTCATGTCCTAAGAGTTTGATATTCCTCTTAGGACTATGTCCCAGTTCGCTGCTAAGAAAAAGTTCCACGTTGTGCTGTATCTTTTTTGATGTCGTCCGCACCTGTGGTTTGATTTGAGAATTCATCCTCTTGGATGTACTCGACAAAGACTGAGAGAAACTTGTTAGTAGAAATTGTAATTTAAATAGAGAAGTGGTATGTTTTACCATATTTGGCACATGTTCTTTTCTTTAAATGTTCTAACGTCAGCCTCCGTCAGTTTTGACGCAGTAGATGATGAATTGATATGATGCTACATGATGATGATTTTCTCGATAATGTAGTATTTTTTATGACGTTGCTTCATTGATAGGTTGATGATGTTGATGTTCCATTGATAGGATGATGATGCTCTATTTGTACGATGTTGCTGGTACATTAGTAGGAAGTTGCTGCTTGATAACGCCCAAATATACTTCTTGAAAAGAAATATAAACAGTGGTATGCAATATATTTATCCAACTATGAGCCGGGGTCGATCTCACAGAGAATATGGAAGAATATTGTCAATAGCAAATATTTAACTAGGTAGTCGTTATTTAAAAGGGGAGATTTAAATTTAAACAAAAAAATAATAATAATAAAATTACAATAACTTGGAACTAAGTATTTATTTGTATTTAGATTAATAGAAATAACTAGGAATGTGTTCCTCATGATTTCATAACATAGCAAGAATATTGTACTAGTGATCTATTTCAATTTTTAGCATGCAAAGTCGGTAAGTTATGTATCTCCTAAGTGATTGGTCCTCCAAATAGGGAATTTCACCACGCAACTTGGTCCGTCTACGGGTGTATACTTTACTAATCCTTACCTTTGATCCAGATTAACCCTTTACGTATGTAGTTCAGACTATTAGATAGCGGAATGTCTCGCTAAATCTCCGCTGTTTAAGCTCTTTCTCATGCATTACATTCTTGGTCCGACAAGTAGGAATGAGACGAGTTCTAACGTTGGTCACCGTTAAAAAGTAATCAAAATGAAGAGATTAACAATACATGCATAGAAATCAATCAAGAATCACTTTTTACATTAGCTTACTATAATAATTCATCATGCTTCCGACAACCCTAGTTATGAAATTTAGCAACTCATTATCTCAAAAACGCAATCAAAATTTATTAAAATAAATATGCTTGTATTAATAATAAAAAAAATGAAGAACAATAGCTAAAAATATCTTCCAATAATCACGAATAAAAATAAATAATAAAGGAGAAGAAAGAATAAACCAAATTATCCGGCCTCCACGGCGACTTTTCCAAAGTTCCTAAGCTATAAAGTTCTAAATTCTATGTTGTGTATTTTTTCTTGGGTTCTTGCTCTTTCAAAAGAATAATTTTTTATGTCCTATTTATAGATATAGAAACTCTAAATAAAATAATTGAGTTCAAAACAAATTAGGAAACCAAAACTCAAAAGAATTGGGTTACACGCCGCCTTGCTGCCAACCACTAAAAGATTTCTTAAATTCTTCAAAAAGTGCCACGTGGCAACTTTACGGATATGCAAATTTTCAATGTTGCTAACCGACCTTTTATATATATAAATATATTACAATATTGAATTTAATCCATTAAGCTGCTTGCTTGATTTCCTTCTATGATTACTTGTTTTTTAATTCCTTGGTACTCCAAATTTCTTCATCTTCACGCCATTTTAATCCTACAAATAAAATACACAATATAATAATAATTCATAAAATTTATGCTCAAAAAGGATAATTAAAAGATTAAATATGAGGTAAATAATGATTAAATATGTACATTTTTAGCCTCACATCAACACCCCACACTTAAACGTTTGCTCGTCCTCGAGCAACCATTAAAGCTCATCTAAAAAAAATTGAACTCGGAATACCACAACTTTGATTGATACAATCAATTAAGCCATGTTACAACATAATATTAAGTACTCTTCCAATCATTATGCAAGATATAGAATAAAACAACAAACTTCTAACCTCCTAACCTCAAAGACAGACTCTAGTCTCAAATTAGGTTTGTTCTCCTACTCCATCAAAGAAAGCTAATAAAATTATCTATCTATCATGAAACCAGTGCCCTCACAAGAAGAAATAGTCTACACACTCAATTTAAAGAATCGAATATAAATTAAGGACTAAGCATCAAAGAACAACTCTCTTACTCACAAAAGAATTCACATGTATGCATAAAGAACCATAGGCTTGCCCATTATGTACATCTCCACTAATTAAGTACGCTTGAATAGATTCAAATCGAACTTTTACGGGTTGTAATGTTGGCTAGGGGACAGGTATGAAACTATATAATAGTGACTCAAAACATCCCTAAGCACTTTTGATTTATTTTCATCACCCATTATTTTCACCACTTTTTTTTCAGCCCTCCCTTCAATTATTTTCACAAGTAATTCTCATCATATCAAGAATGCTTCAAAAAAAAATTTCTTTTTCAAGCAATTTTTTTTTCATGTCACACTCTTTCTAAGAGGGCCTTCTCATCACAAGTAACTATCATTGGTCACCCATTTTTTTACTCAATCATCCCTTTTCTTCGGATTTAGTAATTGTATCACAATTTATGCTACAGTGCTCATGGAAGCAGGGGTGCAAAAATTAGGGATTCAAAAAAAATTGGATTAAGATAAATATAAGGCTACTAAACGAAAGGCCACAAGCTCAAAGGGGTTACTAGTGATATAATATCTTAAAAAGGCTAAAATTTACAAGACAAAACAAAGAAAGTCTATTATCATCTTCTAAACAAAGCAATACTATTTGTTTTGCTTCAATAACATGCATGACTAGTTCTAGACTAAGATGCAAAACACGGAATATATATGCAAACAATTTCACCACACATGGCACAAGTCTAAATCAAGATGGATCAATTCTACTTCTAAGATGGATAGGGTCATTACAACCTATAAAATAAAAATAAATTATAGACAAAGTCACAACCATGAGCTTAGGTGTCAAAAAGTCTATTCTAAATTTTATTCTCAAGCACTCAAAGAAAAGTACTACTCAACTCAGGCTTAAATTGCTAATATTAAACAAGTCAAAAAGATCTTTTCTTTTCTCTCCAAATAAAATAAAATAAAAAAATTTACCCGGTTCAAAGAGCGCCCCCCAAAAAAGAACCGAGGCCATAAGAAAAACCAATGCGTGTATGAGATATGCCACTAAAAACTACAATAAAAGAATAATAGAAAAGTCTTTTTTGTATTTTTATAATTTTTAATAAAATAACAAATAATAAAGAAAATCTTTTTGTGTATTTGTTTTTAAATAAAATAAAATCTTATGGTATATTCACCCTTAAGCTCAAAACTATCGAAAGAATTTTCACCCTACACTTAAAATCATGCTTTGTCCCCAAAGAAATTTATTGAAAAGAGAAGAAGAAGGGTGAGAAATACTCCCTCGGTCCCTCTATGGCCTAGCTAACAACATATTTTCTCTCTATTCATCAAGGGTTGCGCGCACCTCACACTTAAGCTCAAAATGTGTTCCTTAGCTTCAAAGTTGGGTACTCAGACTTCCCCTAAATCTGCATAAACAAAAACAACAAAAAAAAAGTGACACTTAAAAAAATAAAATAAGAAGCTACACTACTAATTGGGTTTCCTCCCAATAAGCGCTTGATTTAATGTCGCGTCATGACACCATTAATTTTATTATTTTTCCTTCCACTTTGAGTGTAACACCTCAGATTTTAAAAGAAAGAAAATGCAACATTTAAAAAAATTCTACTGCAGTACCAACTAGACCACTAACGGTCTGTGGTCTGACCAACAGACTGTAGGAGAAATCGTGGTAGGCACTGTCCAAGATTTTCCAAATGTTAAGTTTCAGTAGTTGATGTACTGTGCAACAGGGCAAGTCGTCGTTCTATGTACCAATCGTAGGTGGGATCTTAGGTGAGTCTAGAAATTTGAGCAACTTTTTAAGGTCCAAACAGTGGGACCTACGACCCTGATGCATAGTTTGTTGGTGGACCCACGAGCCGTAGGTCTGGTCGTTGGTGGAGGGTCGACAGTTATTTTTTTTGAGTCTTTTGGTATTTTCCCTAAATGTTTAGTGACTAATCTAAGCCGGTTACCCTTTAATCCTGGGCACTTTATAAGCCTTCTAAGCCTAAGTTCTACCCTTCCTAATCACTTTTCAACTATTCCAAAATTCTCTTCAAAACCTCCCCAAATATTTCTCTCTAGAAAAGCTTGAAGAAGATGAAGGAAGAGCTAGGGTTTTCAAGTCTTCCCCATTGATTTCAAACTTTTGGCATTGAGGTATGATAGCTTTCACCTATGGAGTCCTTTCCTCCATAGGGTTCCCAAATTCCCCAATTTTCAAAGTAAGAACTCTCAATTTAATTTAGGATTTTTCTTCTACCATGTGGATTCTTTCAAATTATGATCTAATTGATTGAATTATGTTTAATTATGCATGAATTGAGTTGAATTGCATGTTTTAAATTGAATCCCCATGAAACCATGTGAATTTCATGATTTCTAGACTATGATAATAATATGAGGTTTTGAACTATGAAAGATGAATTGGGGAAATTGAATGATTTTGAGATGAAGATACATGAGCTCATGCATGATTTATGTTTTCTAAGTTATGATTTCATGATGAAGTTATGAATGATTAAAAGATGGGTTTTATGAAGATGTGCATGTTCAATTATGAAATTTATGATGATTTAAGATTTGCTTTGAGATTGAAGCATAAATGTTGTAGTTATTGAGTTGTGGAAGGGTTTCTCACATATTACTCAAACCATGAATGTGAAAGGTTTTTTCCCACATAAAGGATTCATAACATGTTGAAAGGTTTTTCTCAACTAAACTTGAATCAATGATTAAGGAGCTACTCTAATGAAGGGACAAGAGGCGATTACCCATGTTCCCTATTGTAGACAAGACGCGATTACCCATGTCTAAAATGAACTATGACTAATCCGTGGAAATTATGCTTAGCACCGAGTGGACAAGTGGCGATTACCCCCATAAACTATGTGCCACCATAGGATGATTGCTTAGATAGACATTAGCTAGTGGATCCACGTAAGCTAGAAGTTCATGGTCTTACCTTGGCAAGTAGGACACCTCTTTTCATTGTGGGGTAGACACCGGATTCCATGTTAATAGGTCACATGGTCTTACATATCGGTTAAAGGTAATTTCCCACAATAATGAACCTAAGTAACTTATGAAGATGTTTTAAAGGTTTCGAAGACGTTTTAGCTTGCATTTGACCCCGTGTTATGACTTGTGTTTTCTAACCCCTTTTCTCATGTTTTAGCTTGGTCAATGCGTGTAATGAAAATATTCTCTTTTAGCATGACTTGATGATTTTATGCATAGTTATCATACTTGGTACATGTTTTGTACTAATGCATACTCTTGCCTACATTGATTTATTGATGTAGGGCATGAAAACTCTACCCCATCCACTCGTGGCTAGTGCTTGTATTAGAAGAAGTTGAAAACTTGGTGAGTCCTCCTACATTCGAGGACAAGGCCACGTTTATCTTTCATGTCATTTACTTTCGTTGAAACTTTGTATGGGTTACGTCCTAACATTCCATTCTATGAGTTTTAGATGGCTTTGAGACTATGTTTAGACTTCCACTAGGCGTTGTGAACTCTTTGGTTATGAAATTGTCTTTTAAACTCTTAAATTGTTATTATATTGTATGATGCTTGCTAAGTGGCTTGTATGAGGCCTTTCGAGGTCTTGTACGCCATGTCACGTCTACGGGGTACTTTAGTTCATAACATTGAGGATCTGAATTGCACCCCCAATTTTGCATCAATTTTCTATTCCGCTCAAGAGATGGTGGCACAAAAATAAAGGTTCGAAGCAATAGATATCGCATTACGCATTTTTTGGATTCTAAGTGAGGAATGTAATTCTCCAATTTTGGATCAATAAATTCAAGAATATAGACACATTTTTCCTCCTCCATACACTCTTCTATAGGCTCAAATGGCTCGATTAATATCTCATCATCTAAACATAATGTGGAAAAATGATTGGAATGAGGTCCAATGTGTCCTAGCTCGTGAATTCTACCATTATTTACACCCTCATATTTACATACACTAGATCTTTTAAAAATAATATTATCTGCTTCGTTACATAACTCTAGTGTACTCTTCTCAACAGGGACAACATCAATAAAAGTATGATCAAGTAATTCACCCTCCAATTTTAGCTCCTCAAGTTGGCTTATAAGCATCTTTTCTTCCTCACACATGTTATTACTAAATTGTTGGGTGTTATATGCATCAATCTTTGCATTCAACTCAACATTTAATTTGTAAATATTCAAGTCAAACATATCAACCTCATGCATACGCTTAATTATTGATTTATTGGAGAGTATCAACAAATCTTCCATGTCCCCATACAACTTATCTTGTTGAGAAAAAATTAACCCGTAAGAATCCATAATATCACTACATACTCTTTCAGATGTCATCTCAAGAAGAGTAAAAATAATAATAATAAACAAAAGTAAATTAAAACAAATCCTAAAAAAACAAAAAAGGACTACAACTCAAAATAAATACTAAAGACAATTTCTAAACAACATTCCCCAGCAACGAACCATTTTTTGATAACATCCTAATATACTTCTTGAAAAGAAATATAAACGGTCGTATGCAATATATTTACCCAACTATGAGTCGGGATCGATCCCACAAAGAATATGGAAGAATATTGTCAATAGCAAATATTTAACTAGGTAGTCGTTATTTAAAAGGGGGGATTTAAATTGAAACAAAAAAAAATAAAAAAAATAACAAAAGGTTGGAACTAAGTATTTATTTTTATTTAGATTATTATAAATAACTAGGAATGTGTTCCCCGTGATTTCATAACATAGCAAGAATATTGTACTAGTGACCTATTTCAATTTTTAGCATGCAAAGTCAGTAAGTTATGTATCTCCTAAGTTATTGGTCCTCCAAATAGGGAATTTCACCACGCTTATGTGTGTTCTCTCTGTGTTTCGGGTGCAATATTATATCTAACCTCTGAATATCAACTCAATTGCAAACTGAAGGTAAATGTAGATGAAGAAGAAGATTAGAAAAAGAAGAATTGTATTGATTGAGCTCAAAGACTACTGAATACAGAGAGAAGAGTTCTTATTTATAGACTCTTCCTTTCTACTTTGTAACTACCATCTATAACTAACTAATTGAAAAGTTGTTATAACTAACCACGTACAATGACTAATTTGCCCCTAACTGATCTTAACTACTTCTCTTAAGTTGATCAGTCTAACAATATCTTCATATCACAATAGCCCCCCCCTTCAAGCTAGGTGGTGCAAAGATGTTAAACACACCTAGCTTGGACAAAATATACTCATGTTGCACTCTAGCCAACCCTTTAGTTAAGACATCAGCTGGTTGTTCTTGAGTGGGAAGATAGTTGACACTGATTAAGCCTTGTTGCAGCTTCTCCCTTATGAAATGACAATCTATTTCAATGTGCTTGGTTCTTTCATGGTATACAGGGTTTGCAGCAATTTGTATGGCAGCCTTGCTATCACTATATACTTGGACTGGTAAGTACTTCAATATCAACTTCCTTCAGCATTCCAAGTAGCCATACTAATTCTGACACAGTGGAAGTAAGGCTTCTATATTCAGCTTCAGCAGAGCTCCTTGATATTGTAGTCTGCTTCTTGACCTTCCATGAAACTAGTGAATTATCAATCTTAACCATGTAACCTATAACAAACTTCCTAGTCAGTGGAAAAGAAGCCCAGTCTGCGTCACAAAATGCAGTAACCAAACCATCAGAACAACTAGACAATAGTAGACCTTGACCAGGTTGTCTTTTTAGGTATCTGATCACTCTCAATGCAACATCCATATGAGACTTCTTTGGTTGCTGCAGAAACTGACTAAGAGTTTGAGTACTGAATGTTATATCTGGCCTAGTTATGTTGAGATACAGTAGTTTGCTAATCAACTTCTGATACGTTGCCTGATCTACCAAAGGGTCCTTTGAGGCTTCTTGATTCTTGTTTACATGTTCATCATACTGCATGTAAGTTTCACATTGGTGTCAATAGGAGTTCCTGCAGGTTTAGCTGCCAACATACCAACCTCAGATATAAGCTCTAATGCATATTTGCTTTGATGCAATAGTATGCCCTCTGCTAACCTAGTGAACTCAATACCTAGAAAGTATTTTAATTCACCCAAATCCTTCATCTTAAAGGCCTGCTGCAGTGCCTTCTTTGTCTCTTCTATCAACTTAAGACTACTTACAGTTATCAACATGTCATCTACATACACAAGAACAATAATGATTCCTTCTGCTGATTTGTTGATGAACAATGAATAATCATGTTGGTTTTGTTTGAAATTGAGACTGATGAGGGCTTCAGTTAACTTCTGATTCCACTATCTTGGAGCCAGTTTTAGCCCATACAAGGACTTTGTCAGTTTACACACCTTCTCCCCCTGACTGACAAAACCCTGAGGCAAGTGCATATAGATTTCATCTTCAAGATCACCTTGCAGAAAAGCATCGAACACATCCATTTGATGTATATGCCAGTGTCTGGTAGCATCAATTGAGACTATAGACCTTACTATAACAATCTTCACAACAGGTGAGAAGTTTTCTTTATAATCTATCCCTTCTTGCTGATTGAACCCCTTAGCAACTAACCTTGCTTTGAACCTCTCTATCTCTCCTGTGGATTTGTACTTGACTTTGTATATCCATCTGTAGCCTATAGGCTTCTTCCCCTGTGGTAAATCAGTGATCACCCAAGTCTTGTTGCATTCCAATGCTTGAATTTCAGCCTTCATGGCCTCCACCCATCTTGCATCTTTGACAGCCTCTGAGTAAGTAGCAGGTTCTTTTATTGTTCAAGTAGCAACAATATAGCATTGATAGGTAGGTAATAGATTCTTATACCTCATGTAGTTAAATAGGGGATTTTGAACATCCTTACTAATAATCAAGGAAACAAAGTCCTTTAGCCATGTAGGAGATTGTTTAGGCCTGGTGGACCTTCTAACATCCATATGTACAGTCTGCTCCTGAACTATGTCCTCACCTATACCAGTAGCATCAGTAGAGATTATGGGCATATCTGAGGAGCCTGCTGCAGGAGCACTGTGAAAACAAGGCTGATGTTTCATAGGAGTAGGAGCAGAATTAACCTGAACCTGAACCTCTTCAGTATCACAACTAGTTGTAGCAGGAGCAAACTCTGGCAGATTATGAAACATCACATCTGAATCCTGCAATGTATCTACAAACATCTTCTGCATGTTAGGATTATCTACTTGTGAAAAAGGAAACATGTCCTCCCTAAAGATTACATCTCTGCTAACAAAAAAGGACATGTTGGTCAAATCAAATAAGATGTATCCTTTTTGCAATTCTAAGTATCCTATATGAACAGCTGACTTAGACCTTGGTCTCAATTTTTCATGTTCTGTAAGGTGTTTGGCATAACACAGACAACCAAGTGTTCTCAAGTGAGACAGCACTGGTTTGCTACCATACAACTTCTCATAAGGAGTTTGATACTGAAGAACACTGCTAGGTAACCTGTTTATAAGATAGGCTGTTGTCAACACACAATAACCCCAAAATCTCAAAGGGATTTTAGCTTGAAATCTTAGAGCTCTTGTTACTTCAGGTAGGTGCTTGTGCTTCCTTTCAGCAACTCCATTCTGCTGAGGAGTATAAAGATAGGATTTTTGGTGAAGAATTCCCAAATCTTGAAACATAGTAGTACAGACTGAGTTGACAAACTCTGTGCCATTATCAGACCTTAGCACCTTTACAGATCTACCAAATTGAGTCTTAACATATTGAAAAAAAATACTTTAAGCGATACACAAACATCAGGCTTTTGTTTAACCAAGAATAGCCAAGTCATTCTTGAATAATCATCAACAATAGTAAGAAAGTACTTATTTCCATCAAAAGTTGGTATATTATATGGACCCCAAAGGCCAACATGTATCAAGTAAAAGCAATTACAACTTCAAATTTTGCTAGAAGGAAAGACAAGTCTTGTTTGTTTAGCATAGGGACAAAGTAAGCAACTAGAAACTTTACACAAACTTTGCTTATTCATATCAAACATCTTAGCAAGAACTATAGATAACACATGGCCTAATCTTTGATGCCATAACTCCATATCGGAGCATACTTGATTAACAACAACAAGTGACTCCTGCTCACCACTGTCCTGCATGTCAGTCAAATGTTTGAGCAGAAGATACAGTCCACCTTTCTCTTTACCAACTTCCTTCACCTTCCCATTGTAAAGCTCCTGGAAAACACAAAAATCAGGAAAGAAGGTGACTGAGCAACCTAATTCCTTAGTGTTCTTGCTTACAGACAGTAGATTGTGCTTGAAATCAGGTATGTGAAATGCATTAGAAATGAAACTTCTGGCTGATAAGTCACAAGAACCAACATAAGTCACCTGAGTAGTACTGCCATTTGGGAGATATACACACTTAGAGTAGTCAAAGTGTATATAGAATCTTTGAGAAATAGATCCAAATTAGAGACCATATGATTTGTTGCACCAGTATCTATAATCCACACTTTACTACTATCTAGAACAAGTAATTCATTAACTGCAGTGTGTGCAGCATTGCAGTAAGAGGCAGCTGGTTCTGACCTTTGCTAGAACCCTTTAAGAATATGATCATACTGATCTTTTGTAAAAGTGCAGCCCTGAAGTAATTGTTTGACATCTTTTTCAGCTTGACCCATTGGTTTATTAGTGGTAGAGGCTTCAACCATCACTCAATTGGGAACATGTTGATATTCAAGCTTCCTTCCCTAGCTTGGAGCACTGACATTTGTATTCAGGCCATAGGAAAACATAGCCTGACCAGATTGATATTGGCTAGAGGAACTGGTGTCTGAACTAGCTCCTTGAACCTTTCTCTTAAACTTGAAATCTGGTGGGTAACCTACAATCTTATAGCAAAACTCCTTGCTACGACCTTTACATTTGCAGAAACCACATACCAAAATAGAGTTCTTCTTAAACTTCTGACTCACACCTGAACTACTTCCAGTTTTCGAGTACAGGGCGATAGAGTCTATCCCCACAACATTCATCCCCAAACTGTTAGTATGTGTGGCTATAGACCTCTGACTTTCATCTCCTACTACCAAGGCATATGCATGGTTAATAGATGGAAGAGGATCCATAATGAGAATATGCCCTCTAGCGTGATGATACGATTCATTTAAGCCCATTAAAAATTAATAAAGTTTCTGCCTATTCATATGAGCTACAAAACCTCTGGACTTATCACAACTACAGCCAGGAGATGGTACTAAAGCCTCAAATTCATCCCACAAGGTCTTGAGTTTAGTGTAATAAATAGAAACAGACGCAATCCCTTGTTGCTAAGTAACAATGTCTTTGTGCAGACTATAGGTTCTAGACCCATCTACCCTATCAAACCTCTCCTTCAAGTAACTCCAAACATCCAAGGCACTAGATGCAAAGGCAATACTACACAGTAGACTCTTATACACTGAGTTCATTAGCCATGACAAGACAATGGCATTAACCCTCTCCCGTTGCCCCCACAATTCTTCACCATACATTTCTTTTCTGCAAGTGCCATCAACCAATCCTACCCTTTTTCTACCCAATAGAGCTAGTCTAATCGATCGATGCCACAGAGTATAGTTCTCAACACCAACCAATTGAAAAGAAATAATACTAATTCAACTGACATCAGCGGGACTTAGAAACAAGGGATGGTTATAGTCAGTACCTTGCCCTTGCATAGAACTGGTAGCGGGAAGAGCTGATGTACCTGCACCTAGGCTATTGTTACTTGGCTGAAGCAGATCGGCGTCAAGTCTGTCATTTGCCATCAAAAATTTCAGAAAATTCTTCAAAATCTCTACAAAACTCTGCTGCGGAAGCGAACGAAAAAGGAACAATGAGTCTGTGAATCAACAGAGTGATTCTTTGACTCTCTAACAGAAACCTCCGTACACAGTAATCACTGTGACAATGGCTCTGATACCATGAAGCTAAATGCAGATGAAGAAGAAGATTAGAAAAAGAAGAATTGTATTGATTGAGTTGAAAGACTACTCAATATAGAGAGAAGAGTTGATATTTATAGACTCTTCCTTTCTACTTTGTAACTACCATCTTTAACTAACTAATTGAAAAGTTATTATAACTAACCAAGTACAATGACTAATTTGCCTCTATCTGATCTTAACTACTTCTCTTAAGCTGATCAGTCTAATAATATCTTCATATCAGAACACAAACCCCTAACAATGAAGATAGAAAGGGGTATATACAGATAAAAAAATTAGGGCTCCACTTTTAGGGGGAAATAGGCAGAAAACAGATAAGAACTAAGGGATTTTTTCGGAATTCAAATTTTAAATTTTATCCAAAACAAAGGAATATACCAATTGATCCTTCATTCTCAACAAATTCAAACGGGTAGGAGGTGAGGTGGACGACCCTAATTCACTCGAGCGTCCTTCGAGCCTTACGTGGAGTAATCTCGCCGCTGCAAGGATGACTTTTGGCTGGAATTGTATGAAAAGCACTGTTGAGGTGAGGTAAAGGGAGAAGATGACAAGGAAAATGTGTACTGGGTCTGTATCTCACGCCGTTTGTCTCCGTGTCGTCGATGACTACTGATGAACATTGTAGGTGTCAAAATCGATTGACGTTGTAGACGCCGTATGTCTGCCATTTGTAGACGTGCACTAGATTTGAACATTGGAATCGCTTACGAAATTGACGCTGTGTTCACGCTGTCGCCATTCTGTGAATTGCCATCGTTCAATTTTTCTGTTGTAAGTTGTTGTATGTGTATTGTCGAGAATGTAAAGCTGTAAATTGTATATGCCATTGATCTTTTGTGAATGCTGGGTCTGTTGGAAGGGAAAATGGGCTGGGCCAGGTCGATTGAAAAGGGAATTGCTGTAAACATCTGGGCTGAAATGGAATTGAATAGAAGTCGGGGCTGAAAATTGGTTCAAGATTTGATCTTAAAAGGGTTTAAGCTGAGGTGAAGCAAATGGTTAAAATTACAATAAAAGGCTAGATTTGAATTGTGAATTTGACCCATTTGATTGCAATTATAGCCAATTGAACTGAAGAATATAACCAAATTGAGCTAATTAGAAGAATTTGGTCAAATCTTAGGCAAGACGAATTTAGATAAGATTAATTAACGAGCTTCTTAATCTTAACAAAATAAAATAACTAACTTAATTATACACTAATAACTCAAAAATATAACAATTAACTAAACTAACATAATTAAAAATATATTAAACTAAAAACATAATCTTTTTGACTTGATTTTTGAATATTCATAAAATGTACTAATTATATACATCATTATATAATATTTATATATTATTTGAAAATTATAAAATGAAAAA